>OX637462.1:34922542-35522542 GCA_951799995.1 Trifolium subterraneum | reverse complement strand
ATGTCACTCTGCTATGGAATATACTAAGTTGATGACTGTATAAAGGACAACACCACTGCAACGTTCAAATGGAATTTGATCTTATCATCAAGGAGCGTGTTGTACCTTTATTTCTGCATTTGGACAAGCAGAAAAGCATGAACGAAGTTGTGGAGCAGAATTACCTCTTCTAGGAAGAAATTCAAACTCCACGTTTCAAGCAATTGGAAATCAACAGCTGTCCATCGCAACGGAATTCTACACAAAGTCTCAATTCTCTCTTCTCTCATATATATATATATATATATATATATATATATATATGAAGTTAGAAGACTTTGACTGGGTGTAACGTGTGTGAAAAATGTATATTTTATCTCTTAAACTAAGTGAGAAGCAAAAACTGTCTGAGCCTCTGAAAGTTATTTTGTCTAATAGTTTTTAAGCTTAGAAGTTTAGGATTTACTCTTGTGTGAGTAATTTGGAAAAGTCTCTCGTTCTTAGCAACTTGAGCATTTGTAAGAAGTCTCTTGTCTTGGTGACTTGAGTAATTGTGAAGTATCCTGTTGTGTGTTATGGAGCAATAGAAAAGTCTCTTGCTTGTGGGCTTGAGCACTAGGATTGTAATCTTTAGTGATTATAGTGAAATCCCTTGGAAGTGCAAGGGGACTGGAGTACTCTCGATTTGTGAGGGGAACCAGTATAAAATCCTTGTGTCTCTCTCTCGCTTTTGATTTTCTGTTTTGCCATTGTTTGTGATTGTGTTCTTATTTCCGCTGCTAAAAGACTCTGATAGATACTATTATCTTGAAAAGTTTTTTTAAACTCTAAAAACACAATTCAACCCCCCCCCCCCCCCCCCCCCCTTCTTGTGTTTTTCCTTTCCCCCCTTCAGATTAATGAGTTTTTCTTTATTGAAAATCTTCGGTTGTTCAAACATTTCCAAATGACAGAACTGCAATTCTTGAATAATTTTAAAATATTTATCATTCAAGATTTGTAATCTCTCATTTTCTTTCTTTATCTCAAGTAATTGATTTTCTATAAATGTACATTTTTTAGATAAAGTCTTTGAGTCATTTAGAAGATTATCAAATCCAACTTCCATTTATTTACATAAAGAACAAGGTTCAAAAGTTGTTACCTCTTTATTTACCATTGAACATGTGTTGGCTTTTTCATATAATTTGGAGTCATCAAAGTCAAATTTTGTTGCCATCATGGATTTCTTCTTGGAAGCGAGCTTTCTTTGCACTTTCATGTTCTAAGGACATTTAGTTTTGGAATGTCCCTTCTTTTTGCATTTGTGGCACATACTTTGGTTTGCAGGTTTTGACATCACTTCCTTCCTGAATCTTTTCCTCTTACATTGTTAAGTGCATAAACCTTAGAGCCAGAGCTCTGATACCAATTGAAGTGGAAGAAATAGTCACAAGAAAGCGGGGGTTTGAAGTGTGACCCTTTTAAAATTTAATCCTGCACTCTACAAAATAGATCTCAAGTGTATACTTGGATAAATGTTAGTGAATTATAGAACAAATTGTTTTCAGAATGTTCTCTACTATAAACTAGATTGTTAGTTATATAAAGTATTCAAAATATAGTGCAGACTGGAGAACGTTCTTCCAACACTCTATGACAGTAAATATAAATGATAACTTGTGATATGTGTATGCGTAAATTAAATAAGAGTAAAGGGAAGAGAAAGCACACGAACAATTTATCCTGGTTCACCCAAAACCTTGAGCTAGTCCAGTCCCCACGCGCCTGTGAGATTGTCCACTAAGAGATGTTAATGATCTCAAGTTACACTTCCTTTTGATCTAGATCTAAGTCCAAAATTTCTTCCAAGCCCTACAAGCTTGATCTACCTAAGTCTTACTGACTCTAAAGGTGTCACTGAATTAGTAGTTACGTACTAACTTGAGCCAAGATTACAACAATATAGGAATTGTATCAAAGCCTATTCACTCAAGACAAAATTGAGAAGCTTTGAAGAAGATAAACTCTCAGTTCACTCAAAGGATATTCTAATCCTAGATTTTGATATTACAAATCTGAATGAGAGAGGTAAAATGAAGAGACAAAGATATAACCACTTAAAAGTGGCTTATGTGAAAAGTGGTCTCTTGATATATGCTTGTTGAAACTCAAAAGGTTGTTTGAGAAGCAAATAGAAAACACTCAGTAAACTCAGAGGTGATGATAATGAAGATCTTGAGTGTGAGTGATGAAAGAAGAGTTCCTTGACTTGTAGAGAAAAACAAGTGATTGATGATTTGTAGCTTGAACTCTTGCTCTTCAATGTTGCCAAAGACCCCTATTTATAGTTGAAGCTTGATCTGGGAGTCTTGGCCACGAAGTATATCCATTTGAATTAGAAACTAGTTGTTAGAACACTTTAAATGATAGCTCGTGACAGTTGTTGAAGGATAAGTGTGATGTCAGTACGTTCTGAGAGTGTTCTCCAAAGTTTCTTCAGCTTTCTTTTACAAGAGGAACATATTATGAGCTTGGAATGAGCTGTAGATGGTCCTTTCTTACTTTTTCACCAAGTATATCCGTTGAGGTTTGAAACCAACGGCTAGTTGCTTTTAAAATTGACAACTCATGAAGTTTGTGAAGGAACTTTATCTTTCTGATTGGTCTGAGAGCGCTCTCCAGAAGTTCTTCAACTTTCTTTAACAAAGAAGTACATATAATGAGCTTGCACTGAGCTGTAGATAGTTGTTTGTTGCTTAATCACCAAATATATCTGTTATACTTCATTTGAACATGTTTTGGACAGCTGTAGATGAGCTAGCATCTTCAAATAAAAGTACAATCAATCTCCAGCATCATTCTGAGAGCGTTCTCCAATCTGGGTGACATATGACTTTGTTCTTTTTGGAGGAGATCTGATCCATGACAGAAACCAGTTGTAATATGTAGAGGAAGCAGATGTATTGTCCTTTTAGAACTATTCACCTTATACTATCAAAGTACAATCTTCTTGGAGAAAGTTAAACACATGGGAGAATGTTCATTTAATATTCTTCTTGAAAGTACATGACAACTAAGAGATAAAGTCATGTTGTTGCATTCTCATTGGTCCATGAAATTTCTGTATAAGCTCATATTGAGACAGCTTATATGATATTGCCTTAAATTTATCCTTGCACATGCTTGATCCTTAACCTTAACCAATGAGGAAAGTTATTCTTCAACTCATATATTCTTTGTCGTAAATGATCTTGATACCGTTGAGATTCTATGAGTTAATTCCCATGATAAAATGCTTCTTTGTCTTATCCAGAGATGACTTAAAATAAATAAGTGTTTTTGCTTTGAGGCTTGTTCTTGATTCATAGAGCCTTCTCAGAGTGATCCTGAAGCTTTTATTTTCACCAAAATAAAAGAGTGATATTGATCTTGATCAATCAACTTTGAGATCTTGTTGCAGCAAAACATCCCACAATTCCTCTTGATGTTTTTCACACATTGTTGGTTGTCTATTGAGTATCTCTAAGATTTTTTAGTAGAGGCCTGAGTGTATCCATATGAGAATTATTTATCCTTTAGGAGAATGATTAAAACTTTTATGCCTTGTGCATAAGGTCCTTTGAAAACTCATGGAAAATCATTCTCAATCTTTCTCATCTTTTGAAGATTCTTAGTGTATGCATCATTCCTTTTTGACGTTGATTGTAGTAGTAAATCCTCAAAGTATGTAACACAAAAACTCATTGTACGCTTGGTCACATAATATCAAACATATTCTTGTGTAGCTTGTGATGCAGGTTGTTCCATCTTGATTCTTTGACAATGATCCTCAAATTCTTCCTTGAACATTCAATACTTGTTATAAACCTTGTGGTGATGAGGAAGACGATAAATCATGAAGTTCAGTTTCTTGCTTGAACCTTCAATGAATCCTCTTATGATTCAAACAATAGTCTTGAACAAATCTACATGAAGCTTGTGATACTGTTGTTGTGATTATCTGATGCTACTCCAATTCTTTCGTTGTTTGAGTATATAAAATGCACTTGTTGATGTGAGTGGCCTCTAGCTTGTCCTCTTGAAGAACACCCTGGAGAACACTCTCAGAACGTTCTGACAGCATACTTATCCTTCAACAACTGTCATGAGCTGTCATTTAAAGTGTTATAACAGCTAGTTTCTGATTCAAACTGATATACTTCGTGGCCAAGACTCCCAGATCAAGCTTCATCTATAAATAGAGGTCTTTGGCAACATTGAAGAGCAAGAGTTCAAGCTACAAATCATCAATCACTTGTTTTTGTCTACAAGTCATGGAACTCTTCTTTCATCACTCACACTAAAGATCTTCATTCTCATCATACCTCTGAGTTTACTGAGTGTTTTCTATTTGCTTCTCAAACAACCCTTTGAGTTTCTACAAGCAAATATATCAAGAGACCACTTTTCACATAGCCCACTTTTTAAGTGGTTGTATCGTTCTCTCTTTATTTTACCTCTCTCATTCAGATCTGTAATTTAAATATCTAGGATTAGAATATCCATTGAGTGAACTGAGAGTTTCCATCCATTTTCAAAGCTTCTCAATATTGTCTTGAGTGAATAGGCTTTGATAAACAAATCTTTCATTGTTGTAATCTTGGCTCAAGTTAGTACGTAACTACTAATTGAGTGACACCTTCATAGTCAGTGTGACTTAGGTAGATCAAGCTTGTAGGGCTTAGAAGAATTTTTGATCTTTGGATCTAAATCAAAAGGAAGTATAACTTGAGATCATTAGCATCTTTTAGTGGACAATCTCACAGGCGCGTGGGGACTGGACTAGCCCAAGGTTTTGGGTGAACCAGGATAAATTGTTTTTGTGCTTTCTCTTCCCTTTACTCTTATTTAATTTACGCATACACATATCACACAAATCACAAGTTATCGTTTATATTTACTGTCAGTGAGTGTTGGGAGAACGTTCTCCAATCTGCATTATATTTTGAATACTTGATATAACTAACAATTTGGTTTATAGCAGAGAACATTCTCAGAACAATCTGTTCTATAATTCACTAACATTTATCCAACTATATACTTGAGATCTATTTTGTAGAGTGCAGGATTAAATTTTAAAAGGGTCACAATTCAAACCCCCTTTCTTGTGACTATTTCTTCCACTTCAATGTTCAAAGAGGATGGTTTGATATATATATTCAACAAGTTGCATAGGTGCTCTGTTTTTGTAAAGGCGACTGCAGTTTCCTTGGAAGGATGGTTTTCCTTATTTGTCTGGTTTTCCAATCCTTGGCCTTTTAATTCTTTTTTTTCTTTTTGTGTTGTATCGTGTCTTTTTTTTGGGTTGTTCTTGTCGTAGTGCTTTAGTGAAAGCACAGGATCAGGTTTAGTTTTAAGGAGATTATATACTGCTCCTGAACTGGTGTTTGTATCAAACGTTGTTTGGGTTCTAATACTCCTTGTGCTGTGATCGTTTTGAATGTAATATTTTGAAGTTCCAAAAAAAAAAAGTGAAATAGATCCTTAGGATTTTAGTAAGTCATATTGGTCACAACTAGGGCTGGAAATGAGTTGAACTTAGGCCAGCTCGACTCGACCCGATAGAAATTAGATCGGCTCGAAACTCGACTAGAGTTCATCACGAAAAATTGTTTTAGCTCGAACTCACGAACAACTCGGTTCAGCTCAGTAGCTCAAATGAAATGAACTAAAAGACAAAAATAAAATTAAAAAAAGGTCTCAAGACCACTTAAATGGTAAATTAATTCACTATAGTCATATTACCTATTAGGGTTAAATATGTTTTTAGTCCCTACATTTTGTGAAATTGTTAAGAATGATCCCTACATTTTAAAAATGGTAAAAAAATCCTATAAAATTTTGCACTATCAAGATTAGTCCAATCCGTAGAGAATAGTCCCTACATTTTGCAAAATTGTTAAGAATAGTCCCTACCTTTTAATATTTTTAGTCCCTACAATTTTGTAAAATTGTCAAGAATAGTCCCTACCTTTTAATGTTTTTAGTCCCTACATTTTGCGAAATTGTCAAGAATGGTCCCTAAAGGATAAACGCAGGGACTAATCTTGATAGCAGAAAATTTTATAGGGTTTTTTTTTACCATTTTTAAAATGTAGGGACCATTCTTAACAATTTCACAAAATGTAGGGACTAAAAACATATGTAACCCTACCTATTATTATCAGATGAATTAATTACCATCGATTCTAATACTCCCTCCGGTCACATATATAAGCAAAAATAGCTATATGCGCGGTGTTTAAGGAATTTAGTTAAGTGCAATTAATTTTCTTGATTGAATATAAAACATGAATAAGTTTACTATATTGCCTTTTAGAAATAAGATTTTTTTCTTTGAAAATCACATGCACCTCTTATTGTCATGGGTGTGTTTGTTTGGGAGATTAAAAGTAAAATTTTTGGAATATTATTTCTAGGAACATTTTTTTTTTTATTTCTAGGAATATTATTGTTCTAGTAACATTATTACCAGGAATATTATTCCGATCAATGCGTTTGGTAAGTAAATAAATTTCTTTGGAATATTTTTAAATTAAATTCAATTAAAATTATAAAATATTAATTTTAAAAAAATGAGTTAAAAATAATGTGGAAGTGAGAAGTTATGGGTGGTTACCTCTTATTGTCATGAGAATAGAAAGTGGGATAATCATGTGTAAATTATATTCCTTGGAATAAAAAGCTCGTAGGCATAATTTATAAAAACTTGAAACAAACATAGGAATGAAAGATTCCCAAAGTCACATTCTTTGGAATAAATTTGTAAACCATGAAACAAACACCCCTTAATATATACACGCTACTTTCTATCTTTTAAGCTAACATATACAGTTTATGAACCAAACGAATCGAGCTATATATAGTTCATGAACCAAACGAATCGAGCTATATTTCATTTATGTTCAGTTCATTTATTTAACGGACTTAATTTGTAACTCAAGTTCAGCTCATTTGGTTCACGAATTAAGTTCACGATTCAATTATCGAATCGAACTTCAAACTATTCACGAGTTGACTCGGGTGATTGTCAACTTTAGTCACAACATATAAAAAACACATACTAAAGGGGCTCTAGGCAGCATCTGGCCCCTGCACAGCCAGCGCTTGGTGCTCTGAGTTCATCACATTTGAACTTTCAATATTTATACTGCAACATTTAATTAAAATATAAAAGTTATTCGATTTGAATAATCATTGATCTTTAAAAAATTTAGAATGTCTAATTTGTAAAGATAATCAATTAGTACAATTTGTAAAATTAAATGGCGAAATACAGTGGGTTGAATAATTGAAAGTGTTGATTATTTGGTCTCTACAACCGTAAGGGTAATGGTGTATAATGATAGAGACGTAA
This sequence comes from Trifolium subterraneum, assembly GCA_951799995.1. Taxonomy (NCBI): domain Eukaryota; kingdom Viridiplantae; phylum Streptophyta; class Magnoliopsida; order Fabales; family Fabaceae; genus Trifolium; species Trifolium subterraneum. The sequence continues at coordinate 35,515,185 of OX637462.1, read as the reverse complement.
ATGACTTATTTGTTACCTAGTAAACTTAAAGAATGTGACTATTACAAATGTAAAACATAAAGACTCCTGAATGTATTTCGTCTTTCAAAAAAGTTATAAGTTTTTTAAAAAGTAATATTTATTTAACATATAATTTTATTTATTTATGAAGACATGTACAAGTAAATTTAAGGCTTAAATGCATTTTTGGCCACCCAAATTTCACAATTGCTTGATTTTGACCCTCCAAATTTCAATTGTTTGATTTTAACCCCCTAAGTTTCACAATCGCTCGATTTTATAATTGCTCAATTTTGGCCCCTCAAGTTTAATCCCTTTTGCATTTGCTAGCACCCGTTGACTTTTTTGTCTAAAAATTGCTTATGTAGCTTTTATAAAATATATATATTTTAATGATAAATAGAATAATTTTCAAATTAAAAATATGTTTTAAAATGAAAAAATTTTATAAAATAATATTTGCTTTTATATAAATGTATTAAAAATTGTTTTATAATAAAAGGTTTAATAATTTTTTGTTTAAAAAAAATGTTTACAGAGTTTTAAAAAATATTTCATAATTTTTTTTTTACTTTTTATTATAACAAAATTATTTTATAAATAACATATAATAAAAAATTTATTTAAATTTATTTTTTAAAAAAACTTGTAATTTTTAAAAAATTTAAAAACATTTTTATTTATTTTAAAATACCACATAACCAATTTTTAATCAAAAAAAGTCAACGGGGGGCTAGCAAATGCAAAAAGGGATAAACTTGGGGGACCAAAATCGAGCAATTGAAATTTGGGAGGCTAAAATCGAACAATTGTGAAACTTAAGGGTTAACGGGCACCCACTTGCATAGCTAGTTGTATAGCTAGTTGTATCCCTTTTTCTTCCAACTAGCATAAGCTTCTTTTCAATTTCAATGATACAAGGTAAACACTTTTCTTTCTATTCATTGGGCCATGCGTGTGCCTCTTTGGGCTTGCACCATTCTTTTTATACATTCATTTTATTCACTAACAATACTCTACCATTTCAATTCCAAAACCCTTTCTTCTTCAAATTCAAATTCAATGCTCTCCATGAGGAATTCAAACTCTTGTTTTCTATTGATTGTGTCATCCTTGTTCTCCCCTATATCTTCTTGTTTGTTTTGGTTTTGATTTGGGTTTCAACTTGTTAGCATTGTGATTGGTTTTGGTGTTGTCCTTTTATGCCCACAATGTGTTTGTTAAAATTCCTCAACCAAATGTCTTTGTTTTAAAGCTCTTTGAATTTGTGAAAACCTTCTTTTTCATTTTCCCCCTTCTTCACTAACCTCACTTTTTTCCCTCTTCTCATTCCAACCTCTTCATTTCCACAAAATGGTCTTTCTTGAAACTCTTTGTTTTTGCATTCGGTCATAACTAATCTTGCTTTTGTAGTAGTGAGGCACAATTTTGCATTGTCCAATGGGTTCCACTCAAATAGGAGGTTTTCATTGTCCCCTACGGGAGTTCCATTGTTGCTCGGATGGTAGGGATGGGAGTAAAGGCTTTACTCACTTGGGGGCTCATTTTAAGATACATCACCTATGTGATGACGGGCGGAAAAGTACGATACGAGCAGCTATTGAGAATGATTTGAGTTTATTTTTGGCGGTAGAAGAGTCTCTTAGAAGGCTTGGGAAATGGTTGTGTGGGAAGTGCATGAGTATCCATGCCTTGAGTCGATCATGTCATCATTCCGATGATTTGATTCGGGTTACTCTTACGGCAGGAGAGGTTGAGAGCCACATAGTAGGTATTTTAAAACCATCTACAAATGACTCCGATATTTTTGATGTTAGAGATGGATTTGTTTTGGATGCCAGTCTTTTAGAGAGAATTCTCCAAGTACCTATCTTAACGGTGAAGAGTATACCTCATAGTTGTCGCCTTGCGTTCTCTCAGGCTTTGAAAGAATGTCTTTATAAGGTGGTTGCTGCGCCTAGTTCTGTAAGTGCTTGGGTTCAATTGTTACTTCTTCCTCGGTGCACTTTGCATGTGGTGAAGCCGCAGAATAGGCGAGATCGCAGGTCTGGGAATAGGAAGTCCTCACAACAACATCACGTTTTGGGGTGTTTGGCTACTTGGAGAGAACCGGATGGTCTTGCCAAATTAGTTCACAGCGTGTTGGATAATTATGGACATGCGGGTCTAGGTTCTGGAAGAGAGAATATTGAGGAGGAGAATTCTAAGATGAACACTAACGTCAAGCAATGTCTTCGTAAAGTTGCAGATGGACACTTCACAGCTGCCGTGAAGGTGTTAGGATCATCCGGAGTGGCCCCCTATAATGAAGACACCTTGAAAATCTTGGAGGAAAAACACCCGTACATGCCACCTCCCTCTGCACCAACCACCAGGTTTATTGAAGCTCCCCTTGTGGTTGAAGTTGACACTGTTCTCAAGTGCATTCAATCGTTCCCTAAAGGGACATCTTGCGGTAGAGATGGGTTGCGTGCCCAACACTTATTGGATGCGATGTGTGGAGAAGGTTCTCCGGTGGCAAGAGACATTTTAGATGCTATCACCCTAGTGGTTAACTTATGGCTTGGAGGGAGATGTCCAAGTAATCTATCAGAGTTTGTAGCTTCTGCACCCTTGACCCCGTTACTAAAGCCTGATGGTGGGATACGACCTATTGCAGTAGGTACTATTTGGAGGCGTTTAGTATCCAAGATCGCTATGAAAGGAGTCGGAAAGGATATGGCTAAATATCTCAATGATTTTCAATTTGGGGTTGGAATATCAAGCGGTGCAGAGGCTGTTTTGCACAGTGCCAACAGGGTGCTAAGCCAGCGACATGAGGATGGTTCTTTGGCTATGCTCACAGTGGACTTCTCGAATGCTTTCAACATGGTTGATAGGTCGGCACTGCTACAAGAGGTGAGGTTGAGATGTCCATCTATTTCCTTGTGGGTTGAGTTTCTTTATGGTCAGGCAGCGAGGTTATACCTTGGGGATGGTCATATTATGGCAGCCACTGGAGTGCAACAAGGTGACCCGTTGGGACCCCTTCTTTTTGCTCTTGTGCTACACCCTCTCATTCATAAGATCAGAGACAACTGCAAGCTCCTTTTTCATGCTTGGTATCTTGATGATGGGACTATCATAGGGGATTCCGAGGAAGTGGCTAAATCCCTTGATATCATTAGAGAGACAGGTCCAGGATTGGGCCTTCTTTTGAATATTCGGAAAACAGAGGTTTTTTGGCCTTCTTGTGATGGAAGCAAACTTCGTAAGGGGTTGTTCCCTTCGGACATTGGGAGGCCCGTGTCTGGGGTAAAATTGCTCGGAGGTGCTGTTAGTCGAGATAGGGCTTTTATTGAGGAGGTGGCCATGAAGAGAGCTGTCAGAGCAGTTGAGCTAATGCATCTTCTTCCTAAGTTAAGAGATCCACAGAGTGAGCTTCTTCTACTTCGGTCATGCATGGGTATCGCCAAACTTTTTTTCGGCCTCAGGACGTGCCAACCAATTTACATGAAGGAGGCAGCTGCTTTGTTTGATAAAGAGTTGAGAGTGGCGATTGAAAACATCGTGGTTGGAGGGGGTTCATTCTTTGGAGACCTCCAATGGAGGATTGCTTCTTTACCCATTAAGTTTGGGGGGTTAGGATTATATTCAGCATTAGAGGCCACCTCATATGCTTTTGTGGCTTCTAGGGCCCAATCTTGGATTTTGCAAGATCATATATTGAGAGACAGTGGAGGATGTGGTATGGACTTGGATTTTGACAATGCTTTGGACGGTATTCGGGATAAGATTCCGACTTATGACTTTAGCAATTTTGCTATTAAGGACACCATCCCCCCTAAAGCCCAACATGTTTTGGCGAGTGTTCTTTTTGGTAAAATTGTTCAGGACATGGAAGTTGATTTTAACATGACTACCAGGCAAAAAGCAGTTTTTGGGTGTTTAAAAGCAGCACATGCTCAAGACTTTCTCCTCACTATCCCCATCGATGGGTTAAGCCAACACATGTCACCGGTTGAGTATCGTACCATCCTTAAGTACCGCCTCATGATTCCAATATTTCCCAAGGATGAGATTTGTCCTGTTTGTCGTAAAGCATGTCTCGACATTTTTGGGGAGCATGCAGTTCATTGTAGGGAGCTTCCCGGCTTCAAATACAGGCATGACTTGGTCAGAGATGTGCTTTTTGATATTTTTAAGCGTGCGAGAATCTCTGTTAAGAAAGAGGCACCAGTGAACTTCTTGACTGACCCACAAGAAGCGAGATCGACACTTCGGCCAGCGGATGTTCTAGTGTTTGGATGGGTAGGTGGGAAGCATGCTTGTGTAGATTTGACTGGAGTTTCCCCACTTGTGGGACTAGGGGTTGGTGATTTTACCGTGGGACGGGCAGCCCTCAAAGCTGCTTCAAGCAAAATGGCAAAACATGAGAAAGCATGTTCTGACAATCAACACGTTTTTATACCTTTTGCTTTCGACACTTTTGGATTTCTAGCACCAGAGGCTGTAAACCTTTTGAAAAAAGTTCAAAAGGTTATGCATTGTAATGTCGTGACGCCTAGGTCTAGGGATGTAGTTTTTCAAAGATTAGGTTTTGCTATTCAAAAAGGATTAGCGGCGCAACTTGTTGCCCGACTACCTTTTGTTAATGTGTAATTATTTTTTATATATATATAAAAGAGAGAACCATGTTCAGAATAAAAAATAAAAAAAATCAAGCAATTGTAAAACTTTGGGGGCCAAAACTTCATTTAAGCCTAAATTTAAACCCTAAAAAAAATAAGCCGACATATGTTGTCTGAGATACTACATTAGGCTATCATATACCATTTCAATTTAGTAATTGAAAATCACATTTGTAGCATGATATTTTAGTTCATGACAAAGTAATTGTTTGCAACATTATGTTATATGATGGTGGAAATCACTTTTAATAAAAGAACAAATTTCACTGTCATATATAACATATTGTTCAAACAATTAATTAACACGAACTAAAATATGCTATAAGTATAAGAAAAATTAATTGACAAATTTGTTTTATGGGATAGTTGGTAATATGATTCTCTCCCAAAAAAAAATAATGAGTTTGATTTCTGGAGTTGCCGACATGAAATACAGTACAACCTTATAGAAAAATAAGTATGGATCGCTGCCAACTCTAAATTTAGTTTCATAGTGGGGCCACAAAGCAGTTTAAATCGTCGGATACTTTGGAGCTCCTAATTACAGTGAGTTAATAAAAATATTCATTTCAATTTTGCTTTAGGGAGATATTAACATTCTGATTGATATTGTTTCTCGTGTTGATTTGATATTGGACATTTTATTTATTTTGTTTATACCATGTTATTAGTGCGAAATATATATTAACTTTTTTATATTTTAATTAACTGATATTAATTAATTCATTATTTCAATCGTAAAAACCTGAGGATTTACCTGCGGAATTTGTTCATAGAAGAAACTTTTCTGCGGAATCAGAGGTTGCAGGAAAATTCTTGGGAAATTTTGAAGTTCCCCGTGAATTTACACACGCAGGAAATAAGCAAATTTCTAGTAGTGAAACTTGCCTTCTTTCTTACTGTGGCAGTATATATCCTTCAAAAATTCAATAATCCAGCGATCTTCCAATGTTAAAATATGTTGGTAATTTGGGAAGACATTAGGATTAGATTTGATGTTGGATCTCGTTATTGGGCTAGTTTGATAATATGAAGTGGGCTTCCTTGTTGGACAAACAAATTGCTCTTCTGACCCCCCCTTAGGTTACTACCAGGCCTCCGTTCCAAAATGACCTTTTTATTTATTTTTTTTTTATATGTCGGAAGTTGCAATCCGAAATTAGTTAATTATGGATTGTAGGATTCGAAATTAACTCATTTTGAAACGTACATTCCAAAATTAGACACTTTGGGATTGTATCTTCCAAACCATCTTGAATCTAAAATCGGGGATATTTTTAAATTTTTAAGGATCTGGAATCACTGCAGGGGGCCTAAAAAGCAATTTTTGTTGGACAATCGATAGGATAATTGAGTTTGGTCTTTTAGACTAGTATCACTATAGAACGGAAATAGACTAATTTAAAATCTTTCACATTACTTTTTTACTAAAAGATCTTTCACATCATCCTTTGAAAACAAAAAGTATTTCACATCAAATGTGACTCGCAAAAATTTTTGATTCCTACTAATAAATATAGATAGTACTCCGTCTTCTCTTCCCCCTGATCCCACTCATTGTCTTCACCCGAAACAAGGCAAGGGGATGTTCCTTTTTATTTGTCGTTTTAGAATAGTAACACCAAATTAAAAAAGTGTATTTTGCACCTTATCTTCCTATTATACCATAATTTTATTCCACCAATAATTGTTTTTTTCACACACTTTCTCTTTTCAGGAAATTTAATATATTATTATGTACAAAAAAAAAATTATATGAAGAAGTTTAGTAAAAAAAAAAATAGGTACAATAAAAAGATTATATAAAATTCATTCAATAAAAAAAATTAGGACGGGGGTATAATAGACAAAATATAAACTTAAATTATCAAAACGACAAATAATTTGAAACAATTTTTTTTGCTAAAACGACAAATAAAAAGGAATCGGAGGGATAGTTTTTTTTTCATAATGTGTTATGGATAGTTTTTTTCCATCATTTATAGTTTTAAGTTGACGACCCGAATTATTTAGTCAAAAAAATAAGTTGACGACCCGAAAACAACTTTTCAACCGTAGTCGCCCTCTTAAACCCTAATTTTCTATTTTTCTTCATTCATCTTTTTCTTCATCCATCAAAGAAGGTATTAATTTTAGCGTCAATTTTTTATCCAATATTACTCCTCTAAATTGTTTTTCCTTATACATTTTTCATTTAAAAGATTTTCTCATGTATTTAGTTTTTCTGTTTTGTGATTTCGTCATCTTAGTGCAACGTTGTGTTGGTCGTTGTCTTATTACCGCATATTTTGTTTTCACGTCTTGTTGCGGTGTTTGTTTGGTTCATATTGACGGATTATATTTGACTCAATGCATATTCAATCAATGACTTCAGTATTGTCAACGTTGCATATTAGGAGTCTTGGATATTTCGAGCATTTCAATTTCGTCATATTTGTAGGTTTTGTCACATTTATAGACATTTTGTCTTTGTATGCTATTAATATGAGTGCTGCGAGTCTGTTCGTGGATCATCGTTTTCTTTATTTTTTTTGAAATTTAAATTTATATTATTCGATTATTCTATAAATTTGAAAGTATAATTTCGCTTTTAGTTGGAAAAATTGTTGAATAAGTTTATTTATTAAAACTTAGAGAATTAAAACACGAGCTTAGGCTGGCCCAGAATTGAAGATAAACTGGCCTAACAAACTGAAGTTCAATTATTGAACTTGGAATAATTAATTCCCGAAAGTTAAAGGGAAAGGAAAGATTAAGTGTAATTAGCACCCATGGCCTTTTATGTCGTTAACTTTTTCCACGATGCTCTTTCTCTATGTGCTACAGTCGATTATTATTATAAGGAAAAATAATAAATCACGTTTTAAGTTTATTGGAAAATTAATGTATCTAACATATATTATGTTACTGTTATATTATTTTTTTTAATAAATTTAAATAATAAATTTTTGCTTATATAATAGTGATAAGAATATTAATTAATAATAAATTGTATATATATACATGAGACAAACATTCATTTTATTTTTATGTTTTTTTATTCTACTTTTTTAACTAGATTGGATTTAGATGCCTCTCAATAAAATAAAATAAAATAAAATGTTAACATGTGTCTTAAGGGTACATGTTAAAGAAATAAAAGTAAAAATGTTATAGTGTATATTCAATTTCTCAAAAGTGTAAATATTAACTTTTGTAATAAATATTTGTAATTTTAATAATCCTTTACATATACCCCTAAAGACACATATTAACATGACCCTAACCTAAATTATTTGTTGATGCTTTAACATGCTGTCACCAAACAACCTACAAATAATATAATGACATTGTTTTTTGATAAAAGAAATGTATAATGACCAAACCTGTAATCAAAATTTTTTTCGGGTTACCATAATATTGATATGAAGTTTCCACCGCCGTTTGTGATGATTAATCTCCATCGAAAAATCTATGGGACACACAAGGTGAGTTTTTTCCTCCCAACCGAATTCTCTCCATACGCATGAGCCAAGAATCGAACCCTTGACCACATATTTAAGGGGACCACCCTTACGACTTGGACCAATCCATTGTTGGTTAATCTATTATTATTATTATTATTATTATTATTGTTGTTGTTGTTGTTACTACTATAAAATAACAATATAATGATCAAATAAAAGTGACCATCTGAAGAAGGGAATGGTACAAAGTTGACAAACCTTTAATCAAATATTATTATTATAGTATTCTATTACTATAAAATAAAATAGTTTTCTTTTTAGATAGTACTATAAAATAAAAAATAGTTATCTCCAATAAAATGACCAAATTTAAAACTTTGAACTAATTGGTTATTAAAGTAAAATGGAAATAAAAAAGGGAATGAAGCATATGAAAGTGAAAACAAACATGGACGACTACATGATTTGAAGAGAGAGACGACTATATGTTGGTAGAATTGAAAAACTTAGAAAGGATTGCTAAGGGTCACCCTTAAAGCTAAGAAGAGCCTAAGAGAGACATTTGGCAAAAGGATAATATATATGAGAAAGGTATAGTTTCAATATTCATCGATTGTTAAGTCATGTCATAAGTACCCTTGGTGTATGTTCGGAGGATTAATGTCCTCATATGGACTATGGTTAGAGGCCATGGACAAGGATGAAATAATTGGAGAAGGAGAAGCTTGCATTCTTTTCCACGTGGTTTGCATAGAATTTCTTATCATTCTCTTTTAGAAAAGGCAAAAAAAGTTTCATTAAATAAAATAAGCATACATGAAAGTATAAGACTATTTACAATGGTTTTCAAATTTAACACCCACTTTTTTCACTTTGATATTCTCTCTTTTATCTAATAATTTAACACACAATCAACTTTTACGTACTACAATAGTTTGTTTAATAAAATTCAACATCATATCCTACCACTTTTATTTCATATTCAATTTTCTTTTATGTTTTTGTGATTATATATTAATACCGATTGAAATTAAATTTAAATAATTAAGAGTTAAATAATTAATTTTTTTCGTAATTTGATAATTTATTCGAATTTATTTTTTTAATTGTATATTATTAATTAATTTGTTTTCTTGCAAGTAATAAAGACGAGATATAGGGATAGTCATTATTAAAACAAATAAAATTACAAAAACCTTAAAATGCAATACAATACATTAAGCACACAACACACTTAAAACGAAACCCACATAACTTAATTAGTACAACAGACTCAACTCGCAAACAATCTAATTAATCACTAAACATTTCGATCTTTGCCCATATGTGTTTGACTAGATCTGCTTGCAATTTGTGATGTACATTTGAATCACACATCACAGATCTAGCACGGAGGTGATTCGCAAATGCAGGTAGAACCTCGGTCGAAAATGGCTCCGGTGTACTAGACCCACTTGCCTCAGATTGGTCATAATATGTCCAATGTTGAGCATATGTATCTCGATCCTCAACAATCATATTATGCAATATGACACATGACCGCATGATGAGAGTCAAATCGGCTATGTCCCACAAACGGGCTGGTTCACGAATGATTTTAAATCGAGCCTGCAACACCCCAAATGCACGTTTGATGTCCTTCCGATATCCCTCCTGATATTTTGCAAATAACTTATCTGGTTCACTTTGAGACAGTCTAATTGATTTGACGAAAGTCGGATAAGAAGGGTAGATACCGTCAGCAAGATAGTATGCCATATTATATGGACGTTGATTCACAAAGAAGTTCACTCTTGGAGTATTTCCTTGTTCAACATCATCGAACACGGGTGAACGGTCTAGAACGTTTATATCGTTCAATGTTCCCGAACATCCAAAAAAGGCATGCCAAATCCATAAATCATAAGTTGCAACTGCTTCGAGAATAGTAGTGGTGGTTCCCTTATCTCCCCGAGTAAATTGACCTTCCCATGCTGTAGAACAATGTTTCCATTCCCAATGCATGCAATCAATACTCCCAATCATCCCCGGGACCCTCGCATTTCACTAACAAGCAGTATTCTTTGCAGGTCATACAATTGTATGATTCCTTTATAGAATCTCCGCAAACACTCCAATGTCGTAGTACCTCCTATTTTGATGTATTCATCGACCGCATCGGCCGCCACACCATATGCTAACATTCACATGTCCGTGGTACATTTTGCTAATGGAGATATACCTTCTTTTTTGGCTTAGTCAACTCTTTGGGTGAAGTAGTTGTCACTGCTAGATAGGTCCCCAACGATTCGAAGGAACACATTTTTCCGCATCCGAAATCTTCGACGAAACATTGCATCGTCATATGTAGGTTAGTCGTCAATCAGTCTTTGGTTTGCCGCTGCATGGTCTCTATTGAGATATTTTCTCTTGACACGAGGTGTATATCCTTCCTCTATTTGGTTTCGTTTCTCCCTGAATCGGTTGACGGTATATCTCTCTTCGATTTTAGACTGCCTTTTGTAAGCTTCGATGTCAAAAGGAAATTCTGAAGAATCCATTGATATTTTTTAGTAATATGAGATTTTTAGTATTGGAACAACAATGGAAGAATGAGCCCCCATTTAAATAAGAAATTGAGTTGGTGATATGGACGGACTCCAATCAAATAATGCAATGTAGTTAAATAATAGATAAGGATAGAAATCAGATTGAGTGATAGAAATCAAATAATGCAATGTAGTTAAATAGTAGATAAGACACAAAGCGACAAAATACAAACAATGACTTGACAATACATCATTTAAAAAAATGGAGTTAAATATATAGTAGATAAGACACAAAGCGACAAAATACAAACAAGGACTTGACAATACATCATTTAAAGCAATGGAGTTAAATAGTAGATAAGACACAAAGCGACAAAATACAAACAAGGACTTGACAACGTTTAATTTCCAAACAGATCGTGAACCAATTTTTTCAACAGCTCTTTACTCTGATCATCGAGATGCTCCTTTGAACTTAGCTTCAGATACATCTTCATCTTCTTAGCCTCAATACTTTCTTTCAACAATTGGTTAGCCTCCTCTTGCCTCATGGCTATTTTGTCCAATCGTTCCAACTCTTTCTCCTTATATTGTTTGAATTCATTCCAATCTTCATTGACTGATTCCAACGATGTGCCCTTGCTTTTCTTTTTACCCTTTTTTTTAGTTGCATCCCTCCTCATCGGGCGAACACTAGATCCTATGGAGTTTGAATCACTTGCATCACTCTCGTGGGCTCTCTTAGATCCACTACTTCCAGAGCCAGTATTTCCTCCTACCTAACTACCATAACTTGGATTAGATGACGGCATGATGAAATTTGGAGGAAATCCATAATTTGGTATATTTTGGGGACCTTGTTGGTTGAAAGATTCATTTTGAAATCTATAGTTGTTGGGATTTGGGTAGTTGATAGGGTAATTAGTAGAGTTTTGGGTGTTAAAAGGGTTATTGTTGGGATTCATTTCACTAAAAAGATGTTTATAGCTACAAACAAGAGTTTATTGGAGGCTAAATAGAAAAATTAGAGGGAGAAATGTCGTTTTTTGGTGAAAAAAATAAACCAAGTCTCTATTTAATATTTATAGAAAAAAAAGGTGAATTTTGGTGAAAAAAATAATTAGGATTAGGATGAGATAAAAATCTGAAAATCACAACAACCAATAAGATTTTGCCAAGTGTAAGAAAGAGACTCCCTCCCTCCCCCACCCCCACCATTTGGTTTTTCAACCGATGAAAAATTTCAACAACCAAACAATACAGTTGTGCTTCAACACTTTATTCAACAAGTCATTGCACCAGTTCAACAGTTGAACTTGTTTTTCAACATACCCATTGCACCAGTTCAACAATTGAGAATGACTACAAGAAACAACAATCAAACAAAACTAGCAAGTGATGTATTTCTTTTAAATGACAGCCTAAGACCATGTACAATGGTTTATAAAATCAACATCCACTTTTTCAACTCTCAACACTCCACATCATTTTCTCTTTCTTCCACCTAATAATTCAACACTCATTCAACTTTTATCCTCTCCAATGATTTTTCATTCAACACTCTACTCCAACACTTTTTATTTCATATTCTTATTTAAATTTATATTTTTGTTTTTATGATTTCATAAAATTAAATTAAAATAATAAAAACTTAACAATTTATTTTTTAGTATTTTGTAATAAAAACAAAATTTATTTAAATAATTTATACGATACAAAGAATCTTAACTTAATTTAAAATACAACACACAAGTAACATAATTAGTACGATACAAATAATTAAAAATGCAATACAACACACAAGCAACGTAATTAATACGATACAAATAATCTTCAATCACGTCCCATTCCAAATGATGTGAGGAAGTTGGTTGAAAAATGAATTTGGATTTTGATAATGGTTGGGATAATTAGAAAAATGTTGGCTGTTGAAAAGATTATTAAGATCTATTTCACTAAAAAAAAGACTAAAACTTCAAAATAAAGACTAATAAAGATAATAATAAGATTAAGATAGTGAAAATTTTAATTTTTTTCTATGTCCAAATCAAATGAACCAAGTTTCTATTTATAGACAAAAACAAAATCATGAATTTTGGTAAAAAAAATAAAAAATTAATTTGCAATGAAATAATTGAGTTCAAAGTATTAATGTGATAAAAGTCTAGCGAGCCAATCAAAAGTTGTCACTTGTCCAACAACATCTTCTCTCTCTCCACTTTCAACACGTTGAATTTATTCAACATCTCTCTCTTCCACATCAACTTTCAACACCCTCCTCCAATCATTCAACACCTATTTAACACCATCCAACACCCAAAATTCCAACCATTGTAAATGGTCTAAGAAGCTCAAATAGTTTAATACAATACACTATAAGATATGATACGGGAAAATTTTAAAATTGAAGATATGATACCGTCAAGATATTTTAATAAAAAATTAAATTTAAAAGTAAATATACAAATGCAAAATATGCAAACTTAACTAAAATTGATAATAAAATAAGCATTCACATTTTTAAAATTATTAAATTAAGTGCATTACATATATATCTTAACTACTATAAAAAAAACATCATTAGTATTATCCTATAAATGACATCATTACTACTATCTAAAATGAACATATCATAATCAAATATTTATTACTTAAGAGTTAACGTTAATTGTTCTAGTCCCTCTCTTTCATTCTCATCATCAAGAAACAATGTGTCGATCGGTAATGTGTTTTGTATTAAAGAAATGAAATTGACATAATGTATCTATAGGTCATTTAAGTTTTACGTTTGTATCAGATAGGTCTTTAAGTTTTTTAAGTTTTAAGTATATATCAAATAGGTCATATTTATTAAGGACCTTTAAGGACCTATTTGATACAAACTTAAAACTTAAAGAATATATTTGATACAAACATAAAACTTAAAAGACTTATCTGATACTTAAAAAACTTAGAGGACTTATCTGATAGAAACGTAAAATTTAAAAGGCCTATAGATGCATTTTTGCCAATAAAATTTAATTGTTGGATGCTTCTCTGATACTTCTTTGATACTCCTATGATCCGCTATGTTAAGAATACGCTAAAATTTGGGTAAAAAAAAAACAATACACTTCAAGATCAACCTATTTAGGGATAAAGTTAACACATACGAGCAGGGACGGAGCTAGTAGGGGGACCAGCAGAGGCCACGGTCCCCCCTAAATTTTTTATAAATTTTTTTATACTAGTATTTTGTTATACTATTGGTTCAATTTCATGTTTAGTCTCCCTTATTTTATTAAACTTATGCATATGGTCCTTCTTTATTAATCCAATATTTTGAGCACTATTATAAATTTGTTTTAAATTTGATCTTAGTGATTGTTTTTCCCCTAAAAAATAACTTTTTTTACTAAAAAAAGTGCCTTATTGCCTCAATATTGAATTTAATGACAAAATATCTCTTTTGAGACTAAAATTATCATTTTTTTACACAAAAATCACAATTTTTATGGCAAAACACATGAGTTGAGACTAAAATTATAATAAATGTAAAAATGGAAGGGCCTAAAAGTTTGATTTAAAAAAATTGCCTATAAAATGAAGATTCACTATATTAACTTTTGATTTATTTTACAATTTTTTGTATATGTTATACTTTTAAATTTTCCTTTAGTGAATTTGACTTTCAAATTCGACCCCCCCTAAACTAAATTTCTAGCTCCGTCCCTGCATACTAGTTTCTTAACATGTATTTTTAGGCGATTTGTTAGCAAGACATATTCTTTTTATTACTGCAAATATAATTAAATAAAACATTCTTCACGTTTAGTAAATTTTGTATTGATCTTTTTGCTTTTATTTCTGCTCTTGTTTAACAGTGGGAATATGAATTTCAATGATTGGTGAGTGTGGGTGGCAAATGGAAATGTGGCAGAGAGAATATGAAAAAGAGTAAAAAAAAAAAAAAAAGCTGTAAAACTGTAAAGCTGGATGGATGGTTGATTGAGAATCTAATCATCGGCTCAAATGGTGGCACAATTAGTGGTTATCTTTTGTGACACACCCCACCCACACTTTACTTACCCGACTCCAATTTCCCAAATTAGCAGTACATTTGCTGGGCCAAATCCATCCAGCTTTAAGGGGTTGCCTCCTCAAAAGTGGATATAAATTCCCATAGATTTTTACAAATTTTCTATATCTGTTTGTTTAATTAGTATGACAAAAAACAAATTATTTAAAAATATTTTTTTAACAAGATTACGGAGTATCATTTTTCTTTCGATTAATTTTATTCCTATTATTTAATTTAAAAAACATTTAAATAGTATTAATTAGACATATTTTTTTATGTCATTTTATTAAAAAAAAATCTTGGGAATAAACGGGTGTTTATCTGTTATAGACTTGCTCAGTTGTTTTTTTTTTTTCCTGTTTTCTTGGAGTAAGTTTAGTCCACCCTTTGTAATTTTCTTTTCTTTTTTAATATATTTAATTATGTGATATATGCATAAAATTCAGTCAAAAATACTAATATAATTGGGATGTCTCAATCAACCTCCCTTAATATCTAAATGCTCTTAATTTATCTGAAAAAAAATCATATAAACTATAGTTCTCGTATTTATATACAAATGTTATTGAAGGAACGAACTACATTTCTCAGATGAAATCAGCTTTATTTAACTAAACGGAAATAAATTTAACAATAAATAAATTGAAAAGATTACAAAAGTTATATGATTAACTTAACGAGAATAATATTGTATTCCTTCCGTTTTAATTTATAAGCAAAAAAAGTTACATTTTCATATACCAAATTATAAGGAAAATATAACTTTTATCGTTTTTAAAATTTACTTTTATTTATTCTTATTGCATTTAATTTTTGCTACCTCACTCTTCTTCTTTTCATAATCAATAATCAATTAAAAATATTTTTATATTTTTTCATAAAATTTAATTTAAGAAAAACACAAAAAAAAAAACTATATTTTAAATTATTATATTTTACTTTTATTAATAAATGTAAAAATATTTTTTATACAATATATTAATTTTTTAATATTCAAATACATTTATTTTCTTTTATCAATTTTTATTTATATTTTGTGACGGACCGAATACCGTAAAACCGACCAAGTAGATGTTGGAAATAGGAAAAGGAAGATACACATGCTAAACGTTGCGCGTGAGGTTGCAGGACGCTGCATTTGACTGAAGTCAAAACTCAAAAGGTGAGAGGCATCATTGGTTACATCACTGTACTTGAGAATTGAACACAACAATCAAACAAAATATCTATCCGTTAGCTTCTTAAATTGCGTGGAAATTATTTTATTTTATTTTATTTTTAATAATAAAAGGGAAAGGTTTTTTTTATAACACTCTGATTTCTAGGGGAAGGGGCCTAGTAATCAAGAGTTTGACTGCGAGTTAAGTAAAATCTGATCAAGAAATTGTTCCAAGCAGGATTCGAACTCATATTCTTCCGTACGATTCATCCTTTGGTGAAGCTCATTAACCACTTGAGTCCAATGACTTGGTTTATAAAAGGTAAAATTTTACTATATTGTGTTTAGTGAACTCCTAAAATGTTAAAAAAAAAAAAACTATTTTTAACATAAAATTTTCTATTTAAATTCCAAAGTTTAGTTTAATGTTTTTTGAAAAACAGTAAAAGTAATTATTTAATTCTTTTAAGTGTTTAACAAATGTCCTAAAACATTTGTTAACATTTTTTTATTCTTTTAAAACCACAAATATTAATGTTGATATTTCCTCTATTTATTATATGTACTAGCGGCCTTCCGTGCCCGTTTGTGTGATCCATGTTTATTATTCTGCCGGCGTATATCAATTGTAAACATGGTTTATTATAAATTTGATTTTTATTGAAATTAATTTGTGTATTTTCAGTTTTCCTAAAAAATATTATAATTTACGTGCATTGATCCACACCATAGCTAAAGTAACACCTTAGAAAAAAGATAAATTATAGCAATATGAATTATGTAAGTTTGCTAATAGAAGTAAAA
This sequence comes from Trifolium subterraneum, assembly GCA_951799995.1. Classification (NCBI taxonomy): domain Eukaryota; kingdom Viridiplantae; phylum Streptophyta; class Magnoliopsida; order Fabales; family Fabaceae; genus Trifolium; species Trifolium subterraneum. Next base: position 35,498,518 of record OX637462.1, on the reverse strand, counting down.
CCAAAAGAACATTTTTTTTTACAATACCAAACGAAGCATATAATATTTATATTTTGTCGTTCAAAACATAATCACGTAGAGACATTGAACCCAATATAAAAATCTCTTTAGTGACGAAATGTGATGAAATAAGACTTACCAATAATAAAAAAGAAATATTTTAGAGATTCTTTGCAAAAAATAAAAAAATTAAGTATTCTAATACACTTATCAATAACGAAATAAGACTTTGTGATGCAATATCTACTATACAAATATACATATTAAAATAAGTATATATATATATATTCTCTTCTTCTTTTTTTTTTCTCAATTGTGTGTGACTAAATTATATTACCAAATGTTTGTAAGCAAATAATAATTATTTTGCTCCAACTCATCGCTATCCCTACTTGAATTTTCACATCACTTTGTCTATTTATTTTCATGTTGCTTGCACATTCAGTAGATAATTTCAACTATCCACTCTTGTCTCAACTTGCTTATACACTTTCTTTCTTCTGCATTCCTTCTTCTTTATTTCTTGAAATCTACATTTTTTCATCAATACATAAATCAACATTTTTTAAAACATTATAGTACAACAAACAAAACAATAATGAATATGTTGTTGTAACTCACATCATGAAGTAATTAATTGATGTCGTTCAATTCTTAACAACTACATGATTGATGCACTTCGTTAGTAAAAAAATTAGTGTTAATCAATTAATAAATTTCCTTTACCACAACAAATATTTCACTTTGCAAATCACATCCTTTAAAGGATACATATGACACTCTCAATGTTCACAAAATAAAGGACAAAATACAATTAGTGAAAGAAACAATAAGAAATTATTTTAACTAATTAAAAACAATGATCAAACTTTTATATATTCTTTTGCCTTCTACTTTTCTTCCATCATTTCGTTTGACTGCAATAAGGATATATGAGTTTAGGCTGCAAATGGTGAATGTTCTCCATGGCCTCTATTCTCTTACTCCTTTTCATAGTCTATTTTTATCTCTCTTTTGTTATAAAGAGTACCTTCTCTCACTTTTCAAATTGAAGGGATCTCAATAGAAGAAAAAAAATGAAACTTTCATATGTAAAACAAAAATCATTAGAAAAAAGAAATACAAAAAAAGGGCGAGAGTAAGAAAATTAAGATTAAAATAATAACAATGAGCAAAAACTAAAAACAATAGTAACAAAACTAAAAAATATAGTATTTGGAAAAATAGAACAATAAAAAAACCCTCTTGCCAATATTTTCATTTATCCCGATATATATAAGACCCATCCAATCAATATTAAATTTTAATGATATATAATAGAAAAAATACAACCAATTTAATAATAAGAAGAAGATAATAGAAATTAGGAGATGGAATAAAAAATATAGTTAAAAAGAGAGAGGGTGGACTATTTTCCGTTATATTACCGATGGATGGATGTTCCGATTGTGCATGGTATTTTTGCCTCTTTATACACCCATGTCTACAATAGAAATTGAGAAAATAAAAACTGAGAAAATTTCGAAAGAAATATTATTTAAGGACAATAGAATGGAAGAGAAAATAACAAAGTGAATGGAGTGGCAAAATTGTCCCATCTTCATGTCTCTTTGTCCCATCTTAATTAAAAGAGACATAATATAAGCATATAATTGGTGCATAGAATTTGTTTCTATACAACTAATACTCTTCCCTTGATTTAAAAAATGATAAGGATTAAGTACAAATATATACACATGGTTAAGTAAAATGGATATTGATTAACATGTACCCAAAAACTCTATGATTGTCCCATTTGACAACACAAAGATTAAGTAAAATGAACCACTCCAAAAAATTGTTCATAGGTTTTTAGGATGTCTCTCTCTTGTTGAAATAAGATTCATCGACACAAATTCATCAACATCTTTTCAAAACAGACCTGTAAAATAAAAAATAGTTACATTAGATAAAACCCGAGACGTTATTCCAAATATTCATACTCACAAAATCCGTGAACAAACCTATTACAAATTTGGTATACATAGGGTAATCTTCCCAATCCATTAGAATTTGTACATGCCAAATAACATAGAAAACTAAATAGATGGTATAGATGAACTAAAAGGAAAATAAAAAGAAAAGACACAGCAGAATGGTAAATAAATTAAAATCTAGCTTAATTAATTACCATCGTGAATGTTGTTAGAAGAATATGCAGATTGTAGAGAAAATAGTACCTGGATAATATGTGTTTCCTTTTTTTGTGCTTAGAATATGGTCAATCCAACAAAAATTGTTCAATTGGCAACAATTGAAACATCAGTCAAACGGAAAAATTAAATGAAATAACCCTTCTTTATGTGTAAAAAAAATCGAATAAAAATTATGAAAATTAAAAACAAAACAAAACAAATTAAACTAGGACTTATGAAACAGTTCATCACCTTCTTTTCTGATTTTATTTTTAATTTTTTAAAGAAAATAAAAAAGGACACGTGGCATGATCTGGAACCGACGATTGATCGGACGGCTGAAGATGGACCAAAGGCTGCTGCAGTTCCGGCGTAAAAGTCACTCAATCCTTGTCCTGTCATATCCTCTTGCATCCACAACGAAAGGTATGGATTCGTGGACCCCATGCTAGTACATGAATCCAGCTATTCAGTGCTTGCCTTCATTTTAATTTTTCTAGTGAAGACAAATTAAATATGTTTCTTCTTCAAAAACAACCAGACATATTAAAGAGGTATATAGTAAAACGCAAATGCTAACATCTTAAGATAGCATTTTAGTCTTTTACTTCCTCCATTAGAATATATTTCTTGTAAAGTATCTTTTAAAACTAATGGAAAACCTTCAATCTGTTGTGTGGCATCCCTCCTGTATCGGTTGTATTGTTCTAAATATAGATGGTAGTTATCTGAGCTGGTATTGGTGGGTTGTTTCACTTAGTGTGTGTTTGGTTCTGCGGTGACGAGAATTGATTTTGAGTGAATTGATTATGTAGAATTGATTCTGGATAAAAGTGAGTTGAATGTAAAGTGATTTATGTTTGGATATATTTATGTAAAAGTGGATTTAGCAATAAATTTAAGGCTAAAATCAATTGTAGAAGCCAAAAGCTACAAATTGTAGCTTCAAGTAGAATCAATTCTACAAGCAAAATCAATTCTTCTTTAAATCATCCAAACATGTTAAAATTACTTCTACAACTTCTAGAATCACTTTTAACCCTCTAGAATTGAACCAAACACACACTTAGTGGTTATATTGGCGATTCCAATAATACTCATGTCGACCTAGGTGGAAGCCAATATTTTGGGAATGTGGTTTGTTACTATGATCCCTTAGCATACTCTGAACCTCATTGCCAATTATTAGAGTTGTTAAAATGGGTTAGTTCACATGACTGATCTGCCAAACTCGAATAAATGTATGTTTGGGCTTTAAAATATTAATTCGGATTTTTAGGGCTTTTTAGATGGCCCGAAAAAACCTGAAGCCCATCTATGCCGGTCCACTTTAAGTAGCCTATTTGATAGATCTACAACTACCAAAATAGGTTAGTCTGTATAAGCCAGCCCGCCTAGTCCGAATATATAAATGTAGGACTTGAACCTTAAAATTTGCATGCCTTGTAGATGAGCCAGTCCTAGAATTCGCAATTTTAACATGGTTTCAAAGCACAAAAAATAATAATCATCTTAATTGAGTATTTACGATAAAATTATTTCATATGTTTGAAAATATTCCCGAAAATCTGAAATTATACATTATATTATATATGTAAGGGGTCACTAGGCTACTTGACAATAAAGAAAAACTTAGAGCGTTCGAAATTGTGTAAGAATATTTATTTATTAATTATCTCAAATTATAAATAAACTTAACTAAAATTTTTATTCATCTTTAACTACTTGAGCGAGTGTCTATAAGTTTGACTTGGACTAAAATAGTATTGGCAAAATGTTCAATTTGATTCGATTAATCGGTATATTAATTTTTAAAATTGAAAACTAAAAATTTGACCAAATTATAATATTTTTTATTTGATTTAATATTTTTTACTCAAGTCTAATAACTAAAATGTCACATTTTGTCTTTTTATTCAATTTTTAAGCCTAAAACAAACAAGATCAGTTTTTATTAATTTAATTTGACTTAATTTGTTAGTTTTATTTAAACTGTATAGACCCCTAATTAGGGCTGGAAATGAGTCGAGTCGAACTCGCTTAAGCTCGGCTCGACTCATTTATTTAACGAGCTTAATTTTCAACTCAAGTTCGACTCATTTGGTTCATGAACCAAGTTCAACGAGTTAATTATCGAATCGAATCGAGTCTCGAACTATTTTCGAGTTGGTTCGGTTGATTGTCAGCCGTATTCGGGAGTATTATCACACTTAGCAAAATGTGAAACAATAACAAACCCACCATAAGCATTTTGTTGTGCTTCCAAGACATGTAGTACACCACCTATTTATAACAAAGTTTTCTCTCAATGCTATATAAGTTAACCAATGTGAGATTTAGTGTTAGTGCATAAATTGTGAAGTATCAAAGAAACAAGTATCATTTATGCTTCCAAAGAGAAATAATGCTAGTGTCTTTTATTTTGTAAAATTTATTTTTGAAGATATATATATTATTCTTGAAGTGTTATTTAAAAATATATCCTGAAGTGTTATATATATAGTCGAGTCAGCTCATGAACCAAACGAGCCGAACTATATATAGCTCAAGTTCAGCTCATTTAATTAACGAACTTAATATTGAGCTCAAGTTCGGCCCATTTGGTTCATGAACCAAGTTCAACGAATTAATTGTCGAATCGAGTCTCGAACTTTGTTCGAGTTGGTTCGGTTCATTTCCACCCCTACCCCTAATTCTCTATGAAGTCTAAAAAAACACATGAAATAAGGAGTAGCTGTTACTTTTTTTTTTTCCAACAAGACAAAATGAGATAATCTGTATTATATATATGAACATAAATCAAACCTCAACACAAGATGTATTAAGGATTGTGATGGATAGTTACAAAAGAGTCAAATACTAAGAAACATGAGAACAAATTATATATGACCCAACCAAAACAAAGGACTAGACTACCAGCTATGGTAGTTTAAAGCTAAAATACTGCTCGTCGCCTTCAACTACTTATAAATCGGTAAAAACCGTATCATATTAATTTATACCCAATTTCGATCATCTACATCTTCGATTTATTCGGATCTTTGATATACAGATGACAGGTATAATTTGTCGATTTTAACAGGTTAGCTTACATCTTTATTGTTACAAGTTTAAGTATGTAAGATATAACATTTCACTCCTTCATCAAACAACAAAGCGAATAATATAAAAGATTAAGAGATAAAAGAGGTGCTTGAAACGAAAAAATAAATAAATTTTCATTCTAGCAAATGTTCGATCGGTTTTCATTGTGAAGAAATGAATTTTTAGAAACCCATATCCACTCTATATACACCTGTTCATGACTAATTTGTTACGATTCTTGACCTGAGATTTGACTCATAACTACCCAAATGGTTCCATATATTAGCTGCTATGTCGATTTCAAGGCAAGTTACATATCCGTATTCGGCCCTCCTTATTTCCATGTAAAGGCCAAAAGGCCCGGGATTATTTAATTACAATGTGAAGTCAAAGAAATAAGTTAAACAGAGCGCAGGTAACGGCACCGACGACCACATGAAATGAAATTAAAGAATCCAAATGATGGCTTATTAAAAGAAAAAAAATCCAAATGATGGCAAAAACGTAAATAACAATCAATAATAATGATTAGCTAAACGAATCATCTTTATATTATAAGTTTGTTCCGTTTTGTTATCCTTAATCTTAATTTTTTTCCGTTTATTTTCCCTCTCATTTTACCTTAACATTAATTCAAATAAAATGTTAAAAAATACCTCACCAAAAATCGAACCCACAACCTTTAACTCACAATGTTAAATATTTATTATTATTAGTTTCCTATTGTTCTCATGAACACTTAAAGAAGTGTAAAAAGTAAATAACTTGGAACGTCGAAATAACAAAATCATCTAAGTATTTCTGTAATTTCTTGGTTGTTCGTCCTCCGTCCCAAAATAAAACTTCCATTGTAGTCTTTAAAGAAGTACTCCCTCCGTCCCAAAATAACTGACCTAAATTTGACTTAATGTACTATTCATATGACCCGTGCGGTGCATCGATCTAATTAGTCGTATTTATATGCATATGAGGTGTTGATTGATTTGTCTCGATGAATATTTTCAAAATATATAAGTTTTATACTTTTTAATAATAGATAATTCAAGATATTAACGATCAAAGTTGTACATTGACAAACATGAAGGCGGTCAACTAGGTAAGTTATTTTGGGACGGAGAGAGTATTTCGTAATATACCATAATTTCTGTTTATGAACATTTATCCAAATTTATTGTCGAATTAATATTTAATGGTATTCGATATTTTTATATACGTTTTAATATTAAAAAATTTATATCTTATTTTTTCATACTACGACTAATTAGATCGATGCACCGCACGGGTCGAAGTTCTTGTTAATTAAACAAATTAAAAAAAAAACGCATTAAGTAACCCCAACCCATACACATTACTACACAACATACACTTTTTGTTTATAAAAACACAATTCATCTGACACTTCCCACTGCCACTATCATATCCTTCTTCTATTCCCATTCTTCTTTTCTTCTTCTCCTTCTTCACAATCACAACAATAATTATTTACTTTCAACTATTAATTCAATTAAATAAACCCAAACCTTGTTCTCTTCTCTTCGTTCCTTTGAACCCACATTATGGGTTCTGTTTCCACCTCCTTCTTCTCTTTCCTTCTCATTACACTCTTTTCACAATGCCAATCCTCACCGTTCAAAAAAACATACATAGTTCACATGAAAGACCACGATAAGCCTACCGTATACCCAACCCATCACGATTGGTACTCTTCAACTCTCCAATCACTCTCCATTTCAACCGATTCCGACGACTCCGACTCCGATCCATTTCTCTATTCTTACACAACCGCTTATAACGGTTTCGCTGCATCACTTAATGACCAACAAGCCAAAACACTACTCCAAAACGATGCCGTTTTGGGAATTTACGAAGATACCCTTTACCATCTTCATACTACAAGAACACCACAGTTTCTTGGATTAGAAACTCAAACTGGTTTATGGGAAGGTCATAGAACTCAAGAGTTAGATCAAGCTTCACACGATGTTATCATTGGTGTACTTGACACTGGAGTATGGCCTGAATCGTTGAGTTTTAACGATGCTGGTTTGCCTCAGATTCCCACGCGCTGGCGTGGCGCATGTGAGAATGCACCTGATTTTAACTCTTCAGTTTGTAACAGAAAACTCATCGGAGCAAGAAGTTTCTCTAGAGGCTTTCACATGGCTTCTGGTTATGGAAAAGGTGATAAAGATAAAGAGATTGTTTCTCCTCGTGATAGTGACGGACATGGAACTCACACAGCGAGCACCGCCGCGGGATCTCACGTCGGGAATGCAAGTTTTCTCGGATACGCTACCGGAACAGCAAGAGGTATGGCTCCTCAAGCGCGTGTCGCGGCTTACAAAGTTTGTTGGACTGACGGTTGTTTTGCATCGGACATTCTCGCCGGAATGGATCGTGCTATTCAAGACGGTGTCGATGTGCTTTCACTTTCTCTCGGCGGTGGATCTGCTCCTTATTTTCACGACACAATCGCGATCGGAGCTTTCGCCGCGGTTGAGCGAGGAATCTTCGTTTCATGCTCAGCCGGAAACAGCGGACCGACTAAAGCTTCACTCGCTAATGTAGCGCCGTGGATTATGACGGTTGGAGCCGGAACTCTCGATCGAGATTTTCCGGCTTACGCGACGTTAGGTAATAAAAAACGGTTTTCGGGAGTTTCACTTTACAGTGGAAAAGGAATGGGAAATAAACCGGTTAGTTTGGTTTATTTCAAGGGTTCAAATTCAAACCAATCCGCTAGTATTTGTTTAGCCGGTTCACTTAAACCGGATTTAGTTCGTGGAAAAGTAGTTATATGCGATAGAGGAATCAACGCGCGCGTGGAGAAAGGTAAAGTTGTAAAAGAAGCCGGTGGAATTGGAATGATACTCGCGAACACCGTCGCGAGTGGGGAAGAGTTAGTGGCTGATAGTCACTTGTTACCGGCCGTGGCGGTGGGGAGATTAGTTGGCGATGAGATCAGAGAGTATGTATCGTCTGATCCTAATCCAACGGCTGTGCTTAGTTTTGGAGGAACTGTTTTGAACATTAGACCTTCACCTGTTGTAGCAGCGTTTAGTTCAAGAGGGCCTAATATGATAACAAAAGAGATTTTGAAACCTGATGTTATTGGGCCTGGTGTGAATATTTTGGCTGGTTGGTCAGAAGCTGTTGGGCCCTCTGGGTTGGTTGAAGATACTCGGAAAACTCAGTTCAATATTATGTCAGGTATTTTGATTTTGTCTCTCTTTTTTTGTTGTGTATTGATTGATGAGTTTGTTTGAAATTTGAATTAAATGTGTAGACTATAGATTATTGAACTGTTTTAGGGAAGCTTTTCATGTGGTCCATGGACTACCACAATGGACCACTTTTAAAATCTTTCAAAAATCTAATGAAAGATCCATTATGTTCTTTAAAATTAGAAAGCTTATTTTAATTGTTAAGATGGTGACTTGATTGGTGTGGTAATATGTATGAATAAGCGAAACATGAATCTAAGTTGAATTTGAGATGTATATATTTGTTTTTCGAAGCCCAATCAGGACTCGGATTCCCTGTAGTCATGCCGTCACCACACTTTAATGGTCCAGATTTAAAGCATCAAATAAATAAAAGACATGAATAAAATGGGTGGTTGACTGCGGGAAATCCATTTCCGTACTGATCAAGTTATGGTTTTAGTCGTGAGGATGAGTTGGACTATGAATTTGTAATTTCAAAATGTGATTCGAAACGATTTTCAATTATCATAAATGTAGAAGTCTATATATAATTTATGTGAAAATGGAGATATAATTTGATGTGTGGTGGAAGAGTAAGCAATGCAACTTCACTCTAATTTTTAGTACTATTTACAATGTTGGAGTGTTTTTTCTTCTTTCATTATGAACAGTGTTAATTTGTGTGAATAAATTTTCAGGCACTTCAATGTCTTGTCCACACATAAGTGGGTTAGCTGCACTACTGAAAGCAGCTCATCCAACTTGGAGTCCAAGTGCGATTAAATCAGCACTTATGACAACAGCTTATGTACACGACAATTCAAAGTCCCCACTTCGCGATGCTGCTGATAGATCCTTCTCAACTCCATGGGCTCATGGTGCTGGCCATGTCAATCCTCAAAAAGCACTTTCTCCTGGCCTTGTTTATGATGCATCAACAAGAGACTACATTACATTCTTGTGCTCCTTAAACTACAACCCTGAGCAAATTCAACTCATTGTTAAGCGACGTGGTGTCAATTGTACCAGGAAGTTCTCTAATCCTGGTCAATTGAATTACCCGTCTTTCTCAATCGTGTTTTCGAGCAAGAGGGTTGTGAGATATACACGCATCTTGACAAATGTTGGCGAGGCGGGTTCTATCTATAACGTGGTGGCTGACGGGCCATCTACGGTGGGGATAACAGTGAAGCCGAGTAGGCTTGTGTTTGAGAAAGTAGGCGAAAGAAAAAGGTACACGGTTACCTTTGTGTCTAAGAAAGGTGCTGGTGCAGTTAAGAATGAATTTGGTAGCATTCTATGGAGCAATGCACAACACCAAGTTAGAAGCCCAGTTGCTTTTGCTTGGACAGATTTGTGAGTGAGTTTGTGGATTTGCATTTTAAAGTACTATTTTCAAAACCAACAAGCCTTTTCTTTGGTCCAAAAACAAAAAGGAGAGAAAAAAGTGCTTTCAAACTTTGATGCCATCCACAACATAACATTATTTAGTCGAAAGTTTAGAAGGTTGTGCTTTCTTTGTTGTGTTTTTTTTAAATGTGGGAAATGTTGGTAAACATGTTAAAATTGAAAAAGGGATTGAAGACATGTTCTTGTAATTTGTTTTAGTTGTTGTGTGTATGGTGTACCTGGAAAAATAGAAATGTTACAAAACAAGGACATTAGTGCAAAATGAGACCGAATTTTACAATTAATGCTTCATTAGTCATGCCATGTAAAACAAGAATGCACTTGTTGGATATAAAAAGCAAGAAAAAGAATGCACTTGTTGAGTAATTATTTTTAGGTTTTTTCTACATTATAGCGAATTTTGATTTTCGTTTCTGTAAAATAAAATCACTTGTTTTAATCCATATAAAAAATTTTCTTTTGTTAGTCCCTTATGGGCAAAATTTTGACATTTTTTTAAACATAATAGTATGAACTTATATAGGTTTAATATGATATATATACATAATATAAACCATTTTGAACATAAAAATGTCATAATGTTGATATTAAAACAAGTGATTTTTATTTTACAGGGACAAAAATAAAAATTCGCTATAAAAGTAGGAATGAAAACATATTTTACCCAAAATATAAAAAGGTTAATAGTGATTCGTAAATTGTTGGGTTTTTGAAATTGACTATATTTTGCAAAAACAACATAAAGTCAGATGTATGGTCAGATGTGGCAACATTTAGAACAACATCCTGAAGCTGGAAAATATGGACAGTTTGTTACAAGCTGTTGGGCGCGAATTTGGTCAAGCTAATCTCCTTATCGCATTACTTGTTCCTCAAGACGTGAAGATCAGTTTATTTCCTGAAGATATCTCAAAGTATATCAAGCCTAAAATATATTCCTATATTTTAGGATTTTAGTTGGATTTGCTTCAATGAATTTTTTCTTATCGGATATACTTTAATTTTAACTTATTTGTGAAGCCAAATTAAAGGAACTACCGTGGGTATCTATGTGCTATATATATTGAAGACCATAGACCTTTTTATACGACTGAAACCATCGTGAAGTATAATATTTTTGTGTCTAGGGTTTTAGCGTGTCATTTGTTTACTTGTGAGCCTATTTTGTATCACCTTGATACTTGCTTAGGACTGTGTTCTTGAGTTGTATTTCGTTTAATCTCCTCCTAAGCTTTTAAGTACGGAGATAGGAATTTGTTTGAAGTGTGTTCTTCGCCAAATTGTTATTAGTGTTTTGAGCAATCACACTGGGCGTGTGGTTAAGAGGAGAAGGGACGGAGTCTCTGATCTAGGTGGGCCTAGGTTGAAGATAGCACGGGTAGTGACTAGGTGACGAAGTGTAAACGGGTCGTTTGCTGATAGCTTCTAACTAGTATTACCATAGTGGATTCTCTCCTGGATTGGTATCCCCAGAGTAGGTCGTGTTATACGCCGAACTGGGTTAACAAACACTGCATACTATTTATTTTCAGTTATTTATTATTTATTGTTTGTTACTTCTGCTGTGCACGTTGTTGACTCAAAGGTTGCCCCATCCGGTACCCCATTTGGACTCTGCCAGAATTTCAATTGGCATCAGAGCAGGAACCCTGTTCTGCTATTAGGGTGAGCTCCAGGGAACGATTCTGGTTGATATGGAAAGGGAAGGAGGAGCTGTGAGTAGGCTACCTTTATTGGATGGTACTAACTATGATTACTGGAAATCACGCATGGAAGCATTCTTGAGATCAATGGATAATAAGACATGGAAATCTGTGCTGAATGGATGGGAACACCCTACTGTCACTGACAAAGATGATAATTTGTCCTTGAAGCCTGAAGGAAATTGGACGAAGGCTGAAGATGAACTTGCCCTTGGAAACCACAAAACTTTGAACGCCTTGTACAATGGTGTTCATAAGAACATGTTCAGATTAATAAAGCGATGCACTGAGGCTAAAGAAGCTTGGGAGATATTGATAACTACTCAGGAAGGGACATCAAAAGTCAAGAATTCCAGACTTCAGATGCTAACTACTAAATTTGAGAATCTCAGAATGAAGGAAGATGAGACGGTACATGACTTTCATATGACTATTTTAGATTATGCTAACACATTTGACTTTTTAGGTGAAAAACTTCCTGAAGAAAGGATGGTGAGAAAGATGTTGAGGTATCTACCCAAAAAGTTTGACATGAAGGTCACTTGCATAGAAGAATTTAGGGATTTATCTGAAATAAAGCTGGATGAGCTGGTGGGTTCCCTACAGACTTATGAAATTTCTGCAAATGAACGTTCTGGAAGCAAAAGCAAAAGTATAGCCTTTGTTTAGAATGCAGAAAGTGATGCTGTACAAGAAGAGGCAGATACTGATGAAAGCTTATCTGAAGCCATGGCTCTTCTAGGTAGACAATTTAATAAGGTATTGAGGAGAATGGATAGGCGAGGTAGACAAAATGTGAAGCAGAATGTGTCCCCCATTCCACTCGACATTCACAAAGACTCTAGTTTTCAAAAGAAACCAAAATCTGAAGAGAAAGTGAGTCAAGAGAGAGGTGGACAATGTCATGAATGCAATGGATATGGTCATATCAGATTTGAATGTTCTAACTACTTGAAGAAACAACAAAAAGGGATGACTGCAACGTGGTTAGAGGATGAAGATTCTGATGAAGACACTTTGAATGAGACTGCTAAACGCATCACTGCCTTAACTGGAACATGTACTTCAGACACAGAATCCAACACTGGAGATGTAACTTACGAAGAGCTAGCTGCATCATATAGAGCTTTATGTCAAAGAAGTGAAGAGGTATGTAGAAGTCAAGAAAATCAGAAGAGGCTCATACTGGAACTTCAATCTGAAAAGAACGAGCATCTGGCCACAATTTCAGAACTGAATGATGAGGTAACATTACTAAACTCTAAACTTGAACATATGAAGAAGGAAGTTATAATGATGTGAAATTCTGGTACGCGAGGGACCAATATGGTGCACGATGTTGCAACACTGGTCCTCCTGGACACACAATAATAAATCAACAGAATTTAAATAACACAAGTTATTGTTAACCCAGTTCGGTGCAACTCACCTACTATGGGGGATACCAATCCAGGAAGGAAATTCACTATGGTAAAGTAGTTCAAAGCTCTCTGCAAACGCCCCGTTTACAGCTTATCACCTAGCAACTACCCGTATAGATTTCTACTTAAGAACGTCCTAAGTATGAGACCCCTCTCACTTCCCCTCAACCACACAACCTGTGGATTTTCTAATTCTGTTCTAAAACTTAATCACACTCTATGCTTAAAAGCTTAAGAGTGAACACCTTATTCTTAATCAAGTATCAATCGTGATACTCAAAAGAATAACTAGGATCTAAACCTAAATCCTAAGCCTAAAACTTCTTAATCGCTCTATAGCGTTTGTATCTTCAATGTGTTTCAGGTACTCTTCAACGAATGAAGCTTGCTTATTTATATAGAGTCTTGAATCTCCTTGGCTTCATGAAGAATATGATCGCTTGTTGCAAACTTATCTTTGATTTAAATCCGTTTTCTTCAAAAGATAATTTGTTACACAAACATTTAATATTTGTTTGTTTTATCTTTTATCGATCCTCTTGACCAAACAAATAATATTGATTTGTTTTTATCCTTTGACAAACAAATAATATTGATTTGTTTTTATCTTTTACCAAACAAATAATATTGATTTGTTTTTATCTTCAAACAAATAATATTTGATTTGTTTTTATCTTTTTAAACTCCAGCTGTAGATCTTCAATCTTCAGCTAACAAACTAGTTCCTTGTTGAATAAGGAAGCACAAGTTTGTTTCTACAATTCTTCAAACATATCCGTGCGCTTTAGATCAAGATAAGGATAAGGCGCGTTATCAGGCCGTGGTTCCCAATGTTACTGCATTGGTACCCACATTTGGCCTCAGGCTTATTTTACCAAAAATGAATCCAATCTTCAAAACTCAACAATCTCCCCCTTTGGCAAATTTTTGGGCTAAAATAATCTAGCACCTAGCCACTTGTTCTGGGAAGATAAACTCATCAGAGGCCTGCAGCGGATTCTTGTAGTCTTGGCCTTACACACACATGAGAGAAATAAACTCTCACAAATCAATCTCTTTAGGAAGAAATAAACTTCCTCAGACTGAGAACACAAGTTCTCTCAGAGATCAATCAAGGAAGAATAAATTCCTTTAGCAGTTGAGAAAAATAAATTCTCTGGTGAAGTTCAAAGTCACATTGCAGGATGTGGTGACATTTGACTTCACATTCAGTATGCATCTTCATTTGAGAAAAATAAATTCTCACATGCATACACAACATCTTCAGATATATATATATATATATTCTACTCCCCCTGTATTGCTGCCCTCTCCATGCATATATATATCTCACTCCCCCTAAATATCAGATCAGATACTTTAGGTATATAAACAACCACACATACATATACTACTCCTATTTGCCTTATCAGAGTAATATTGGTCTTCATGTGGTTTCAGAGCTGATCAGAGCTGCATCAGAGCTGCTTTCAAGGATGTACATATTATCTATGCTACTGCAGGTGGCAATGTGCAACACATGTTTTCCCACCTCAGACCAAAAAAGCTAGGATGTTACTCCCCCTTTTTAGCCATAAAATTTTGACAAATAAAGTCAAAAATCCTGCATAGTAGAAAACCAGATAATAGCAGTAGATATAGCAGAGTGCATATTACAGACCATAGCACAGATAGTGCATCAAATCCAGGGCGTAGCCCACAAAAATACATAAAAAGATCTGTAAAAATCCCAGGGAGATTCTTCATATGTCTTCACTCTCATCAGAGTCAGACTCCACCACTGCATGAGTGTCATTCTCCTCTTCCTGATCAGTGTCTTCTCCATTGCCAGCATTCAAATCAGCTATATCCTCCTCAGCTTGATTTTCCTCAAGTTCTAGTGCCTTAATGACAGCATCTAGCTTGGACCTGTTCTCCTTTAGCTGGGCAATCATCTGCTTCCTAGTCATCTTCCCTGTCTCAGCAGTAGTCCTGGATGTCCCAACATCAGCTACCACATTAAACCCCTCCAGCATCTTTGCACCGATGATGAGAGGAGAGTTCCTCTTGCAGGCAATGTCATCTCTAATGACCTTAGGGTGTTGGTTCAATATAATTCCACATATTAAACTAGGAAAATGTATAGGCCACTTGGCAGCAAAGGTCTTGGCTTCCTTCATAATCTTTTCAAAGATATAGGTTCCAAAATCATATGATAGTTTATTACCAATGATATAAATAAACCTAGCCAAACCTGTAGCCACATC
This sequence comes from Trifolium subterraneum, assembly GCA_951799995.1. Classification (NCBI taxonomy): domain Eukaryota; kingdom Viridiplantae; phylum Streptophyta; class Magnoliopsida; order Fabales; family Fabaceae; genus Trifolium; species Trifolium subterraneum. The sequence continues at coordinate 35,483,274 of OX637462.1, read as the reverse complement.
AGAAGTGTGGGAAGTAGGTACCCAATTTGCAGCTCCTATTCTGTTGAGAATGGCATACTTGGGTGTCAATTTTGTTGCAGACAACATCCCTTTCCTAGGCCAAACCTTCACTTGATTTCCAATGATGGCCTTGCACACTTCATTATAAGACACCTCCAGCTCTGGTTGAGGGTCTTCACTTCTGCCAAGATACTTGTTGATCACAGTGGGAGAAAAATTCACACACTTGCCTCGAACATAGACTTTCTGATATTCCCTACTCATAGGGTCACACAATCTTCAGGAATATTTGCTAAAAATTCCGTCACCAGTTTCGCAAAACAGTCTCCAAACTCAGACATAGTCCTCCTCAGTCCAGCCTTCTTAATCAGGTTCATCACATCCCTGTTCTTCAAGGCTTCCTTGCTCAACTCTCTCTCAAGCCCTAGCCTTCTGTTGTAGACATAAGACCATCTTTGCACCCCAGTGACAGAGTGAAAAAATATGTTATCCATTGGTGCTTCACCAATATTCTGAGGAATCTTCTTGCCCTTGAACTTCTTTCTTCCAGAGGCTGCAAGTGTAAGCGCATTCTGACTCGCCTTAGGACTTGCCTCTTCTTCTGAGTCACCAATGTTAGTGACATTGTGCTCCACATCGTAGTCAGAGTCAGACTCAGATGGGGGTGCCTTTCTCTTGAGAGCAGGTTTCTTTGGAGGTGTACTCTTAGGCCTGGTAGGAAGATAACTAGCTGGTTTCTTCACATCCTTCTTCACAGGAGTCTCTCCTATGCTTGTAGTCACCACAGCCCTAGCACTCCTTGTCCTTCTTGCAATACTTTGAGGAGCAGTCTTCTCGGATGGTGGATTCTCTGTATAGGTTTCCACATCCACAAGGTTAGGGTTGTCACCTTCATCCTTGTCTCCAACATCTTCTCTTTCCTTGGGTTCTTCACTCTTTTCTGACTGAGTGTCACCCTTGGAGTCTTCATCAGCAGTCAATTGCTTATCACCAGACGCAGTGGTGTCCTCTGGTGAATCTAGAACAGTGTCCTGTAACTGTCCTTCTTCCGGAACCAATGTGCCAACATTCGGTTCCACATCTGACCCAGTTGCTTGATTGTTCAAATCTTCAAGCACTTAGTCCACAACCTTCTCAGGTTCAGCATCAACACTCACTTTTGGTGAGTTTTCAGAGTCCTTGGGGTTTGACTCTTCACTGACCTTGTCAGACCCTTCTTCCTTTTGGGTTGACTTTTCAACTTCTTCTTCAACCTGTTCAGTCTCATCAACTTCCATCTTCTCTGAAGTTTCAACATCAGGTCCTGCATGTTCTTCTCCAAGTGGATCGATGTATAAACTGGTCATCGTGTGAATAGTCTTTGATCCAGAGATCTTCGATTTCGATCTTTTCTTTTCTTTCTTTGATCGTTTAATCGACCCAGAATCTTTATCTTCTTTCTTTGACGATCTCTTCTTCTTCTTCTTCTTCTTAGACTTCTTCACCTTTACTTCTGATGGGTGAATAGTGTTGAGTGGATGATTCTCAACTTCCATCATGACAGAGTTTTGCTCGTTAGTATCAGTTTGGAGCAAATCTGGGTTTTGCGTTGGCGACGGTGAATTGGATGCTTGGCTTTTGCTCGGTGTAGCTTCAGTGGAGTTGGTCATGGTGATGATGTTGGTACGAAGGTTTCGGGTTGGAGAGATGAAGTGGATGCGAAAGGGTTTTTCGAAGGTGAGAGGTTTATGGAAAAGTTTGATGAATGGGAGATGAATGGTATTTATAGGCGAAGGTTGTTGGCTGAGGGAGGATGTATCGAAGGTGAAAGGTTTTGGTAGGTGGCGTGTTTTGGGTAGTGGAGGTAATGATGGTTGGTTTGAATTTGCGTACAACAATAAATGGAGGGAAAGTGGAATTGTTGCACACATCACCAACTGTAGTTGCTACAAGTCTTCACAAAGGCACATTCCAAGTTTGCCCCTGAGCCTTTCAAATTGTGTTGCATCTAATGCCTTGGTAAATATATCTGCAATTTGACCTTCAGTAGTCACATGTTCCAAGGTCACAATACTTTCTTCCACCAAATCCCTAATGAAGTGATGCCTTATATCAATGTGCTTTGTCCTACTATGCTGAATAGGATTCTTGGAAATATTTATAGCACTTAAGTTGTCACAGTACAATGTTATAACATCTTGCCCCACATTGTACTCACTTAGCATCTGCTTCATCCATAGGATCTGAGAGCAACTACTACCAGCTGCAATATACTCTGCCTCAGCTGTGGATAGTGATACACTATTTTGTTTCTTGCTGAACCAGGAGATTAAGTTATTCCCCAAAAAGAAACATCCACCTGAGGTACTTTTCCTATCATCTGCACTTCCTGCCCAGTCTGCATCATAGTACCCAATCAACTTTGAGTCTTCACCATGGGAGTACATGATCCCATAGTTGCATGTTCCACTCACATACTTGAGAATTCTCTTGACTTGTGTGAGGTGGCTCATCTTTGGTGCAGCTTGATATCTAGCACATACTCCAACTGCAAAGGCAATGTCTGGCCTACTAGCAGTGAGATATAGAAGACTTCCTATCATGCTTCTATACTGACTTTGATCTACATCAACACCTTTCTCATCTTTGGTGAGTTTTAAGTGTGTTGCTGCAGAAGTCCTTTTGTGACTAGCATTCTCCATTCCAAACTTCTTCACAATATTCTTGGCATATTTGCTTTGAGAGATGAATATTGTGTCTTCCATTTGCTTGACTTGAAGTCCTAGGAAGTAGGTCAGCTCTCCTACTAAGCTCATCTCAAATTCACACTGCATCTGATGGACAAAATGTTGAACCATTGTGTCTGTCATTCCTCCAGAGATAATATCGTCCACAGAAATTTGTGCAATCATGAGCTTTCCTTTTGCTTCTTTGACAAACAAGGTTTTGTCTGTCTCTCCCTTCCTGTAGCCATTCCTCACCAGGTATGTTGTCAATCTTTCATACCATGCCCTTGGAGCTTGCTTTAGGCCATAAAACGCCTTCTTTAGTTTGTATACATGATCTGATAGGTGGGGATCTACAAACCCTTTAGGCTGCTCCACATATACTTCTTCCTTAAGGTACCCATTTAGGAAGGCACTCTTTACATCCATCTGGAACAATATGAACCTTAGAATACAAGCAACTTCTAATAGTAACCTTATGGACTCAAGGCGTGCTACTGGAGCAAATGTTTCATCAAAGTCTACTCCTTCAATCTGAGTATAACCTTGAGCAACTAGTCTCTCTTTGTTTCTGGTGATAGTTCCCTTCTCATCAGACTTGTTCTTGTAAACCCACTTGGTGCTAATGATATTTACACCTTTGGGTCTAGGAACTAAGTCCCATACTTCATTCCTCTTGAACTCATTCAGCTCCTCTTGCATTGCATTGATCCAAAATTCATCTGTGAGAGCTTCTTTCACATTTTTTGGTTCAATTTTGGACATAAAACATGAGTTGGCCACTAGCTCATTAGATCTCCTTGTAGTGATGCCTTGATCTGGATTTCCAATGATGAGTTCTTTGGGATGATTCTTCTGAACTCTGATAGATGGACCTTTCTTGGACGGTTGACTTTTTGTTTCTGAGTCAATTCCTTCTTGAGTCTCTTGATCTTCAGTGCTGTCGATCAGGGGCCCTGATGTGTCAACATTAGGGACCACCTCTGGTATCTTTACTCCAGGAGAGTCATCAATAACAACATTTATGGACTCCATCATGGTTCTGGTCCTGTTGTTAAAGACTCTATATGCCTTGCTATTAGTTGAGTAGCCAAGAAAGATACCTTCATCACTCTTGGGGTCCATCTTTCTCCTCTGTTCTCTATCAACTAGTATGTAGCATTTACTTCCAAAGACATGAAAGTATTTCACTGTTGGCTTTCTTCCTTTCCAGAGTTCATAGAGAGTGGTAGTGGTACCTTTTCTGAGTGTGACACGATTATGAACATAGCATGCAATGTTCATGGCTACTGCCCAGAAGTTTTGATGGAGATCCTTGGCATGTAACATCACACGAGCTGATTCTTGCAAGGTTCTATTCTTCCTTTCTACCACACCATTTTGTTGAGGTGTGATTGGTGCTGAGAATTCATGACTTATTCCTTCAGAGGAACAGAACTCAGAGAACTTGGAATTTTCAAACTCCTTTCCATGATCACTTTTGATTTTGACAATTCCAAATCACTTTTCTCTTTGCATCTTTAGACACAGCTCCTTGAACACTTCAAATGTATCTAACTTCTCTCTAATGAAGTTTATCCAAGTGTACCTAGAGAAATCATCCACTACCACAAAGTCATACCTCTTTCCTCCAAGACTTTCAACTTGCATTGGTCCCATCAAGTCCATATGGAGTAGTTCAAGTACCTTGGTTGTGGTCTGATGTTCCAACCTTGGGTGCGACATTTTGGTCTGCTTCCCTAGTTGACACTCTCCACATATGCTTCCTTCTTCAATACTGAGCTTGGATATTCCTCTTATGACATCTTCAGCTATAATCCTCTTCATTCCTTTGAGATGCAAATGCCCAAGCTTTTGGTGCCACAACCTTACTTCATCCTCCTTGCTAAGTAGATTAGTGATAGATAAGTGTGCTATTTCCTGAGGAATCCACAGGTAGCAATTATCCTTGGATCTTGCTCCCTTCATGATCACTGTATTTTTGTCATTAGTGATCAAACATTCATTCTTGGTGAAGTTCACCTTCAGCCATTGGTCACATAACTGACTTATGCTTATCAAGTTAGCAGTCAGTCCTTTTACCAATAGAACATCATTGAGTTTTGGTAATCCTTTGTTGATTAGATTACCAATAGAACATTCATTCTTGGTGCACTTGCTTTTCTTTTTCAAGTTGGGCAATGGTCTTCCTTTGCTCCTCATTTGTTTTGCAAAGTTCTCCACTTTTGATGCACAACTCCTTGTAGGTTGCAGCAAGTTTATTGTAGGAAACATCTTCATCAGAATCTGAATCAGACTCGCATCTTCCAGTCATGGCATTTACTGACTTGGTTGCTTCATTGTCACTTTCAGATTCTTCATCATACCATGATATAACATTTAGGCCTTTCTTCTGTTTCTTCAGATAGGTTGGACATTCTGCCTTGATATGTCCATAGCCTTCACATTCATGTCATTGAACTCCTCTGCCTTGAATGTTTCTATCTTCAGTTCTTGGTTTCCTTGACATATTTCCCGGTTTGCTGATGTCGGGCTGGATGTGCTTCACATTGGTCCTTGGCCTTGTCCTCCTTAGTATTTTGTTGAATTGTTTTCCCAGTAATACTAAGGCCTCTAAGATGTCTTCATCAGCTTCTTTGTCACTCTCTGACTCTCATCAGTATTAGACACAAAAGCAATGCTCTTGTTTTTCTTTTCAGTTCTGTCCTTCATAGAGAGTTCAAAGGTTTGAAGGGAACCTACTAATTCATCCAGCTTCATGCTTTCTATTTCTCTGAATTCCTCGATGGCAGTGACTTTCATGTCAAACCTGGGTGGTAAGGATCTGAGGAGTTTCCTTACCAATTTTTCTTCAGGTATTTTCTCACCTAAAGAATCAAAGGTGTTAGCATAATCAAGTATGCTCATGTGAAAGTCATGCACTGTTTCTTCTTCTTTCATCTTCAGACCTTCAAACTGGGTGGTTAGCATTTGGAGTCTAGACATCTTCACTTTGCTTGTTCCTTCATGAGCTGTGATGAGGATTTCCCAAGCTTCTTTGGCTGTCGTGCATTGTTTGATCAGCTTGAACATGTTCTTGTCAACTCCATTGAATAAAGCATTCAATGCTTTTGTGTTCCCCAGTGCTAGTGCATCTTCAGTAGTATTCCATTCTTCAGTATCGGCTCCATTAGCATCTTTGACCTTGGGATGTTCCCATCCTTTGAGGACTGCTTTCCAAGTCCTACTATCAAGTGATTTTAAGAATGCAATCATCCTTGATTTCCAATAGTCAAAGTTAGAGCCATCCAGAAGTGGTGGTCTGTTCATGAGTCCTCCTTCTCTGTCCATCTTGCTAGAAAGTATCTTCCCTGGAGCTCACCCAATCACCTAGGGTGCCTGCTCTGATACCAATTTGTATTTTTGCACGTGAGGGACCAATGTGGTGCACGATGCTGCAACACTGGTCCTCCTGGACACACAATAATAAATCAACAGAATTTAAATAACACAAGTTATTGTTAACCCAGTTCGGTGCAACTCACCTACTTTGGGGGATACCAATCCAGGAAGGAAATCCACTATGGTAAAGTAGTTCAAAGCTCTCCGCAAACGCCCCGTTTACAGCTTATCACCTAGCAACTACCCTATAGATTTCTACTTAAGAACGTCCTAAGTATGAGACCCCTCTCACTTCCCCTCAACCACACAACCTGTGGATTTTCTAATTCTGTTCTAAAACTTAATCACACTCTATGCTTAAAAGCTTAAGAGTGAACACCTTATTCTTAATCAAGTATCAATCGTGATACTCAAAAGAATAACTAGGATCTAAACCTAAATCCTAAGCCTAAAACTTCTCAATCGCTCTATAGCGTTTGTATCTTCAATGTGTTTCAGGTACTCTTCAACGAATGAAGCTTGCTTATTTATATAGAGTCTTGAATCTCCTTGGCTTCATGAAGAATATGATCGGTTGTTGCAAACTTATCTTTGATTTAAATCCGTTTGCTTCAAAAGATAATTTGTTACACAAACATTTAATATTTGTTTGTTTTATCTTTTATCGATCCTCTTGACCAAACAAATAATATTGATTTGTTTTTATCCTTTGACAAACAAATAATATTGATTTGTTTTTATCTTTTACCAAACAAATAATATTGATTTGTATCAGTCAATTATGTGATCAAGGTATGAAAGTAAATTTCACCGAATCTGGGTGTTTGATTACAAATGAGAAGGGTGATGTGTTGATGAGAGGTGTAAGGTCCAAAGATAATTGTTACTTGTGGGTTCCTATAGAAGCATCTCGTTCATCGTTCAACAAAATAAATTTATAGCAATTATCACTATGTGGGCGTGCAACCACTTTTGGCTCTTTGTATTCTTTGCACGCTGATCAAGAAAGAGGGATTGTAACTCAACATATTTCTTTTCTTTGCGCCTTGATTATGTTTTTTTTTGGATGGTTTGTTTTGGTGCTCAGGTTTTCTTCTCTCCTTTGATTTGTGGGCTATGTCCTGGATTTACTATGCACCTATGTGCACTCTACTATTTTGTGATCTACTATCATATTCTGTGATCGTTTGGTGCTACCTGTTGATCTTGTCAAATTTGATGGCTAAAAAGGGGCAGTACTGTAATGTGCGTAATAATATAACTTTTTGTTCTTTGACTGTGTGCTGTATGTGGTGGAAGATGTGTCTACATCTGGATCTACATCTGATGTGTGTATGTGTTGATGAATATCCTATGATGTGATGGGCAGTAGTAGGTAGTTTGTGTGTGGTACTGATATGCATGATCTGATGTATGGTGTGTAGTGATATTGTTTGCAGATGTATGTTGCATTGAGGGGGAGTAACACTTATTTGCTATGCATGTCGTAAGGGTGAGTAGTCCTAATTTTTGTTGTATGTGTGATATGCACATGTTCAGGGGGAGTGAAGTTATCTGATGATTCCCTGACATATATGTATTCAGGGGGAGTAAAATTTGTGATGATATCCTGATGTGTGTTGATTGGGGGGGGAGCAATTTACATTTTATCCCAGATGCTCTGCTGAATGCTGCCCCATCATGGATACCATCCAGAATGTCTGAATGGAGAATTTATTTTTCTCTATTTGACTGAAAGTCTCTTTTCTATGTCTTCTGATGTGAAGTGATTTTTTTAAAGACTTAATGTGTGAGAATTTATTTTTCTCCAAGTATGTGAATCCACTTAGAGAGTTTATTTCTCTCTGATGTTGTTCTTGTGTGAGACTAGATGTGTTTATTCCGCTGGTGCAAGTCTCTGATGTTCTTTATGTGCTATGATTTACTTGAAGTGTTGCTGTAAAAATAGCCATATTATGTTCTATCTTCTTTTCTAGTTGTGTGTTTATGTTGACTTAAAGGAAGACGTGAACTACATCTTTCCATAACCTGCCTAATATTGTTTAAGCCAAAATTTGCCAAAGGGGGAGATCGTTGGGTTTTTGAAATTGGCTATATTTTGCAAAAACAACATAAAGTCAGATGTAGGGTCATATGTGGCAACATTTAGAACAACATCCTGAAACTGGAAAATATGGACAATTTGTTACAAGCTGTTGGGCGCGAATTTGGTCAAGCTAATCTCCTTATCGCATTACTTGTTCCTCAAGACGTGGAGATCAGTTTATTTCCTGAAGATATCTCAAAGTATATCAAGCCTAAAATATATTCCTATATTTTAGGATTTTAGTTGCATTTGCTTCAATGAATCTTTTCTTATCGGATATACTTTAATTTTAACTTATTTGTGAAGCTAAATTAAAGGAACTACCGTGGGTATCTATGTGCTATATATATTGAAGACCATAAACCTTTTTATACGACTGAAACCATCGTGAAGTATAGTATTTTTGTGTCTAGGGTTTTAGCGTGTCATTTGTTTACTTGTGAGTCTATCTTGTATCACCTTGATACTTGCTTAGGACTGTGTTCTTGAGTTGTATTTCGTTTAATCTACTCCTAAGCTTTTAAGTACGGAGATAGGAATTTGTTTGAAGTGTGTTCTTCGCCAAATTGTTATTAGTGTTTTGAGCAATCACACTGGGCGTGTGGTTAAGAGGAGAAGGGACGGGGTCTCTGATCTAGGTGGGCCTAGGTTGAAGATAGCACGGATAGTGACTAGGTGACGAAGTGTAAACAGGTCGTTTGCTGATAGCTTCTAACTAGTATTACCATAGTGGATTCTCTCCTGGATTGGTATCCCCCAGAGTAGGTCGTGTTATACGCCGAATTGGGTTAACAAACACTGCGTACTATTTATTTTCAGTTATTTATTGTTTGTTACTTCTGCTGTGCACGTTGTTGACTCAAAGGTTGCCCCATCCGGTACCCCATTTGAACTCTGCCAGAATTTCATAAACAAAGCCATCAAATACTTGCGTTATACCTAACCGCCGCCGCACCTTACCACTGCTAAAAAAACTTAAAAAAATCTATGTGCAAAAAATTAAGAACATAACCTTTTTTATTTCTAGGGGTTGAATGATTAAAGTTAATCGTAGTAAATTCATTCATTGACCTTTGATATCACTGCAAAAGAAGACGTGACTTTACTCAACAGATATTCAAAGACTACAGCTGTCCATTTTACAACGGGAATTTCTCCAACGTCTCAATGTCTTTCTCAACTCATACAAATATGCAAAAGAAAGAATTGATAACTAACGATCTTCATTAGAAAACATCTCTCTGAATAAAGTGAGAATTTGAATTGTAAAAGAAAACATCTCTCAAATGAAGTGAGAATAGAAACTAGCTTAAGCCTCTAAAGTTATTATGTTTGTAATAAGTTTAAGCTTAGAAGTTAGTATTACTCCTGCGTGAGTAATTGTAAGTCTTCTGCTTAGTGTAGAAGCAAGAAAGTCTTCTGCTTAGTGTAGAAGCAAGTAAGTCTCAATCTTAGTGATTAGAGCAAAGAAGTCTTCTGCTGAGTGTAGGAGCAAGGAAGTCTCTCTGTCTTGTGTGACTTAGAGCAGGAAGTCTTAAGCTTGTGTGCTTGAGCAAGGAAGTCTCTGATCTTGTGTGATTAGAGCAAGGAAGTCTCTCTGTCTTTTGTGACTTAGAGCAGGAAGTCTTAAGTCTTGTGTGACTTGAGCAAGGAAGTCTCATGCTTGTGTGCTTGAGCATCTGATTGTAATCTTAGTGATTATAGTGAACTCCCTTGGAAGCAAGGGGACTGGAGTACTCTCAATTTGTGAGGGGAACCAGTATAAATTGTTGTGTGTCTTTCTCTCTCTCACTCTCTCATTTACTCCTTCATCATTCACTTAGCCTTAAGTTAATTGTGTGAACAATTCCGCTGTGCTTAAAGACTCTGATAGATTTAAAATATCTTGAAAAGTTTTTAAATATCTAAAACACAATTCAACCCCCCCTTCTTGTGTTTTCTCCACGCACCTTCAACAGGGTGTGTGATTGAAAGGAAGTGAGACGGGGTCTCAAACTTAGGAGTTCCTAGGTTGAGTTAGCACGGGTAGAGTCTAGGAGATAAGTCGTAAACTTGTAAGTTTGCTGAGGGCTTAGATCTAGATCTATTATAGTGGATTCCTTCCTGGCTTGGTAGCTCCCAGAGTAGGTCATTGTTTACACCGAACTGGGTTAACAATACTCTGTGTTATTTACATTCATTGTCTGTTGTTTTTAATTGTTCGTTATATACTGCTGTGGACACACACTAGAGCATTTGTCTTAGCTTTACAACTGGTTACATACGACAAGTGCTATAGCTTCTGTCTTAACATCTGTCCCTAGTAGGTGCTGGAATTTCAATTGGCATCAGAGTAGGCACCCTGTTCTACGTGGGCGAGGACCAGGGAAGTTACTTTCTGGCATAATGAACAAGGAAAGTGGCTATGTCAACAAACCTCCACTTCTAGATGGATCGAACTATGATTACTGGAAAGCCAAAATGGTGGCGTTTATCAAATCCCTTGATAGTAAATCATGGAAGGCTATCTTGACGGGATGGGAGCAACCAATGATACGTGACAAAGATGGTAAAACCACATGTGAACTAAAACCAGAAGCGCATTTGACAAAAGAAGAGGATGAGCTTGCACATGACAACTCCAAGGCGCTAAATGCCTTATTCAATGTTGTGGACAATAACATATTTAGGATGATCAAACAGTGCTCAGTTGTTAAGGAAGCATGGGAAATTCTAATGACTACACATGAAGGTACTGCAAAGGTGAAAAATTCAAGGCTACAACTTCTGACCGTCAAGTTTGAGAATTTAATGATGGGCGAAGATCAATCTGTCCATGATTTCCACATGACCATCCTGGAGTATGCTAACAACTTTGATGCTCTAGGAGAAAAGCTAAGTGAGGAAAGAATGGTAAGGAAAATGCTTAAAACTCTACCTAAGATGTTTGATATGAAAGTTACTACCATAGAATAAGTACATGATATATGCATGATGAAACTTGAAAACTTGGTGGGTTCCCTGCTAACCTATGAGTTGGCTGCTAAAGAAAAAACTGAAAAGAGGAAGAAGAGTATAACTCTTGTATCCAGCACTATTGAGAATGAGGAAGTAGAGAATGTCCTGGAATCTGATGAAAGTCTATCCGAAGCCATGGTACTCCTAGGGAGGCAGTTCAACAAGATACTAAAGAAGATGGATGGAAGACCCAGGACAAATGCTAAAGGCAGCTCCTTTGATAGTAACAGAAAGTTTAATGGAGTCAGAAAACACAGACCTGAAGAGAAGACTATTACAGGAAAAGGTGTTCAATGCCATGAATGTGAAGGCTGTGGACACATCAGAACTGAATGTGTAACCTTCTTGAAGAAACAAAAGAAGGTAATGGCTGTCACTTGGTCTGATGAAGTTGACTCTGAAGATGATGCTTACTATGAATTTGCAAATCACATCACTACTTTCAATGGAATCATTGGATCTGAATTAGATGATGAAGAATTGACCTTTGATGAGTTAGCTGCATCCTATAAAGAACTGTGTCATAGAAGTGAAGAGGTGTGTCAGCAGCAACAAAGCACTATAAGTCAGTTGCAAACGAAGAAGGTGAAGCATCAGTCTTAAATTGTTCAACTTACAACTCAACTACAATCTGAGAAGACAAAGCATCTGTCCGAGGCATCTGCTCTTAAAGATGAGGTAACTACATTAAACTATAAGCTGACTAGTTTAAATAAACAACTTAGACTGCTAAATAATAGAACTGAGAGATTAGATATACTGGTTGAGGGGCAAGTTCCTGGAAAACCAAAGGGGATTGGAGTAGAATACACTTGTCCTAGAAAGAAAAATCTTGCTTCTACAAGTATATTTGTTCCTGCTAAAGACAACTATGATCCTACTGAAACCAGACAGATGCCACAACATTCTCAACAACATCAGTCTGCAAAACCTAGTTCTAAATCTAAGGGCTGAATCTGTCATTATTGTGGTAGAAAAGGTCACATCAGACCCTTCTGCTTTAGGCTGTATGGATTCCCAAAAAGGTTTAATAATCCTAAGTACGAATCAGACTCTAGCAATGCAAAGAAGGAATGGAAACCAAAGGCAAACGATGTTGCTCACATAGCTCATACATCTCTTAGAGCATCATCCAGAAATAATTGGTATTTTGATATTGGCTGCTCAAGACACATGACTGGTGTTGGAAGCTATCTAACTGATGTTAAACCATATACTACTAGCTATGTTACATTTGGTTATGGAGCCAAAGGTCAGATCAAAGGTATAGGAAGTCTCACTGCAAATGGGTTTCCTAAATTTGAGATTGTTCTTTTGGTGGAAGAATTGACTGCAAACCTCATAAGTATCAGTCAATTATGTGACCAAGGAATGAGGGTGAACTTCACAAAGTTTGAATGCACTGTTTCAACTGAGGATGGTGAATCTATTATGAAAGGAGTTAGGTCAAAGGACAACTTCTACTTATGGGTATATGAAGAAAGTGCTCAAACCTCTACTTGTCTCATAACTAGAGAAGATGAAGTCAAGTTATGACACCAAAAGATGGGTCATCTCAATCTGAGAAGCATGAAGAAAGTCATAGCTGAAGATGCAGTAAGAGGAGTACCTAAACTAAAGATTGAAGAAGGCAATATGTGGTGAGTGTCAAATTGGGAAGCAGACAAAGATGCCACACCCCAAGCTGCAGCATCTGACTACTTCAAAGGTGCTTGAACTACTACATATGGATTTGATGGGTCCTATGCAAGTAAAGAGTCTGGGTGGTAAAAGATATGCGTTTGTTGTGGTAGATGACTACTCAAGGTTCACGTGGATCAACTTTCTAAAAGAAAAGTCAGATACTTTCTTTGCTTTCAGGGATTTGTGTAAACAACTTCAAAGAGAAAAAGGAAGTGAAATTGTCAAAATCAGAAGTTACCATGGTAGAGAGTTTGAAAACTCAAAATTCTCTGAGTTTTGAACTGCTGAAGGAATTGGGCATGAATTCTCATCTCCTATTACACCCCAACAAAATGGTGTAGTGGAAAGAAAGAATAGAACTATACAAGAATGTGCTAGAGTCATGCTACACTCAAAGAAACTTCCTCAACACTTTTGGGTTGAAGCCATGAATACAGCGTGCTACATTCTTAATCGTGTCACTTTAAGAGCTGGAACAACAACTACCCTGTATGAATTGTGGAAAGGGAGAAAACCTACTATCAAGTACTTTCATGTATTTGGAAGTAAGTGCTACATTCTGATAGATAGAGAACAGAGGAGGAAGATGGATCCAAAGAGTGATGAAGGTATATTTCTGGGTTACTCTACAAACAACAGAGCCTACAGAGTGTATAACTCCAGAACTCAAGTGATGATGGAATCAATGAATATTGTGATAGATGATGTACCATCTGACCATAAGACAGACGTGGCGCCAGATGCTGAACCATTTGGATTCCATCCTGAAGAAACTGCAAGTGTAGAAGAATCTGAGGTAACATCTGATAATTCTATTGCTGATAATTCTATTACTCCAGCTAGTAAAGGACCATCTATCAGAGCCCAGAAAAATCATACCAAGGATCTGATCATAGGTAATCCAGATGAAGGTATCACCACAAGAAGAAATCAAGGTATAATCTCAAATTCCTGCTTTGTGTCAAAGATAGAACCAAAGAATGTCAAGGATACTCTCATTGATAATTACTGGATCATTGCCATGCAAGAAGAGCTGAACCAGTTTGAAAGAAGTGAAGTTTGGGACCTAGTTCCTAGACCAAAAGGCATGAATGTAATAAGTACTAAATGGGTTTATAAAAATAAATCTGATGAGAATGAAACTATTACAAGAAACAAAGCGAGGCTTGTAGCACAGGGATATACACAAGTGGAAGGTCTAGACTTTGATGAGACTTTTGCCCCAGTTGCTAGATTAGAGTCCATAAGGTTGCTACTTGGTGTTGCATGTATACTGAAATTTAAACTTTTCTAGATGGATGTTAAGAGTGCCTTTCTCAATGGGTACTTAAATGAAGAGGTGTATGTGGAACAACCAAAAGGTTTTGTGAATCCAAACCTTCCTGATCATGTCTATAAGTTAAAAAAGGCCTTATACGGTTTGAAACAAGCTCCTAGAGCTTGGTATGAGAGATTGACTGAATTTCTGGTCAATCATGGGTACAGGAAATGAGGACATGATAAGACACTGTTTGTGAAAGAAGAACATGAAAAATTAATGATAGCTCAAATCTACGTTGATGATATAGTGTTTGGTGGGATGTCAAGCCAGATGGTGGAGCATTTTATCAAGCAAATGCAGTCAGAATTTGAGATGAGTTTGGTTGGTGAATTAACGTTCTTTCTTGGACTTCAGGTGAAATAAATGGATGAAACCATATTTATCTCGCAAAGTAAGTATGCAAAGAATATTGTTAAGAAATTTGGGATGGACAATGCTAGTCCCAAAAGAACTCTAGCTCCTACACATTTGAAGCTGACAAAAGATGAGAAGGGTGTTAGTGTTGAGCAAAGTCTCTATAGAAGTATGATAGGGAGTCTCTTATACCTCACAACTAGTAGACCTGATATTAGCTTTGCAGTGGGTGTATGTGCAAGATACCAAGCTGATCCTAAAATGAGTCACTTAACTCAAGTAAAAAGAATACTCAAGTACATTAGTGGCACATGTGACTATGGCATGATGTATTCACACAGTGACAACTCTCAACTTATTGGTTATTGTGATGCAGATTGGGCTGGTAGTGCTGATGATAGGAAAAACACTTCTGGTGGTTGTTTCTTCTTGGGAGAAAATTTAATATCATGGTTTAGCAAGAAGCAGGATTGTGTATCTCTTTCAACTGCTGAAGCTGAATACATTGCAACTGGGATTAGTTGTTCACAACTGGTCTGTATGAGACAGATGCTAAGGGAGTATAATGTTGAGCAAGATGCTATGGCATTGTATTGCGATAATCTGAGTGCAATCAATATTTCCAAAAATCCTATACAACACAGTAGCACAAAGCACATAGATATTCGTCATCATTTTATCAGAGATTTAGTAGAAGAGAATGTGGTGGTTTTGAAACATGTTGCTACTGAAGAACAGCTCGCAGATATATTCACAAAAGCACTAGATGCTAACCAATTGGAGAAGCTAAGGGGCAAATTAGGAATTTTCCTGCATGAGGATTTGTAGCAGTTAATGTCTGAAAAGCGTGCAGCAGTTATGTTTTCTCTCTCTCTCTCTCTCTCCATTCCTATTTTGTGCACGCTAATTTAGGGAAAGTCTTAAAAACTTCCCTTAACCACTTTATCACACGCAACATTACTGTGATTACAACTTCAGAAACTCAAAAGTCCTTCTCTCTTGAATTCTGTTACTCTTCCAAATCGTTCATCATTCTCAAAAATTCAAACATCTCTAAACCGCTCAAAAATCTTCTTCAAGCTATGTCTCAATCTACTGAAGCATCCTTGAACAAAAGTATCGATGACAAAACTGCTACTCCGTCAAAATCTGCTCGTTCTCGGGAAACATCAACGGCGATGATTGTACAAGCATCACCACTTGCTGCTGTGCATGCATCGGAGTTAGAAGGACGATCTACTCGATCGAAAAGCGTGATCAAGAAGGAGAAGATTTCCAAACCTCCTGCTGTTTCGAAGAAGAGATCAAAATCGAAGCCAAAGAGGAAACGTGGTGAATCAACGACAACAATCGGCCTCACTATGTCCGATTTATACCATTATAACAATCCTTTCAAATCGCGCGATGTCGCGACTGATGTTGGCGCTTCTGGCCATGATACAAAAGGTAACAATGCTATACCCTCTGATTCTGATGTTGAGAAAACAAATATTGTTGAGAAATCTGTAGAATCGAAGGATTTAGGTGAAACTAGGCAAACTGAAACCCTAGGTGAACCTGTTGTATATGTTGAGAAAAGTTCTGATGTGGTTCATAATACTGGTAACACTGTTGTTAAGAATAGCCCTAGTGTTGAGACTGAGAAGACTAGGAATGTTGTTGAAGAAGTTGAAAAGTCTGTTGAGTTGGAGAATGCAGGGAAAACTGGTCAAACTGAAACACTAGATACTGCTAATGTAAAGACTATGAAGGATCCTGATATAGTTCCTAATACTGATGACATGGAAGTTGATAATGATCCTATTGATAAGGTTGCTGAGACTGGTGATACTATTGTTGTTGATACTCTGATTTCCCCTGTTCCTCAATTTGATGTTGTGCCAGATGCTAAAGCATCTCTGGACCAACAAGATCATCATGCTGATACTACAACTGAGTTGTGCTCTGGATCTGGTTTTAGTAGTGAAAATACTGATAAGACAGGTATTGAAGACGAAAAGACTGATAATGATGTGTTGGCTGAGGATATTGCTGAGAAATCCCAGCTTGAAGAGACTGAGAAAACTGAGACTAATGAGGAGAGTGAAAGAGAAGGCTCCTCTAGTGAGTCCTCAGAAGAGGAGAGTGGTTCCACTGAAGAAGATGAGTCTGCTGGTGGGAAGACTGTAAATGCTTATAAGGGTGTGACTGATGAAGGAAAGAAGGATATTTCTGCTGAGAAGAATGTGATTGATGTGGATGAGCGTGGATCTTTGTCTCCACCCCTGGTGAAGACATTTGGTGCTGGTGTGGCTAAGAGATTGAGGAGCAGATCTGGTAAAGCTATACCATCTGTCCCCAAGTCCCCTGTTGTAGAATCAGTGAAGAAACCTGCCAAGAAAACCATGTATGGTCCCTCTAGACCTAAAAGTCGTTTTGATACTCCTGTTGTCCAGAAGAAACAGTTGAAGAGAAAGGCTGTAGAGAGTGACTCTGATTTTGAGGAAGAAATGTCTCTGACTAAAGGTGAAGCATCTGGTGGAGCTTCTGTTGGCAGAAAAAGTGTGGGTGGCAAGAAGGTAGCTGCTAATGTACCTGAAGTTGCTATTGATAATATTTCCTTCCATCTCCCTAGCTGTGTGGGAAAATGGAAATATATTGTCTAGAGAAGGGAAGCTGTAACATCCCAATTTCTTTTGTTAGTATTATACATTATTAAGAGTATTTTCTCAAAACTTCACATGTTTAGAGCTAGACCTAGAATGTGGGTGTGTGTGTGTGGTGTCACAAGAGGAAGGACTGTAACACCCCACTTAATTCTACCCAAAAATTCGCGATTAAACAGCAAATGAAATCAAGTAAATCAAGTAGAGCGTTACATGTATAAATTGAAAACCAAAAATAGCATATCATATCATACAAAACATGATTAAGAGATCATTGCAGCGGAACAACATAACATATCATCAATCATTTACCATCATGGATATAGTTCGAGTTATAAGCACTAGTCACTAGCTAAATAATTCATCTACATAATAATCCACATCCACATAAATCGCCTACACATATCGTGTCATCAACAAATAGATCATTAAGTGCTTGGCATAAAGCCTTACAACATCATACAAAACAAGGTCTAAAAGCAACGTTAGACATAAGTTCGATAAGACTAAACCCCAACACGGTGTTACAACCACCAGAGCAAATGGACAAGACACTAGGATAGCAAATCATCCCCTTACCCTAAATACTAGCAACAAATGCCGGATACTCCTCCTAAGCAAGCAAAACAAATCCTCACGCCTGAGAATCTGAATCGCCCAACGATCCATTACATACAAAAATAGAGAGTTAGTTACTTATAATCGACATATAACAAATGAAAGTAAATACTAACATTTAATCCAACATATACAATGCATATACTAATCTATCATATATATAATGAGCATGTATATGATAGCAATCCAACGACATCAATACGACATATATATATTGAATCATCTAACATACGTCTCCAAATTCACACCATCAATGATCGACAACTTATATGTAAGGAAACACTTAGCACATAATTAGACAATTATCACGTGATTATCACATATAGCACATTTAAGGTTCACCTTCCTAAATGCATCTAATGTCACCTTCATGCCATGTCTCCTAGACACGACTACATGCATGCGGTACCATTCACCAAATAAGGATACAAGAATCCTATGCGTTATGGATCAAACGTCCAAGCTTCATCAATTCGTTATGGGTCAAACGCCCAAGCTTCATCAATAGACTCAATCATGATGCATGGACATATATATAACGTATGTTATTCACCACTATTATGCAACCTCATGTATACATAATCTTCACCATCAATTATTCATCAATACATAACATACTTATATACATTCATCATCATCAACATCATTAAGCATTAACAATCCTTCATATAGAAACATCACCATCCGTCATATTCATTATAAATCCAACATCAACCATTTATGTATTAATATAATACCAACAATCCATACATCAACTACACCTTCAACAATTAATAATCAAGTAAGCATGACTGCTTCGCCAGCTCTCGCCATAGCGAGGCAAGTCAGAGGCCAACTCGCTATCCCTCGCTAGTTCTCGCCGTAGCGAAGCAAGTCAGAGAGCACTGGGCTGGCTGGCGAGTTCCCTCGCTAGCTCTCGCTAGTTCTAGCCTAGCGACGCGTGCCCAGAATTGCTGCTATGTTTTACGACCGTTCGGATTCCACCCCCAAAATCGTCCGAAACGTGTTCCAGTTTTAAAAAGATATTTTCTTTGGATCATAAACATGTTATCATACATAGAAGTACAAGTTTCATAACTTAAAACCATTAAAATCATTATCAACATGAGATTTATCATATTTTTCCTCAAAAGCTCATGAACATGCAATTTCAAACCAACAACCAAAGATTTTCGAAATTGAAATCATCAACACACATTTCTAGCATTATAATACATGAATAACACTAAATCAACAAGAAAGATAACATTTTGATTCATAGAAACTCATAAAGTTATGAAGTTTATAGTATAAAAGGGTGAGAGGGTTTGGGCAAAGAGAAATGTAATTTCTCCCCCCTCTTGGTCACCCACAATCATAAATAACTACTTTCTTACCTCTAATTCTTCAAGAATTAGCTCCCCAATCTTCCCCTCTTAGCTCCTTCTTCTATGTTCTTCTTCTTCTTCTCTAGCTCTCTCTCTCTCTATTTCTTCACAAACTTATGATAAAATGATTTCTCTCTCTAAGTTTTCAAAACTTATACCTAGGTCAAAACCCTTTCAATTTACCAATTTACCCTTCCTCATAAGCCCACTCAAATCTTCTATTCACACCACTACACTAAAAGCCACCTATTTAACTAAATCACACAACATGGAATTTAAATAAATAAATTAAATCAAATAATTAATTAAATAAAACGTGATGTTACAAGGACTACTTGCCAACTTTGGACATATGTCTTCATTGTACCCATGACTCATCACAAGACCAACACCTTAATTGAATTCCAAATATCCTATTCCTTGATATAGTGAGGACTAACATTCTCCAAACTCTCTTCCTCTCTCTCGTGAAAGAAAGCAAATAAACCACAAACCCCATTTCTTGATCCCAAATCTCCTCACAAATCACTAGCAATTACCACATGCAAATGGAGGTTTATGTTCCTTAAGTGGAAATAATCACTAGTAAGTTCCATTTCTAAACACTCATCTCTATTACTCCAAATTCAAGCTCTAATTCTTCTTATTCCAATACTCACAAGCTGTTTTCTTCTTTTACTTGTGTTGGACCATGATCATGTGTAAGTTGTGGTGGTTAGGAGTTGAAACTCAAGGCCACAACTCAAAGTGAATTGGAACTCAGCTGCAAACCAAGCCATAATCCAGTCTCTAGCCAAGTATAAAGCTTCAATTGAGGTGGGTTGTTAGGATAAATTAGTTAGAAATTTCCCAAACTCAATCTATGCATGACAACATAGGTTTTTAGGAAATTAGATTAGGTGTATGAGAGAAGTTAACTCCCAAAACTCTCTCCATTTTGATTATTACGATGATTATAATGTTAATGGCTGGACTGAATGTTGGATGTGAATTGGAATTTTTGGTTTGTATGTGAAATTTGCAGAACAGAGCAGAAAAATCGTGTTGCTCGCTAAGCGAGCAGCCGGCGAACGGCAACTGGGTTTTGCAGGTTTTGGTCGCTAGCGTTCGCTGGCTGGCCAGAACCTTCTGACTTGGTTCGCTAGCAGTCGCCAGACCTCGCTCAGCGACCATGACAGGATTTTTGGTTTTGTTCTGTTTTTCAAAACTTAATTAATACATTTAAATGGTCATCATTCCTGGTCTGCTATCCATTGACAATATGAGGTTCTAATAATCGAAATGTTAATTGCACGGAGTAGGATTATCACACAAGATAACTTAGGTTATGTGATAGGTTAATTCCCCGGGATTGGGATATATTGGTAGTTGTTAAAACTATAGATGTACATGTCAGTCGGAGAGTAGTTGGTTGTCTTCTGTACACCACTACAGGGATTCGAGGAATCCGGAGTTGAGGGCAAGTGGTTGTCTTCTGTACACCACTACAGGGATTCAAGGAATCCGGAGAAAAATGTTTAATAATAATTGTGATGCCGGAGGCTCCGTACCATAGTGCTTTGTCCACGAGAATTGGTGCGGAGGAGTGTGAGGCTCTCTGAGACAGGCTCACCTCAGAGTGTCCTTGCGGAGTTAAAATGAATTCAGATAATTCTTTGTGATACACCATATTAATTGTTGTATATATATATGAGATGCGCTGTTTATTGCGTGAGGACTGACGCACAGGATACCCCGGTGTAGTCACCGCTAGGTGGGTAGTAGAATCCACGAGACTTAGTAGTCTTACCCCCCCCGTTCATGTTTCAGGTACTCAGGGTGATCGTGGGAAGCAAGCTGCGGAGTAGTAGCATGCTTGTGGCTGTGTTATCCATGCTTAGGATGTTTTAGTTTGTCATGTTTCAGTCTATTTCTTTCCGCTGTTTTTTTTGTAATATATTGTACTTTAGCACCTGCGTGTGCTTAATTAACACTCCATGTACTTGTAATCTTTATGTACTCGGTATTTAATTATGGACTTTATGATATATTCTAGACAATGTATTATGGGGTGTTATAATTGGTATCAGAGCAGGTCGATTCAGACCGTGCCAGAGTCATAAGTATACAGTGCATCCTAAATACGTACTCTGGGATGTCTTGCATTTATTCTAAATGTCATGTCACTTTGAGCCTAGCTAACTCAATTTAATTATGACAGGTAGAGTAGTATGTCAGAATTACCAAGAGGACACGGATCCGGAGGAGCGAGAAGGAATGTCGAGAAGGACCCAGCTGAATTTGAAAGACGTTTAAGGAATGCGATTTTGGCTGAACCAAGGAATGATGATTCCCGAGTTTGGATGGCTTAACAACAACGGATGATGGGGATGACGCAGCGACATCCAGTGATGTCAGAGCAACAGTTCGAAATGCAACATGTCGTGCAAGGGCAGATAGAGATGCACTTCGAAACTAGAAGTGAACAGGCGTTTGGAGAATTTTTGAAGTTGAAACCTCCAGTATTCCGATGAGATGTAAGTCCGGATGTTGCACATGATTGGCTGTTGATTGTAAAAAATACCTTGAGAGTAATACCCTGCACGGACGATGAGAAGGTATTGTTCGTCACGTACTTGCTAAAAGGAGCAGCGGGGTATTGGTGGGATGAAGTTAAGGAAAAGCTGGGATACAATATACCCAGAGAATGGGAACACTTCCGTGTACTCTTCCTTGAAAAGTATTGTCCCGAAACTAGCAAGGAACTGGACGAAGAAGAGCGTAGTCAGTCTTCGAGTACACGAGAGCGCCATTGTTGCGCAGAATGTGGAAAGCTCCATTCAAGACTGTGTATGCGAGGATATCCAGGCTGTCACAAGTGCAAGCTGATGGGACATTACGCGAAGGATTGCCCCTACAAGTAAAGAGGTAATTATCTCGTCCTTTATAGTGTGAGTAATTATAAATGGACTGTGTAGGAGATAGTGATATAAGGTATCGCTAGTCTTGGGAAAACAATAATGAGTAGTGTAGTATCGATAGGGAACCAGACACACTATTACTCAGTCCAATCATCACTTCAGCCTATCAACGCCTAATTACATAAGTCGGTTGACTTAGTTAATGTAGGAGAATAAACTAGACTCTACGAACCTCCCTAATGTCTGTTGTCTATTTATGGAATCATTATCATGAACCACTAAATTGTTCTCCAATCAAATGAATTTCATCTCTTACTTCATACACATGTTCGAATAGTAGCGATCAAGTTCGTGTAACATAATGACTGGAGTTTTATTATAATACCAGCAGTCACCTAATTTGACACGTTACGTGTCAGTGTCTCCCAGTTCGGGAACAAAGAATGTAGTTCAAAATTAAACACAATTGATCGCCAAGTGATTTCCATGTCCAAAGTTTCTGAAATTAGTAACTCAATCTATTCGGTTAAAATTTCTTGCGGGAGTCCTTCCGCCAAATTTCGACATATGTATCCAGTCTGTCACCCTTCACGAGAATTATCAGAGAGTATCTGGATGTGTTTCCAGAAGAGATAAATAGTTTACCAACAGAAAGAGAAATTGAGTTCTCAATTGATCTTGTCCCAGGATCTCAGCCTATTTCTATTGCACATATAGAATGTCCCCTCTTGAACTCCGAGAATTGAAATCTCAACTTGAAGAGTTGTTACAAAAGCATTTTATTCGCCCAAGTGTCTCACCTTGGGGTGCTCCGGTTCTGTTAGTGAAAAAGAAGGACGGTACAATGCGGTTGTGTATTGACTATCGTCAGCTCAATAAAGTTACTATCAAAAACAAGTATCCGTTACCTCGTATTGACGATCTGTTAGATCAACTCAGTGGAGCTACTATCTTTTCAAAGATTGATCTTAGATCCGGGTATCATCAGATTCGTATCAGGACCTCTGACGTGTCCAAAACTGCTTTCAGGACTCGTTATGGTCATTATGAATTTTTGGTTATGCCGTTTGGTTTGACCAATGCTCCAACCATATTTATGGGTTACATGAACAGAATTTTCCAGCCTTATCTTGATAAGTTTGTGGTAATCTTCATTGATGATATTCTAATCTATTCTAAAGATCCTCAGGAGCATGCGGAGCATCTGAGCATTGTTCTTAATATTCTGAGAGAGAAACAACTTTATGCCAAATTCGGTAAGTGTGAGTTTTGGCTTTCCGAAGTTAAGTTTTTAGGCCATGTGATATCACAAGGAGGCGTATCTGTTGATCCATCCAAAGTTGAAGCGGTACTTAATTGGGAAAGGCCTAGAACTGTATCAGAAATAAGAAGTTTCCTTGGTTTAGCAGGCTATTATCGAAGATTCATTTTGGGATTTTCTGAGATAGCGCTACCATTAACCCGGTTGACTAGAAAAGGAGCTGCATTTGTCTGGGATGAATTATGCGAAAATAGTTTTAACTTGTGAAAACAAAAGTTGACTAGTGCTCCAGTGTTAGTAACTCCTGATCCTGATAAGAAGTATGTAGTGTATTGTGATGCTTCCAATAAAGGACTCGGATGCGTGCTTATGCAAGAAGGCGCAGTAGTGGCTTACGCATCACGACAGTTGAAACCTCATGAAGAGAATTATCCTACCCATGATCTTGAACTTGCAGCCATTATCTTTGCTTTAAAAATCTGGAGACATCACTTGTACGGTGTGCAGTTTGCGTTGTACAGTGATCACAAAAGTTTAAGGTATTTGTTTGATCAAAAGGAGTTGAACATGAGACAAAGGAGGTGGATGGAGTACTTGAAAGACTTTGACTTTGAATTGAACTACCACCCAGGGAAGGCGAATGTAGTAGCTGATGCTTTGAGCAGAAAAGCGTTGTATGCGTCGGAGATTTTAATGTATCAGTGTGGGTTGTATGAGAAATTCAGAGACATGAATTTGAATGTCACTTACCGGAAGGACGGAGTCAAGTTGAATAGAATAGAAGTGACGTGTGACTTGCGTTCCACAATCGGTAGTGCACAAGAGAAGGATATGGATTTACAAAGAAGGATCGGAAAACCCAAGTTCATACCTTTAGGTAACTTTGTAAAGTTCGTTGGAATTCCGTTTCCAGAGTGTACCCAACCAGGCCAGATACCGACCTATTAAGTTAGTAAACTTACGGAACTAGTGCCTGCAACGATAAAGAGGATATTAGTTGCGGAAGAGGACTGTAAAGCATAAGATTAAGCAAAACCAGCTCGCAGGTAAAAATTGTAGAGTAACTAATGAGTGATGTTGAATCAGCTAAGTTACCACAAGCGGATTTCGGTGTAAAGGAGAAGTATAGTGTAGAGCGTAACTCATCGAGGAGATATAGAGTATGAGACAACAGTAAACGATGTAAGTCAAGTGTTGCGAGCATATCAGATTGTAGTGGAATATTGAAAAGGCAGTGACACAAATAAGTGAATGATGGAAAATGTTAGAGATCAGAGTGCGCAGCATGAGGTCGTTTAAGAACATGGTCAGTAAGTGGATTTTTGGGTCACCACCCTCTTGAGAGACGAAAGTTTTATTCCAAGGGATTGGAGATGTATGATTGTAAGACATTAGTCGATGAATGACGAAGTATCCCTGAACGTTAAGATTGCTTCTAGGGAAAGCACAGTTCAATTAAGTACGTTAGCATGCGCGTTAGAATGGAGAAGCTCGACTCATGTTAGTTTGGACCATAACAAATTCCTAGGAACAACGGCTCCGTAGAATATCAGCCACAGTTGTCACCAACCCTGTTACGGTATGGAATGTATTCCATGTATCACAATCCAGAAAATTATTTCAGATCCGTTCGTGCCGATAAGATTGAAAAGCATAGATATGAAGCCTAACCTAATCTATCCGTTTGATCCTATTCGGATTGTGGACCGTGATGTTAAGACTCTTCGGAATAAAAAAAAAAATTCCGATAGTGAAAGTAGAATGGTCTCCATCACCGGATGGCGAATTCTTGTGGGAGTTAAAATCCGAAATGATGAAAAACTATCCATGCCTTCTCTCAGGTATATTTCAATTTCGCGGACGAAATTTCTTTAAGGGGGGTAGATTGTAACATCCCAATTTCTTTTGTTAGTATTATACATTATTAAGAGTATTTTCTCAAAACTTCACATGTTTAGAGCTAGACCTAGAATGTGGGTGTGTGTGTGTGGTGTCACAAGAGGAAGGACTAGTTGCCAACTTTGGACATATGTCTTCATTGTACCCATGACTCATCACAAGACCAACACCTTAATTGAATTCCAAATATCCTGTTCCTTGACATAGTGAGGACTAACATTCTCCAAACTCTCTTCCTCTCTCTCGTGAAAGAAAGCAAATAAACCACAAACCCCATTTCTTGATCCCAAATCTCCTCACAAATCACTAGCAATTACCACATGCAAATGGAGGTTTATGTTCCTTAAGTGGAAATAATCACTAGTGGTAAGTTCCATTTCTAAACACTCATCTCTATTACTCCAAATTCAAGCTCTAATTCTTCTTATTCCAACACTCACAAGCTGTTTTCTTCTTCTACTTGTGTTGGACCATGATCATGTGTAAGTTGTGGTGGTTAGGAGTTGAAACTCAAGGCCACAACTCAAAGTGAATTGGAACTCAGCTGCAAACCAAGCCATAATCCAATCTCTAGCCAAGTATAAAGCTTCAATTGAGGTGGGTTCTTAGGATAAATTAGTTAGAAATTTCCCAAACTCAATCTATGCATGACAACATAGGTTTTTAGGAAATTAGATTAGGTGTATGAGAGAAGTTAACTCCCAAAACTCTCTCCATTTTGATTATTACGATGATTATAATGTTAATGGCTGGACTGAATGTTGGATGTGAATTGGAATTTTTGGTTTGCATGTGAAATCTGCAGAACAGAGCAGAAAAATCGTGTTGCTCGCTATGCGAGTAGCTGGCGAACGGCAACTGGGTTTTGCAGGTTTTGGTCGCTAGCATTCGCTGGCTTGCCAGAACCTTCTGACTTGGTTCGCTAGCAGTCGCCAGACCTCGCTCAGCGACCATGACAGGATTTTTGGTTTTTTTCTGTTTTTCAAAACTTAATTAATACATTTAAATGGTCATCATTCCTGGTCTGCTATCCATTGACAATATGAGGTTCTAATAATCGAAATGTTAATTGCACGGAGTAGGATTATCACACAAGATAACTTAGGTTATGTGATAGGTTAATTCCCCGGGATTGGGATATATTGGTAGTTGTTAAAACTATAGATGTACATGTAGTCGGAGAGTAGTTGGTTGTCTTCTGTACACCACTACAGGGATTCGAGGAATCCGGAGTTGAGGGCAAGTGGTTGTCTTCTGTACACCACTACAGGGATTCGAGGAATCCGGAGAAAAATGTTTAATAATAATTGTGATGCCGGAGGCTCCGTACCATAGTGATTTGTCCACGAGAATTGGTGTGGAGGAGTGTGAGGCTCTCTGAGACAGGCTCACCTCAGAGTGTCCTTGCGGAGTTAAAATGAATTCAGATAATTCTTTGTGATACACCATATTAATTGTTGTATAGATATATATATATATATATGTGTATATATGAGATGCGCTGTTTATTGCGTGAGGACTGACGTGCAGGATACCCCACTATAGTCACCGCTAGGTGGGTAGTAGAATCCACGAGACTTAGTAGTCTTACCCCCCCTGTTCATGTTTCAGGTACTCAGGGTGATCGTGGCAAGGAAGCTGCGGAGTTGTAGCATGCTTGTGGCTGGGTTATCCATGTTTAGGATGTTTTAGTTTGTCATGTTTCAGTCTATTTCTTTCCGCTGTTTTTTTTGTAATATATTGTACTTTAGCACCTGCGTATGCTTAATTAACACTCCATGTACTTGTAATCTTTATGTACTCGATATTTAATTATGGACTTTATAATATATTCTAGACAATGTATTATGGGGTGTTATAGAAGCTCTCTCGAGAGAGCTTGGAAAAGAAGCCCTGAAGTGTACTGATATTGTTAGCTTGATAGAAGAAGCTGGTTTGATCAAGACTGTGTTGGGATTAGGTGATTGTTATGAATAGCTGGTGAGGGAATTTATTGTAAATGTCCCTGAAGATTGTGACAACCCCCAAAGCCCTGAATTTCATAAGGTTTTTGTGCGTGGTCTTCGCGTTAATTTCTCTCCATCTATCATTAATGAATTTCTGGGATGGAATGATAATAGAACCCCTGAAGTGGAGTTGACTGATGGTGAATTAGCCAAGGCAATTACTAATGGCAATGTGAAGCAATGGCCTAAGGGCAAGAAGGTGTCCTCCAGCAAGTTGACTGTGAAGTTTGCTTGTTTGAACAAGATTGGTACTGTGAATTGGGTGCCCACTGTGCATACCTCTGATATTTCTACTAACTTGGCACGTCTGATATACACCATTGGGGCTAAGGTCAAGTATGATTATGGCACTTACATTTTTAATCAGACTTTGAAGCATGCTGACAGTATGGCCATCAAGAAGCCTATTGCTTTTCCAACCTTGTTATGTGGTATTAGTTTAAGTCAACAACCAGGTATTCTGAGGAGTTCTGACTTTCCAATGAAGAGGAAAGCTCCTTTGATTTTGCACAGTAAGCTACTTGAAGGGCCACATGCTCCTGATATTGCTACAGAATCTGTCCAGAAATCTTCTGTAGTGTTGACAAGGAAGGATATGATTGCAGAGCTGAAAGCTACCTGCAAAGGGTTAGAGGACCAGAAGTTGAAGCTGGAAGCTGTTATCCAGGCCTTAGAGCTTGAGGAAGCTGGTGCTGGAAATGATGATGGTGAACCGATTATAGAGGGCTCTGATGAAAGCCTCTCTGAATGATGATTCTGCTGCTGTGTTTTACTGCTCCTGTTTTTCTTTTTCTGTCTTTACTTTGAGGGCTATGCCCAGGATATTTTGTGCACTTACATGTGCTACTGGTCTGTAATAATGGTACTCTGATGTGATGCTACTTATGTTTTCTTTCATCTATGCATGAAGTTTTATGTTTGTCAAAATTATGGCTAAAAAGGGGGCGTAGTAGAGTAGTAGTATCTGTTCGTGATGATGATGTGACACATGCTATACCATCTATATCTGTCTATGTGTGTGCTGAGCTTGAGGGGGAGCAAGTATTTTGTATGTGTATGTATGCTCTGTTGAGGGGGTGCATTCTAACTATGTGAAATGTGCATGAACTCAGGGGGAGTAAAATCTCTTTGTTTGTGAAGCATGTTGTGATGTGACAGAAGCCATTCCAAATGCTAAAGTACCTTGTCTGTACTAAAGGAATCCACTTGTACTTGATACCTGAGAATTTATTTTTCTCAGAGGTGTAAGAATTTATTTTTCCTATGATGATTCATATTTTTGGGAATTTCTTTTTCCCTGATTTAACTGTATGGCGCTTATGTTGTGAGAGTTTATTTCTCTCCTATCTTGTACTCTATGAGGCTAAGTTGTGTATTTCCGCTGTTGCATGCCTCTGATGCTGCTTGTTCATTATTTCTCACTTGAAGACCTCTTTTGAAAATAATGTGACAATGTATCATCTTCTTTCTTAGCTGTGTGTTTGCGTTGACTTGAAGGAAGGTATGTACTGCATCTCTCCAGAACTGGTCTTAGATTGTTTTAGCCAAAATTTGCCAAAGGGGGAGATTGTTGGTGTTTTGTATGTTGGCCTCATTTTGCAAAACAAGTTCAAGCAAGATGTTGGACCAGATGCCGTAACATGTGGGTACAACATCTGTCATGCCGGTAATTAATGTTCTATTTGCGCGCCATATCTTTGAAGATTCGCTGAAGCACTATTTTCGCCTTACTTGCATATCAAGAAGCACATTTTTAAACAAGGGTTTATAAGGCGGCTGCACCAAGAAGTATTTCTAGAAGATGCTACGCCATTTATGGAAACAAGCGATTCTTTCCATTTCATGTGTGTTGGACTTTGCAAAAGGACAGCTGAAGTTTAAAGCCCAAGATGAAGACCTAGCCCATGCTAACTCAGGTCATATATATATATATGTGAAGACTAAAAACCTAAAAGATTACTGAAGCCGTATTTGAAGAATATAGTTTTAGGGTTTGAGTCTTGTTAATTGTGAGCCTTTCTTGTGTCTACTTGATGCAAGCTTAGGATTGTTTTGTGTTGTAACTTGTGTAACTTCTCCTAAGCTTTTAAGTACGGAGACTGTTTGTTTTTGGTGAGTGAAACCACATTGTTTGTATTGCTGTTATAATCACAGGGTGTGTGATTGAAAGGAAGTGAGACGGGGTCTCAAACTTAGGAGTTCCTAGGTTAAGTTAGCACGGGTAGAGTCTAGGAGATATGTCGTAAAATTGTATGTTTGCTGAGGGCTTAGATCTAGATCTATTATAGTGGATTCCTTCCTGGCTTGGTAGCCCCCAGAGTAGGTCGTTGTTTACGCCGAACTGGGTTAACAATACTCTATGTTATTTACATTCATTGTCTGTTGTTTTTAATTGTTCGTTATATACTGCTGTGGACACACGCTAGAGCATTTGTCTTAGCTTTACAACTGGTTACATATGACAAGTGCTATAGCTTCTGTCTTAAAATTTGTCCCTAGTAGGTGCCAGAATTTCACATCCTAAACGTCAACATATTATTTCATCAGTTAACTACACAACTTTTTGATGCAGCTCATTAATTCTATCTCAACTCGACAACACGACAATGCTTCGACGACTTAGATAACATGACTCCAACTTAAACAACCTGGACGACTTGACTATGCAGCATGCATGTGGTACCAATCAGGGCATCAAGCCCCCAGCAATTTTTGAGCGTAGGCTCACAGGGCATCAAGCCCCCAACGGGTTTGAGCATAAGCTCACAGGACATCAAGCCCCCAACTTTAATACATATGTGAACTCTATAAAATGCCACGACAACCAGCAACTTAATCAAATTAGATAACTTCTTACAACTCATATGACCTTGACACGACGACAAAGACTCTACTTCACAACATCCTAATTCATCACCCAACTTCATAAATTCACATAAAATTATTCACAAGTATTTTTTGTGTCAAACCAAAGCCATTAGAAAGCTAAAATTTTTATCTACAACTTTAGTGTCTACACCTAAGACCAATTCTGTACCGATCAGTACCAATTTTTATTTCAAATTCGGGTACAGAAGCTGAAGTATCACTTAACCTGCGTGTAGTAATTTGACGATAACTTAAGTTCAAAACATAATCATGAAGTCAAACCAACGCCATTAGAAAGCTAACAGCTTTATCTACAACTTTTGTGTTTACACCTAAGACCAATTCTGTACCGATCAGTACCAGTTTTCATTGCAAATTCGGGTGAAGAAGCTGAAGTTTCACTGTGACCTACGTGTAGTAATTTGACGATAACTTAAGTTCCAAAAATAATATTGAAGTCAAACCAAAGCCATTAGAAAGCTAACCTCTTTATCTACAACTTTAGTGTTTACACCTAAGACCAATTCTGTACCGATCAGTACC
This sequence comes from Trifolium subterraneum, assembly GCA_951799995.1. NCBI lineage: Eukaryota > Viridiplantae > Streptophyta > Magnoliopsida > Fabales > Fabaceae > Trifolium > Trifolium subterraneum. Next base: position 35,452,640 of record OX637462.1, on the reverse strand, counting down.
AATGTTTATTCCAAATCCGGGTACATAAGCTGAAGTTTCACTGTGACCTGCGTGTAGTAATTTGACGATAACTTAAGTTCAAAAAATAATCTTGAAGTCAAACCAATGCCATTAGAAAGCTAACTTCTTTATCCACAACTTTCGTGTTTACACCTAAGACAAATTTTGTACCGATCAATACCAGTTTTTATTTCAAATTTGGATACAGAAACTGAAGTTTCACTAAAATTCACCGTTCATCATAATTTAACCACTTTCTAATAATAACCCTTTTTCATATAATCTCCTTAGACTCTCTTAGTTTTTTAGAAATGAAACACCCAATATTACTAATCATCTAACAACAGTGATTCTAACATGATTCAGGGGTTTCTTATTCCATTATTAATCAAATTCATAGTTAACCTAGTTTTCCCAATTTTCATAAGGGTTGAATGAAAAAAAGCTCTCTTTTGCGGGTCGAGGTGTTCTCATTAGTGCAGTCATTCAAGCTCTTCCCACTTATATGATGAGCTGTTTTTTTGTTCCTAAGAGCATTTGCGCCCAAATTGAGAAAGCAATTTGTCGCTTTTGGTGGGGCAGTAAAGACAGACAGTGCAAGATTCATTGGAAGACCAGAGCTGATCTCTTCAAAGCCAAATTTGAGGTAGGTTTAGGGTTCAGAGATATGCATCTCTTCAACTTAGCCTTACTAGCTAAACAAGTTTGGAGGCTTCACTCCAGTCCTAATTCCTTACTTAGCCAATGCTTGAAGGCTAGGTACTACCCTAATGCAGATATTTTGCATGCTCATATAGGTGTTAACCCCAGTTTCAGTTGGAGAAGCATCCACCAAGCTAGTTGGGTCATTCAAAAAGGCACTTGTTGGAAAATTGGCAATGGCCGTCACATTAATATCTGGGAGGATAACTGGTTATCTAGGCAAAATGGTTTCAAAATCCTCACCCCTCGTGACACTCACCACAACCTTACTAAAGTTAGTGACTTGATTACTACCCAACCGATCATCTGCTGGAATCACAACATTATTGATCAAGTTTTTCTCCCTTTTGAAAGAGAGCACATCAAGCAAATCCCTCTCATTCAAGAACCAATGGATGATCAACTTATGTGGCCGTACGGTAAGGATGGTACTTACACTGTCAAGACAGGTTATAATATACTCAACCAATATAAAAATATAATGTTGTATTCTCTCTATGTACCATGTCTTTTATTTTGTCTAAGTTCTTTATAATTTTACTTCTCCTCTTATGTTTGTGTTAGGTCCTTCTTGTATTTCCTCATTGATCTTCAGATGTCGGCTTTGAAGTTCTCGATTTTTTAAACTTGCATAACGTTATCCAAATGTTTCAACTTTTTATTGAATTCTTCTGACTATGTCGATGAATGTTGCATCCGCAGAAAAAAGTTTTTTCGAGTTAAATTTATTGAAAAATTACTTGAGATCGGCAATGTCACAAGAAAATTCTGATGGTCTAGGCATTTTATGTATTGAGAAAGTTATGATTGAACATATTGATATAGTCACAATTATTAGTGACTTTTCATATATAAATGCTCATAGGAATTGTTTTATATGAATTTTCGGATATTAAATCAAAAATGATTTTTTTTTTCTAATTGTTATACTATTTCTTAGTTAGGCCTAAATATTAAATTCGCTCTTATGCCACCAAAATTTCAAAAAGGGAGTTGATCTACTACCGGTTTTCTTTGTAGCCCTTCTAAAACTTTACCTTGCAATTAATTAAAATTTAAATACTTGAGTGTGTCAATTTTTACTTGGGCAAAAATATGAGTAAAATTCAATGGCAAATACAAATTCTCCTAACATCCAAGAGGAAGTTAGCAAACTCCACGAAACTACTGAGAAGATAAATATACAATGTCATGTTATCCCTTAACTTCGGATTGTGGTTGCTTGAGGAAAAACATTGAGTAGCAAATGTCACGTGACCTATTTTATTTAACTCTTGTTTTAAACTAATTTGAGATATTATTGATCGCATGATCAATTAAATCTAACGGTACAAATTTGGTGTAAGTATTTTGACTTATATATAATGTCAACGGATTCTATGTCTATAAATAAATATCCTTTTTGAATTATATTATTTTTCAAAAGTTTGCTGAACTAAGTTGACCCAACATTAATTCTATTATGATCCTTACCATTATTATTTAATGTCTTGGTTTGATCGCAACCGAACCAGCATATGGAGCTTGTGTTGTTGCATGTGGATTATTGAAATGTCAAAAGGTTTCGTCAAAAAATGCTTATGGTTGTGCAACTTCTTGTGCTATTTCCAAGACCATTAACGTTAATACTGGTATTTCCACATGGACTATATTCTCTTTAATTATACATTGTTATAAAAGTAATCCTATAATTTATGATGGCATTAAGTAATGGTGTTTTATACAATAATTGACTATTTTACAGATGCTCGTGGTGTTAACGCCATTGTGAATTCATGCATGGAAGCTTGCAAGAACAAATAATATGTTAAAATGTGGCATTTAATGTACCAAGAAAATTTTGGATAGATAAATTGCATTTTAACATTTTATAATCATGTACTGACGGTGAAAGTTTTTATTACACATACATCAAATCACATCTCACTTGATCTCGATATTTTACTTGAAAATCAAATTAATTTATTTGGTGATGTATGATTGAATTGTAAACTCATTTTATTCTACCAGTTCAAACACAAAAAATGTTATGTGTATTTATGTTTCAATGATCAAGCTTAAAATAATGTCAATTTTTTTAAATATTTACTTTAGTCTCTTTAGTAAAATTTAATTTGGTAGACTTTATCGTTTCATCTCCTTTTAGAAGATTTAGAAGCAATGAGCATGATTTTTCGATCGTTAGATTTTGTTAATTTATTTTTCATGAATTTTTTGTTTGGTCCCAAAAATTTTAAATTGTCTTAAATAAATAATTTACTTTTTTTGGGTAAACAAAAATGAATAATTCATGGTTTATGGATTTTTTTGGTTGGTCAACGACTCTATTCGGCTCGACGATCCATCCCAATTATTATTGGGCTATAAATTATAAAGTCCAAAAACATTAATTTCTATCATGGTCCGTTTTAAAATGTCTCAACTCTCAATAATAGAGGTCCATAAAAAGAAAAGATTAATTAATTGTGGAAAAACAATTTTTGCTTTCGATGCATAATTCTTAATCTCAAAAAAGAAAAGAAAAGAAAAGTTTGTCATTGTGAATAGACACGCTAATAAGCATGAAACAAACGAAATGACACCATCCTCACCTAAATTTAATCAAATCTTTCTTGTACCCATAAAACAGTGACATTTTAAAAAAAAAGTTCAAAATCTACACATTCAAATTGAAATTTTTTTAAATGTACAATCTAATTAATTCTATTTCCCAAAAAGAATCATGAAGATAGCCTTTTTCATTTTTACGGGTTGAATGATTAAAGTTAACCTTAGTGCATTCTTTCCTTGAACTCTGACATTAAAAATGTTTTTATTTATGCTAACAACTAGATATTTTCAATGGCGTGCATTCCCGCCAAATCTTTTTATGTTTGCATAAACAAAAGAACTATGAATATACCAAAAGTCACAGAAAGAAAACATTAATTAATATTTATATTCAGTTTTCGACATATGGATTTGTTTTTAATTCTTTTGTAGAATCTTAAAAAGCCAAGAACAAACGATTTATGAAATCCAATCATATCCTTTCTGTTTGAGAGTTTTTAAACTAGATCATATTATAAATCAATTAAGGTTACGTTAATACAACTTATATTGATAGGCAATTTTTATTGTATATCCTCTCTTTGAGAGTTAGAATGCTTGAAATTCTGGCACGCGAGGGACCAATGTGGTGCACGATGTTGCAACACTGGTCCTCCTGGACACACAATAATAAATCAACAGAATTTAAATAACACAAGTTATTGTTAACCCAGTTCGGTGCAACTCACCTACTCTGGGGGATACCAATCTAGGAAGGAAATCCACTATGGTAAAGTAGTTCAAAGCTCTCCGCAAACGCCCCATTTACAGTTTATCACCTAGCAACTACCCGTATAGATTTCTACTTAAGAACGTCCTAAGTATGAGACCCCTCTCACTTCCCCTCAACCACACAACCTGTGGATTTTGAATTTTGTTCTAAAACTTAATCACACTCTGTGCTTAAAAGCTTAAGAGTGAACACCTTATTCTTAATCAAGTATCAATCATGATACTCAAAAGAATAACTAGGATCTAAAACTAAATCCTAAGCCTAAAACTTCTCAATTGCTCTATAGCGTTTGTATCTTCAATGTGTTTCAGGTACTCTTCAACGAATGAAGCTTGCTTCTTTATATAGAGTGTTGAATCTCCTTGGCTTCATGAAGAATAGGATCGGTTGTTGCAAACTTATCTTTGATTTAAATCCGTCTGCTTCAAAAGATAATTTGTTACACAAACATTTAATATTTGTTTGTTTTATCTTTTATCGATCCTCTTGACCTAACAAATAATATTGATTTGTTTTTATCCTTTGACAAACAAATAATATTGATTTATTTTTATCTTTTACCAAACAAATAATATTGATTTGTTTTTATCTTCAAAACAAATAATATTTGATTTGTTTTTATCTTTTTAAACTGCAGCTGTAGATCTTCAATCATCAGTTAACAAACTAGTTTCTTGGTGAATAAGGAAGCACAAGTTTGTTTCTTCAATTCTTCAAACATATCCGCGCGCTAGATCAAGATAAGGATAAGGCGCGTTATCAGGCCGTGGTTCCCAATGTTACTGCATTGGTACCCACATTTGGCCTCAGGCTTATTTTACCAAAAATGAAGCCAATCTTCAAAACTCAACAATCTCCCCCTTTGGCAAATTTTTGGGCTAAAATAATCTAGCGCCTAGCCACGTGTTCTGGGAAGATAAACTCATCAGAGGCCTGCAGCGGAAACTTGTAGTCTTGGCCTCACACACACATGAGAGAAATAAACTCTCACAAATCAATCTCTTTAGGAAGAAATAAACTTCCTCAGACTGAGAACACAAGTTCTCTCAGAGATCAATCAAGGAAAAATAAATTCCTTTAGCAGTTGAGAAAAATAAATTCTCTGGTGAAGTTCAAAGTCACATTGCAGGATGTGGTGACATTTGACTTCACATTCAGTATGCATCTTCATTTGAGAAAAATAAATTCTCACATGCATACACAACATCTTCAGATATATATATATATATATATATATATATATATATATATATATATTCTACTCCCCCTGTATTGCTGCCCTCTCCATGCATATATATATCTCACTCCCCCTAAATATCAGATCAGATACTTTAGGTATATAAACAACCACACACACATATACTACTCCTATTTGCCTTATCAGAGCTGCTTTCATTACGTCATGTTTCAAGGACATATTATCTATGCTATTGCAGGTGGCAATGTGAAACACATGTTTGCCCACCTCAGACCAAAAAAGCTAGGATGTTACTCCCTCTTTTTAGCCATAAAATTTTGACAAATAAAGTCAAAAATCCTGCATAGTAGAAAACCAGATAATAACAGTAGATATAGCAGAGTGCATATTACAGACCATAGCACATATAGTGCATCAAATCCAGGGCGTAGCCCACAAAAATACATAAAAAGATCTGTAAAAATCCCAGGGAGATTCTTCATATGTCTCCACTCTCATCAGAATCAGACTTCACCAATGCATCAGTGTCATTCTCCTCTTCCTGATCAGTGTCTTCTCCATTGCCAGCATTCAAATCAGCTATATCCTCCTCAGCTTGATTTTCCTCAAGTTCTAGTGCCTTAATCACAGCATCTAGCTTGGACCTGTTCTCCTTTAGCTGGGCAATCAACTGCTTCCTAGTCATCTTCCCTGTCTCAACAGTAGTCTTGGATGTCCCAACATCAGCTACCATATTGAACCCCTCCAGCATCTTTGCACCGATGATGAGAGGAGAGTTCCTCTTGCAGGCAATGTCATCTCTAATGACCTCAGGGTGTTGGTTCAATATAATTCCACATATTAAACTAGGAAAAGGTATAGGCCACTTGGCAGCAAAGGTCTTGGCTTCCTTCATAATCTTTTCAAAGATATAGGTTCCAAAATCATATGATAGTTTATTACCAATGATATAAATAAACCTAGCCAAACCTGTAGCCACATCAGAAGTGTGGGAAGTAGGTACCCAATTTGCAGCTCCTATTCTGTTGAGAATGGCATACTTGGGTGTCAATTTTGTTGCAGACAGCTTCCCTTTCCTAGGCCAAACCTTCACTTGATTTCCATTGATGGCCTTGCACACTTCATTATCAGACACCTCCAGCTCTAGTTGAGGGTCTTCACTTCTGCCAAGATACTTGTTGATCACAGTGGGAGAGAAATTCACACACTTGCCTCGAACATAGACTTTCTGATATTCCCTGCTCATATGGTCATCACAATCTTCAGGAATATTTGCTAAACATTCCTTCACCAGTTTCTCAAAACAGTCTCCAAACTCAGACACAGTCCTCCTCAGTCCAACCTTCTTAATCAGGTTCATTACATCCCTGTTCTTCAAGGCTTCCTTGCTCAACTATCTCTCAAGGCCTAGTCTTCTGTTGTAAACATATGGCCATCTTTGCACACCAATGATAGAGTGGAAAGATATGTTGTCCATTGGTGCTTCACCAATATTCTGAGGGATCTTCTTGCCCTTGAACTTCTTCCTTCCAGAGGCAGCAAGTGTAAGCGCATTCTGACTCGCCTTAAGACTTGCCTCTTCTTCTGAGTCACCAATGTCAGTGACATTGTGCTCCACATCGTAGTCAGAGTCAGACTCAGATGGGGGTGCCTTTCTCTTGAGAGCAGGTTTCTTTGGAGGTGTACTCTTAGGCCTGGTAGGAAGATAACTTGCTGGTTTCTTCACATCCTTCTTCACAGGAGTCTCTGCTGTGCTTGTAGTCACCACAGCCCTAGCACTCCTTGTCCTTCTTGCAATACTTTGAGGAGCAGTTTTCTCGGATGGTGGATTCTCTGTATAGGTTTCCACATCCACAAGGTTAGGGTTGTCACCTTCATCCTTGTCTCCAGCATCTTCTCTTTCCTTGGGTTCTTCACTCTTTTCTGACTGAGTGTCACCCTTGGAGTCTTCATCAGCAGTCAATTGCTTATCACCAGACGCAGTGGCGTACTCTGGTGAATCTGGAACAGTGTCCTGTAACTGTCCTTCTTCCGGAACCAATGTGCCAACATTCGGTTCCACATCTGACCTAGTTGCTTGATTGTTCAGATCTTCAAGCACTTGGTCCACAACCTTCTCAGGTTCAGCATCACCACTCACTTTTGGTGAGTTTTCAGAGTCCTTGGGGTTTGACTATTCATTGACCTTGTCAGACCCTTCTTCCTTTTGGTTTGACTTTTCAACCTCTTCTTCAACCTGTTCAGTCTCATCAACTTCCATCTTCTCTGAAGTTTCAACATCAGGTCCTGCATGTTCTTCTCCAAGTGGATCGATGTATAAACTGGTCATCGTGTGAACAGTCTTTGATCCAGAGATCTTCGATTTCGATCTTTTCTTTTCTTTCTTTGATCGTTTAATCGACCCAGAATCTTTATCTTCTTTCTTTGACGATCTCTTCTTCTTCTTCTTCTTCTTCTTAGACTTCTTCACCTTTACTTCTGATGGGTGAATAGTATTGAGTGGATGATTCTCAACTTCCATCATGACAGAGTTTTGCTCGTTAGTATCAGTTTGGAGCAAATCTGGGTTTTGTGATGGCGACGGTGAATTGGATGCTTGGCTTTTTCTCGGTGTAGCTTCAGTGGAGTTGGTCATGGTGATGATGTTGGTACGAAGGTTTCGGGTTGGAGAGATGAAGTGGATGCGAAAGGGTTTTTCGAAGGTGAGAGGTTTATGGAAAAGTTTGATGAATGGGAGATGAATGATATTTATAGGCGAAGGTTGTTGGCTGAGGGAGGATGTGTCGAAGGTGAAAGGTTTTGGTAGGTGGCGTGTTTTGGGTAGTGGAGGTAATGATGGTGGGTTTGAATTTGCGTGCAACAATAAATGGAGGGAAAGTGGAATTGTTGCACACATCACCAACTGTAGTTGCTACAAGTCTTCACAAAGGCACATTCCAAGTTTGCCCCTGAGCCTTTCAAATTGTATTGCATCTAATGCCTTGGTAAATATATCTGCAATTTGACCTTCAGTAGTCACATGTTCCAAGGTCACAATACTTTCTTCCACCAAATCCCTAATGAAGTGATGCCTTATATCAATGTGCTTTGTCCTACTATGCTGAATAGGATTCTTGGAAATATTTATAGCACTTAAGTAGTCACAGTACAATGTTATAACATCTTGCCCCACATTGTACTCACTTAGCATCTGCTTCATCCATAGGATCTGAGAGCAACTACTACCAGCTGAAATATACTCTGCCTCAGCTGTGGATAATGATACACTATTTTGTTTCTTGCTGAACCAGGAGATTAAGTTATTCCCCAAAAAGAAACATCCACCTGAGGTACTCTTCCTATCATATGCACTTCCTGCCTAGTCTGCATCACAGTACCCAATCAACTTTGAGTCTTCACCATGGGAGTACATGATCCCATAGTTGCATGTTCCACTCACATACTTGAGAATTCTCTTGACTTGTGTGAGGTGGCTCATCTTTGGTGCAGCTTGATACCTAGCACATACTCCAACTGCAAAGGCAATGTCTGGCCTACTAGCAGTGAGATATAGAAGGCTTCCTATCATGCTTCTATACTGACTTTGATCTACATCAACACCTCATCTTTGGTGAGTTTTAAGTGTGTTTCATCAAAGTCTACTCCTTCAATCTGAGTATAACCTAGAGCAACTAGTCTTGCTTTGTTTCTGTTGATAGTTCCCTTCTCATCAGACTTGTTCTTGTAAACCCACTTGGTGCCAATGATATTTACACCTTTGGGTCTAGGAACTAAGTCCCATACTTCATTCCTCTTGAACTCATTCAGCTCCTCTTGCATTGCATTGATCCAAAATTCTTCTGTGAGAGCTTCTTTCACATTCATTGGTTCAATTTTGGACACAAAACATGAGCTGGCCACTAGCTCATTAGATCTCCTTGTAGTGATGCCTTGATCTGGATTTCCAATGATGAGTTCATTGGGATGATTCTTCTTGAACTCTGATAGATGGACCTTTCTTGGACGGTTGCCTTTTTGTTTCTGAGTCAATTCCTTCTTGAGTCTCTTGATCTTCAGTGCTGTCGATCGGGGGCCCTGATGTGTCAACATTATGGACCACCTCTGGTACCTTTACTCCAGGAGAGTCATCAATAACAACATTTATGGACTCCATCATGGTTCTGGTCCTATTGTTAAAGACTCTATATGCCTTGCTATTAGTTGATACCTTCATCACTCTTGGGGTCCATCTTTTGAAGGTGAAAAACACAAGAAGGGGGGTTGAATTGTGTTTTGAAAAATTAATTCTTTTACTTGAAAGTATATTGAAATGCAGCGGATATAAGAAACTAGACAGAACACAAAACGGAAATGGGATAATGAGAGAGAGAGAGAGAAAGCACACACAGAAATTTTATACTGGTTCCTCTCACAAAGCGAGAGTAGTCCAGTCCCCTTGCACTTCCAAGGGATTTTACTATAATCACAAAGATTACACAACTAATGCTCAAGCACACAAGCTAGAGACTTCCTTGCTCTAGGTCACACAAGACAAAGAGACTTCCTTGCTCTAATCACACAAGATCAGAGACTTCCTTGCTTAAGCACACAAGCTTAAGACTTCCTTGCTCAAGTCACACAAGACAAGAGACTTCCTTGCTCAAATCACACAAGATAAGAGACTTTACAAACTAACTTAATACACAGATTAAGTAGGACTGAAAGTTCTAAGCAAGACTCTCTAAACACTAAGTTCAGAGTCTACAATATCAAAAGATATTTTACTTAGAAGGTTACACAAGAAAGAATAACAACAGTTCACAACTTGAATATAATTTGAATCTTTCTCTGAGTTCAGATGATCTTCCAGTAGTCTTCTCTCTATCAAGATGTCTTCTATTTATACTCTAGGTATAAAGACGTTGAGAAAGGACCGTTGGTTGTACACTCTTCTTTTTGTTGACAAGACCGTTGTACTATTTCATTAGTTATGAGCTGTCCTCCTTCAGAGAGTGTTCTTCAGAATTTGATGATATCATTTCTTTGATCTTCTGAAGATGTATGCAAGCTTCAGACTGTGTTTCTTTCTTTGGCCTTTGAGGACTTCTTCAGAGGCTCTGAAGCTTCTTGCTTCTCAGAGCCTTAACACTTCAGACTGTGTCCTTCAGATGCTCAAATGATGATCTACGTGGATGAGATTTTTACTTTGTTCCTACACACTAGATCATTCATTAGTAATACCAATTGTCCATTTAATACACTGTTATCATCAAAACTTAGGGTGTTTTATAATTAAAACTCATTTTGTTCCAAGAATCTCCCCCTTTTTGATGATGACAAACATAAGTATTAAATACAGTTGTTTGTTGATTAAATTAAGTATGTCAACATCAGGTTGTTGAGGTTTGTAAGCTCCCCCTGAGTCTGATAAACCATTAGGGTTAGGTTTGCAAGCTCCCCCTAAGTTTTATCCATAATTAAGTTGAATCAGTATAAGAACAATTTGATAAACTTAATTGTATCTACATACTTAACTCTCAGAGTGTGAGGTTTGCAAGCTCAACTCCCGAGTCTGATAAAAATGATTAAGAGCACAATCTTAACTACCTTCATCTATGCAAACACAATTATGTTTATTAATTTGCTCTCCTTATCAATTAAGTTTATAAACATTTAGCAACATAAGAAAAATATCAGATTCTTATTTAAGACAGTTTTAGATTCTTATATGAGTAGATATTAAAAAAATACACTACTGACACAATTGTACAACTAAATAATACTCCCCCTTTTGTTATCAGCAAAAAGTTTTAAACAAATAGTGAAAAACAAAAGGTCAAAAACAAGAATCCTAAGGGTGTTTGGACAAGTAGAGAGTGAGAAGCTGCTAAGCCTTCCTTTTAGATGCCCCTGAGTATGCTACCAGCTCTAGAAGTTTATCCTCTTGTTCATGAAGTGTATGTTTTATTATGTGTAGAACCCTTCCTGTCAAGTCTGAATGTTCTTCTTCTTGTTGTTCCACACGTGGTGCAGAGACTGGATGACTTGGACCACTAGGTGAACGAGTCACATGATCATCTGGTACATCAATTCTATCATTTATTACAATTGCAGTATCTAAAAGCATCTCAGGTGAGGAAGATTTGTGAGAGTCTGATGGAATTGATTTGGGTTGTTCAGATGATATGTCATTCGGTGGTTCAGAGGTTTCATGGATTGGAGAAACTCTAAAAAGATGTCTCTTTCAGAATCTCTTCTTCAGTAAGAATTTTGGGTGATGGTTGAGGGATTTCAACATTGGATGGCTGAGCTATTTCCTCCTCAGGAATATGGTTAGCTTTGGCTTTATGTCGTGCCAAATCAGCCATGATTTCATTATATAATGAGTCAGATGAGGCTGATTCAGACGATGATGATGAAACATTTATGCATTCAGGTTCAGAGTTTGTGGGGTACCTCATATTTAGAGGTTGGACATGTTCAAGGATAGATGCTTCATATATTGTATTACAATAATTAAAAGAATGATTAATACTTGCATCTGATCTTTGTCTCTTCTTTCCCCTAGTGGTGCAGTGCTTTGTGCGAGATCGTTTGAGAATTTTTGCACTTAGCAAGTCTTTGACAGTAGCTTCTGCAGCCACATGTTCTTCATCACCAGCACTCTCTTCAGCCATAGTAGCTCTCACTTCTGGATCAACATCCTCGGACCTCTTAACTAGAGCTTCTTCCATTTGTGGTTCCTCAACCATTATATCTTCCTCATAGTCACTGAATACCTCTTCCTTAACTGCTCTCATTATTTGTGCAAATGATGGACCATCACCTCGTCCAATGTCCTTATGAGTAACTGTAGTTCCTCTTTCCTTCATTAATCTCATATATTCCAAAATGACTTCAGGAGGTTCATTATCAAATATAAAGGTGTCACTCATAGGCTTGAATTTTGTCTTATTTATCAGAAGAGGCTTTTGAGGATAAATAAGCTTGTCTGATTTCCTTAAACGCAGACTCACCAAGACTTTTGCATCAAGAATGGGTGCTCTCACTTGTTCAAGGTCTTCAGACACCCCAGCAAGCATGAATCTATCAGGAAGACCAAGTTGCTCAAAGATGGAGCTTAAGAGCCTTGGATGAGAGATCAACTTGGAAGGACTGTCAAACTTCTGAGCCTCACAAATTGTCTCACATAGATGGTGAAAGATGTATGCAAGTAGATTCATTTTCCTTTTTGTTGAGAGGAAGTAGATGAAGTGTCTCTGATCCCAATTCAGAGAGTCACTGCCAGTATCCCTTGGGAGAAATGAAGAGAATATAATCTTAGCAAGAACGTTTTCGCGATCATTCAGATGACTAACTTTATTTGACAACTTCTGATCCTTGAAACAAAGTCTGGCCATATCATTGAGGTACACTGACTTTCTTCCAGAAGCTGTAGTATAGAGCCTTATCATTCCAGTGTTGGGAAGATTCATCATCTTGGCCAAATTGCTTCTTGTCAAAATGACTGGAAAGCCTCCAACACTAGAGCGAATCTCTGTTTCAGTAAATTTCCTCAAACCCAATTCCTCCCTTGATTTTCCTTTATTTTCACTTGGGTTCTGATCAATTACTCTTTGAAGTTCAGCATAAGCATCTACCAAAGTCACAACTTCACTCTTTCTCCAGAAGTCAAACACTAAATTGGAGTAGATAGGTCCATTAAGCATATCCAAGTAGTGCCCCCAGCCTTGTTCAGTGAAGAATTCCTTGTAGTCATGTCCATTGACTTTTAAGGCCTCAAAGTCTATTGGTCTTTCCATAGCCAATTTACTTTCTTCAAAACGAAGATCCATAGTGGCATCTTTAATATAGGAGTCCTGAGCGTAGATGTTTATTGGAATGTCCTCTGGGAATCTTGGTAAAGAAGATGAACTTGCCATTGTTGAGGTTAACGAACAGGGTTTTGCTAATATGAGGGAGGAAGAAAGTGATATGGGTTTTAGAAGAAAGGTGTGGGATGTGAAAGTGAACTTGTGCGAAAATGAGTAAAGTGAGTTTGAAAAACTCTTGTAAAAAAATGATGAGGGAGTACATTCGATGCAATAAAGAATTTCGTCATAAACTGCCTTTACTCTAACCAATCACAGACTAAGAGTAAAGACAAAGTAATTGACACGTGTACTCCACATGGTTAAACACTTCAGATTTTAGAATTTTTCAGCGTCTGAGGACCTTTCAGAGTTCAGAGCTGAATCCACAGTTTTGTTATTCAGAGCTTGATGTCTTCAGAGACCAAAGTCATGTTCAGATGCCTTTTGATGAAGTCTAATCTTTCAACTGCTAAGGGTTTTGTAAATATATTAGCCCATTATCTTTTAGTTTCAATGTATTGAATATTTACACTACCCTTCTGAACAAGGTCTCTTATAAAACGATGTTTAATTTCAATATGTTTAGCTCTTGAATGCAAAATTGGGTTTTTAGAAAGTTGAATAGCTACAGTGTTATCACAGAAAAGTGGAATATTGTGGCTATTAACTTTGTAATCCTCTAACTGATATCTCATCCAGAGTAGTTGTGTCCAACACTTGGCTGCTGATATGTATTCTGCTTCTGTTGTAGACAAAGCTATAGTAGTTTGTCTTTTGCTAGCCCAAGATATGAGATTTTCTCCCACAAATTGACAATTGCCACTTGTGGATTTCCTCTCTATCTTGTCTCCAGCAAAGTCAGCATCACAGAATCCTATCAACTTATAATCATTTGTTTTCTTATAAAATAATCCAAGATTTGTAGTTCCCTTCAGATATCTAAAGATTCTCTTTACAGTAGTAAAATGAGATTCTCTAGGATCTGATTGGAATCTAGCACAGAAACATACACTAAATAAAATATCAGGCCTTGATGCAGTTAGGTAAAGTAAAGAACCTATCATACCTCTGTATAGCTTCTGATCTACTTTGCCTTCTGAATCATCTTTGCTGAGACTACTTGTTGGATGCATTGGTGTTGTCATTGGCTTGCAATCCTCCATGTTGAATTTCTTCAGTAGCTCCTTTGTATATTTGGTCTGATGAATGTAGGTTCCATCTTTGTTTTGGTTGATTTGAATTCCCAGAAAGAATTTCAGCTCTCCCATCATGCTCATTTCAAATTCTTTGCACAAAGATGGATTAGCAGATCCAAAAATAATATCATCAACATAAATTTGAATAATTAGAATGTCATTCTTAAATGTTTTACTAAAGAGTGTATTGTCAACTTGTCCTTTTTGAAAACCTTTTTCAACTAAGAAATTGCTTAGTCTTTCATACCAAACTCTGGGAGCTTGTTTCAGACCATAAAGAGATTTCTTTAACTTAAAAACATGATTAGGATGTGAAGCATCCTCAAAACCAGGAGGTTGTCTGACATATACTTCTTCAGAGATGTAGCCATTTAAGAATGCACTTTTAACATTCATTTGATACAAAACAATATTATGATGAGTTGCATAGGAAAGAAGTAATCTAATAGCTTCAAGTCTAGCAACTGGAGAAAATGTTTAAGTGTAGTCAATCCCCTCTTGTTGACTATACCCTTGAGCTACTAGTCTTGCCTTATTACGAACAACTTCTCCTTGTTTCTGTAGACCCATTTTGTTCCAATGATGTTCTTCTTAGAAGGTTTGGGTACTAAGCTCCATACTTCATTTCTTTCAAATTGGTTTAGCTCTTTTTGCATTGCTACAATCCATGCATCATCAGCTAGTGCTTCATCAGTTGAACTTGGTTCCACTAAGGAGATCAATCCAATTAATGAGTCTTCATTTCTTAAGCTTGATCTGGTTTTCCTTGGACTGTCCTTGTTTCCCAAGATTAGCTCTTCTGGATGAGAGGATTTGTATTTGAAAGAATATTTTGATTGTTCAACTCTGCTTGGACTGCTTCTGATAAGTTCTGATGCTGGGTGATCTTTAGAGTCCAAGGTTTCAGGAGTTGAATTTGTTTCTTCAGAGGTTGGTTGAGATGGTCCTGATATTTCTTCAGGTTCTGATTCTTCATCATCTGATAGTTGTATATCTGCAAAGTTCTCAACTAGCTTTGACAATTTGTCAGGCTGCTTGTCATCAAATTTTATGTGCATACTTTCTTCCACTGTGTGAGTTTCAGAATTATACACTCTGTATGCTTTTGAGCGTTCAGAGTATCCAATAAAGATAGCCTTATACGCTGTAGCATCAAATTTCTTCAGATCATCTTTTGTATTCAGAATGTAACATGTACAACCAAATTGAGGAAAATAGGATACACTGGGTTTCTTTCCCTTAAATAGTTCATATGCTATTTTATTCAAAATATGTCTAATATAAATTCTATTTTGAACATAACAAGCTGTGTTTACAGCCTCTGCCCACAAATACTTAGCAATGTTAGTCTCATGCATCATGGTTCTGGCCATTTCTTGCAGAGTTCTATTCTTTCTCTCTACAACTCCATTTTGCTGTGGAGTTCTAGGAGAAGAAAACTCATGTAAGATGCCATATTTTTCACAAAAATTTTCAAACATTTCATTTTCAAATTCACCACCATGATCACTTCTAACTTTTAAAATATGTAAACCTTTTTCTTTTTGTATCTGTGTACAGAAATTGCTAAAGACATCATATGCATCATCTTTATTTCTGAGGAATTTAACCCAAGTCCATCTACTGTAATCATCCACAATGACTAGTCCATATTTCTTCCCATTGATTGAGGCTGTACTCACAGGACCAAACAAATCAATGTGAAGCAGCTCTAAGGGCCTAAAGGTAGAGACAACATGTTTAGGTTTAAAAGAAGTTTTCACACTCTTTGCTATTTGGCAGGATCCACAAAGAGCATCTGAGTGATAGTGTAGCTTAGGTAGGCCTCTGACAAGGTCAAGTTTGCTAAGCTTAGAGATTAACCTCCAGTTAGCATGGGCTAACCTCTTATGCCATACCCATTTCTCTTCAATCAGAGTTAGCAAACATTTTACTTCTTGGTCTGCCAAATCAGAAAGGTTTACTTTAAATACATTGCCTATTCTCTTGCGTTTGAACACTATGGACTTGTCAGATTCTCTAATTACAGTACAAAGTCCTTTATCAAAGTTGACCACAAACCCATTGTCACAAAATTGACTGATGCTAAATAGGTTGTGTTTAAGTCCATCTACAAACCAAACATTATTAATTAAAAGGGAGGAGTTACCTACAACATGTACCTTTGATCTTGCCTTTCTGGTTTCCTCCAAAACCAATTGTTCCACCATCTTCAAGTTTTAATGATGTGAATAATTTCTTATTACCAGTCATGTGCCTTGAACATCCACTATCCAGATACCATGATTGATTACCATTTTCTTTCAGTCTGGATAGCTGTAGAATAAACAAGGTCAATCGTTGTAATAATATCCTGCACATTCATTGTGAAGTTTTCTCCAATAATCATTTGCTTTGTCCACTTCAGCAGCTTTGGAAGTAAAGTAATATTTTGGAACATAAGCTTTTCTTCCACAGCTGATCACTTGGTTCCATTCATCTGATTTGAAATGGTTTTTCCTACAATTAAAATCTGAATAGTAGACAATTCTACACTTTGGTACCCATTGTTTTCTGGGTCCAGTTTGGTTAGTTCTATAACCTCTAGTTCTTCCTTGCCTCTGTGAAAAGTTTTGTGGACTATTAAATAATTTCCTTTGAAAATTTGGTCTTTGAAAATTGACCCTCTTAGTCCATTGATTTTGAAATCTAGGCTTTGATTGATAATCACTATAGGACCTAGGTTGCTTTTCTAATCTAGGATTAGTTTTGCTTACCAGAGTCTTATGTTGATTATTTATCATCAGCTTGGTTTGTTTTAGAGTCTGATTGGATGAGCTTCTGAGTCCCAAAGTTTTCAGAG
Source organism: Trifolium subterraneum (assembly GCA_951799995.1). Taxonomy (NCBI): domain Eukaryota; kingdom Viridiplantae; phylum Streptophyta; class Magnoliopsida; order Fabales; family Fabaceae; genus Trifolium; species Trifolium subterraneum. Next base: position 35,435,548 of record OX637462.1, on the reverse strand, counting down.
TCTTAGACTTGATAGTCTTAGGTTCTGAATACTTAGGTCCTGAGTTGCTCTCTTTGAGGTTCTGAGAAACAACCTCTGATGTAACTTCAGAGCTTGTCTTGTAGACCCCAGAGATACCTTCAGAGTCTGAAACAGCCATAACTTTGCCTTTGTTTTTCTCAGGCACAAAGGTTGAATAAAGATTATCAGGAATATTATTTAAACAAATATATGGATTTTGTTTCCCATATGAGTAACAATTCCTTCACCTACATTTTTACAAACGTTATAAATCATAGACGCCATTTTACATTTGTTGACGTTCTGATGAACAAACTCCTGAAGAGCAACCCCATGCTCATCAGTAGGTTTGTTACATCTTGTGCACCCATTTTCAAGTTATTCAATTTTGATTAAAGAATTTTTATATAGAGCTTGAAAATGTTCAGCTTTCTTTGCTAACTCATCCTTTTGTGTTTTTAAAAGTTTTAGTTTAGAGGATGATTCAGCAAACTTGCTTAAAGACATACAAGGTAGGTTAAGAGTTGTTCTTTAGAATAATTTAAAAATACCTGTTCAGATTCATCAGAGTCTGATCCTTCAGAGTCTCCATTAGCTGTAGCCATCAGAGCCACATTTGCTTCTTCATCATCACTGTCTGAGGATGTTTCCTGGTCTTCAAACATTGCCATTAAGCTCTTCTGGAATCTCCTCTTGTAGCTCTCTCTCTTGCTACTGAACTTCTTGTTCTTGTCCTTTGATGATGCTTCAGGACATTCAGCAATGAAATGTCCTGGTTTGTTACACTTGAAGCAATTCTTCTCTTCTCTACTGGGAGTATTCCTTGAAATATTTCCTTTATGACTCTTGCTCATCCTTGCCCATTTTTGAAAGCTTCTGGTGAACATGGCAAATTCTTCATCTTCTTCTTCTTCTTCTTCTTCTTCTTCTTGATCATCTGAAGAAGAATCCTCCTCAACCTCCAGAATTTTAGCCTTGAAAGCTTTTGAGGATTTCTTGGTTGAAGTTAAGGCTACTGATCTTTCCTTCTTCTTCTTCACTGCATCAGCATTCAATACCATCTCATGGCTCTTGAGATTGCTGATGAGTGATTCAAGAGAGATTTTCTCAAGATCCTTAGCTTCCTCAATAGCTGTGACCTTAGGTCTCCATTTGTCAGTCAAGCTGTTCAGGATCTTCCATACATGATCAGAGGTTGTATAACTTTTCTTTAGAATCCTGAGATTAGATACCAGAGTCTGAAATCTAGAAAACATGGTCTCAACGTCTTCATCATGTTTCATGGTAAAAAGCTCATACTGCTGAACCAATAGTCTTGCTTTGGCATTCTGAACTTGCCTATTACCATTAGAGTTTGAGCAGAGAGAGTCATACATAGCTTTAGCTATAGATCTATCCATTATTTTGGTATATTCATCATGAGATATTGCTGACATCATGATTTGTTTGACTTTGTTGTGTTTAGAAAATATCTTCTTGTTTTCAGCAGATAGAGCTCTTTTCTGAGCTATAGTAATCTTACCATCAGGACCTATTCCATCAATAGGTACTCCTTCTTCTATCAGGTCCCAAAGCTCATCATCAATTCCATTTACATAGTGGTAAATGCTATCTTTCCACCATTCAAATCTTAGAGCATCACCACTAAAGATTGGAACCTTTTTATTGCTGGAATCATGATTAGATGCTGAACAGGTAGAAGTCATGTTGTCGTAGTTGTATTGAACTTGAGATAGATCTGAAGCAGTAGGTGTAGGTGTAGATGTGGCTTCCCCAGAGATACAGTGTTTTTCAAAGATCTTTTACTGTCTCACTGTGAAGTGATTAAAAAACAGAACCGGAGCTCTTGATACCAATTGAAGGTGAAAAACACAAGAAGGGGAGTTGAATTGTGTTTTGAAAAATTAATTCTTTTACTTGAAAGTATATTGAAATGCAGCGGATATAAGAAACTAGACAGAACACACAACGCAAATGGGATAATGAGAGAGAGAGAGAGAGAGAGAGAGAGAGAGAGAGAGAGAGAGAGAGAGAGAGAGAGAGAGAGAGAGAGAGAGAGAAAGCACACACAGAAATTTTATACTGGTTCCTCTCACAAAGCGAGATTAGTCCAGTCCCCTTGCACTTCCAAGGGATTTTACTATAATCACAAAGATTACACAACTAATGCTCAAGCACACAAGCTAGAGACTTCCTTGCTCTAGGTCACACAAGACAAAGAGACTTCCTTGCTCTAATCACACAAGATCAGAGACTTCCTTGCTTAAGCACACAAGCTTAAGACTTCCTTGCTCAAGTCACACAAGACAAGAGACTTCCTTGCTCAAATCACACGAGATAAGAGACTTTACAAACTAACTTAATACACAGATTAAGTAGGACTGAAAGTTCTAAGCAAGACTCTCTAAACACTAAGTTCAGAGTCTACAATATCAAAAGATATTTTACTTAGAAGGTTACACAAGAAAGAATAATAACAGTTCACAGCTTGAATATAATTTGAATCTTTCTCTGAGTTTAGATGATCTTCCAGTAGTCTTCTCTCTATCAGGATGTCTTCTATTTATACTCTAGGTATAAAGACGTTGAGAAAGTTGGTTGTACACTCTTCTTTTTGTTGTCAAGACCGTTGTACTATTTCATTAGTTATGCGCTGTCTTCCTTCAGAGAGTGTTCTTCAGAATCTGATGATATCATTTCTTTGATCTTCTGAAGATGTACGCAAGCTTCAGACTGTGTTTCTTTCTTTGGCCAGGACTTCTTCAGAGGCTCTGAAGCTTCTTGCTTCTCAGAGCCTTAACACTTCAGACTGTGTCCTTCAGATGCTCAAATGATGATCTACGTGGATGAGATTTTTACTTTGTTCCTGCACACTAGATCATTCGTTAGTAATACCAATTGTCCATTTAATACACTGTTATCATCAAAACTTAGGGTGTTTTATAATTAAAACTCATTTTGTGCCAACATCTTTCTCCTATGTTCTCTATCAACTAGTATGTAGCGTTTACTTCCAAAGACATGAAAGTATTTCACTGTTGGCTTTCTTCCTTTCCAGAGTTCATAGAGAGTGGTAGTGGTACCTTTTCTGAGTGTGACACGATTATGAACATAGCATGCAGTGTTCATGGCTTCTGCCCAGAAGTTTTGAGGGAGATCCTTGGCATGTAACATCATACGAGCTGATTCTTGCAAGGTTCTATTCTTCCTTTCTACCACACCATTTTTTTGAGGTGTGATTGGTGCTGAGAATTCATGACTTATTCCGTCAGAGGAACAGAACTCAGAGAACTTGGAATTTTCAAACTCCTTTCCATGATCACTTCTGATTTTGACAATTCTAAATCCCTTTTCTCTTTGCATCTTTAGACACAGCTCCTTGAACACTTCAAATGTATCTGACTTCTCTCTAATGAAGTTTATCCAAGTGTACCTAGAGAAATCATCCACTACCACAAAGGCATACCTCTTGCCTCCAAGACTTTCAACTTGTATTGGTCCCATCAAGTCCATATGGAGTAGTTCAAGTACCTTGGTTGTGGTCTGACGTTCCAACCTTGGGTGCGACATTTTGGTCTGCTTCCCTACTTGACACTCTCCACATATGCTTCCTTTTTCAATACTGAGCTTGGGTATTCCTCTTATGGCATCTTCAGCTATAATCCTCTTCATTCCTTTGAGATGCAAATGCCCAAGCTTTTGGTGCCACAACCTTACTTCATCCTCCTTGCTAAGTAGATTAGTGATAGATGAGTGTGCTGTTTCCTGAGGAATCCATAGGTAGCAATTATCCTTGGATCTTGCTCCCTTCATGATCACTGTATTTTTGTCATTAGTGATCAAACATTCATTCTTGGTGAAGTTCACCTTCAGCCCTTGGTCACATAACTGACTTATGCTTATCAAGTTAGCAGTCAGTCCTTTTACCAATAGAACATCATTGAGTTTTGGTAATCCTTTGTTGATTAGATTTCCAATCCCCTTGATTTCTCCTTTTGCTCCATCTCCAAAGGTCACAAAACTGGTGGTGTATGGATTTATTTCATTGAGGTATTTCTTTTCACCAGTCATGTGTCTAGAACATCCACTATCAAAGTACCAATCTTCTTTTGAGGAGACTTTGAAGGATGTGTGAGCAATAAGGGCTTTGACTTCAACATTAGATTTGGTCTTCCAAAACTTCTTCTTTTCAGCCTTTTTCGGAGGTGGGCGGACTTGTCTTCCTTTGTATGGATACCCATGAAGCTTATAGTGTAACATCACGTTTTATTTAATGAATTATTTGATTTAATTTATTTATTTAAATTCCATGTTGTGTGATTTAGTTAAATATGTGGCTTTTAGTGTTGTGGTGTGAATAGAATAGTAGTGTTTTTAGGAGGTGTGAATAGAAGATTTGAGTGGGCTTATGAGGAAGGGTAAATTTGTAAATTGAAAGGGTTTTGACCTAGGTATAAGTTTTGAAAACTTAGAGAGATAAATCATTTTATCATAAGTTTGTGAAGAAATAGAGAGAGAGAGAGCTAGAGAAGAAGAAGAAGAACATAGAAGAAGGAGCTAAGAGGGGAAGATTGGGGAGCTAATTCTTGAAGAATTAGAGGTAAGAGAGTAGTTATTTATGATTGTGGGTGACCAAGAGGGGGGAGAAATTACATTTCTCTTTGCCCAAACCCTCTCACCCTTTTATACTCTAAAGTTCATAACTTTATGAGTTTCTATGAATCAAAATGTTATCTTTCTTGTTGATTTAGTGTTATTCATGTATTATAATGCTAGAAATGTGTGTTGATGATTTCAATTTCGAAAATCTATGGTTGTTGGTTTGAAATTGCATGTTCATGAGCTTTTGAGGAAAAATATGATAAATCTCATGTTGATAATGATTTTAATGGTTTTAAGTTATGAAACTTGTACTTCTATGTATGATAACATGTTTATGATCCAAAGAAAATATCTTTTTAAAACTGGAACACGTTTCGGACGATTTTGGGGGTGGAATCCGAACGGTCGTAACACAGAGCAGCAATTCTGGGCACGCGTAGTTAGGCTAGAACTAGCGAGAGCTAGCGAGGGAACTCGCCAGGGCTCGCCAGTACTCGCCAGCCAGCCCAGTGCTCTCTGACTTGCTTCGCTACGGCGAGAACTAGCGAGGGATAGCGAGTAGGCCTCTGACTTGCCTCGCTATGGCGAGAGCTAGCGAGAGCTGGCGAAGCAGTCAGGCTTACTTGATTATTAATTGTTGAAGGTGTAGTTGATGTATGGATTGCTGGTATTATATTAATACATAAATGGTTGATGTTGGATTTATAATGAATATGACGGATGGTGATGTTTCTATATGAAGGATTGTTAATGCTTAATGATGTTGATGATGATGAATGTATATAAGTATGTTATGTATTGATGAATAATTGATGGTGAAGATTATGTATACATGAGGTTGCATAATAGTGGTGAATAACATACGTTATATATATGTCCATGCATCATGATTGAGTCTATTGATGAAGCTTGGGCGTTTGACCCATAACGAATTGATGAAGCTTGGACGTTTGATCCATAACGCATAGGATTCTTGTATCCTTATTTGGTGAATGGTACCGCATGCATGTAGTCGTGTCTAGGAGACATGGCATGAAGGTGACATTAGATGCATTTAGGAAGGTGAACCTTAAATGTGCTATATTTGATAATGACGTGATAATTGTCTAATTATGTGCTAAGTGTTTCCTTACATATAAGTTGTCGATCATTGATGGTGTGAATTTGGAGACGTATGTTAGATGATTCAATATATATATGTCGTATTGATGTCGTTGGATTGCTATCATATACATGCTCATTATATATATGATAGATTAGTATATGCATTGTATATGTTTGATTAAATGTTAGTATTTACTTTCATTTGTTATATGTCGATTATAAGTAACTAACTCTCTATTTTTGTATGTAATGGATCGTTGGGCGATTCAGATTCTCAGGCGTGAGGATTTGCTTTGCTTGCTTAGGAGGAGTATCCGGCATTTGTTGCTAGTATTTAGGGTAAGGGGATGATTTGCTATCCTAGTGTCTTGTCCATTTGCTCTGGTGGTTGTAACACCGTGTTGGGGTTTAGTCTTATCGAACTTATGTCTAGCGTTGCTTTTAGACCTTGTTTTGTATGATGTTGTAAGGCTTTATGCCAAGCACTTAATGATCTATTTGTTGATGACACGATATGTGTAGGCGATTTATGTGGATGTGGATTATTATGTAGATGAATTATTTAGCTAGTGACTAGTGCTTATAACTCGAACTATATCCATGATGGTAAATGATTGATGATATGTTATGTTGTTCCGCTGCAATGATCTCTTAATCATGTTTTGTATGATATGATATGCTATTTTTGATTTCATTTGCTGTTTAGTCGCGAATTTTTGGGTAGAATTAAGTGGGGTGTTACAATTGGTATCAGACCAAGGTCGGTTCATTCGAATCAATTGGGCTTAGAAACCCGTTGTACAACATGTGTAGGGTGCACTGTTTGTACTTTTGTTGTAATGTTGTTTGTTGATTGGAATTGATTGTTCAGGACCATGACTTCGGCACGCGCTAATGCTCAGATCGCAGAGTCACTTGCTACCTTGACTCATCTTTTGGCAAGAGGTGATGATCCGGCTAGGGATGGAGAGAAGCGCTTGGATAGGTTTTTGAAGCACAAGCCATCTTTCTTTGTTGGAGGTTTTAACCCGGATGGAGCGGTTAAGTGGGTTGAAGAAGTTGAGATTATCTTTGATGCTATGGAGTGTGCTAATGAGAACAAGCTTGCATTGGGAACCTATATGCTTAGGGAGGAGGCAAACCAATGGTGGAAGAATGCTAAGTTGAGGATATGTGATGGAGGTGTTGTCATCACTTGGGAAATGTTCAAGCGGGAATTCTTTAACAAGTATTTTCCGGCGGATGTGAAGAATAAGAAGGTGGTAGAGTTCATGAAGTTAGAACAAGGGAACATGTCGGTAGCGGAGTATGCGGCTAAGTTTGAGTCCTTGTGTGCTTTTAGTCCTCACTACAATACCCCGGAGGCGGAGAACGACAAATGTGTTAAGTTTGAGAGTGGTCTACGCCCCGACATCAAGCATATCATTGGATTTGCGGAGATTAGGAACTTCACTACTTTGGTGGCAAAGGCTAGGATTTGTGATGAAGATGGGAAAGCTAAGAGTAACTACTTCAAGGCGGTTAGAGGAAAGAGTCAAGACCGTGCCAAACCTTATGAAGTTAAGGGTAAAGGAAGTGCTAGAGGTGGAAAGGGAAAAGAGAAGGTGGATGGTGACAAGTGCTATAGGTGTGGCAAGATTGGACACCGTTCTTTTGAGTGTAAGAAGGATAAGGATGTGTGCTATAGTTGTGGAAAAGAAGGACTTAAGTCTAAGGAGTGCAAGGCAACTACTCCTACTTGCTTTAATTGTGGTGAAGAAGGTCACAAGAGTCCGGAATGTAAGAAGCCGAAGAAGGTTACCGGGAAAGTGTTTGCTTTGAATGGAGAAGGAGCTAATCAAGTTGATAATCTTATTAGAGGTACGTGTTTCATTCATGACACTCCTTTAATTGCGATTATTGATACCGGAGCAACACATTGTTTTATTTCTATGGATTGTATGAAGCGTTTGAATATTCCTGTTTATGAAATGTCTGGTTGCATGAATATTGAGACTCCTGCTAGTGGTTCGGTCATTACTCGTCTTGTATGTCGTAATTGTCCTGTTTCTGTGTTTGGTAGACATTTTGGTATGGATTTGGTATGTATTCCACTTAGTGGTATTGATGTTATCTTTGGGATGAACTGGTTAGTCTTTAACCAAGTTCATATTAACTGTTGTGAGAAGACTGTGATTTTCCCGAAGTCGGAAGGAAGTTTGCTCTTGATGAATGGGGAAGAGTTGAAGGAATCTTTGAATGATCACGAAGAGTTGTTCATGGTGTTTGGATCATTGAAGCTTGAAGGTGGAGCCAAGTTGGAAGAGATACCGGTCGTTGGTGAATTTTCGGATGTATTTCCGGAAGATATATCTGATTTACCACCTGAAAGAGAAGTTGAGTTTGGTATCGATTTAGTACCTGGTACTAGAACGATATCAATGGCACCGTATCGTATGTCGGCATCGGAATTGAACGAATTGAAGAAGCAACTCGAAGAGTTATTGGAAAAGAAGTTCATACGTCCAAGTGTGTCACCTTGGGGTGCACCAATGTTGTTAGTTAAGAAGAAGGAAGGGAGTATGAGGTTGTGCATTGATTATCGTCAGTTGAATAAGGCAACAATCAAGAATAAGTATCCACTTCCGAGGATAGATTATTTGATGGATCAACTAGTTGGAGCTTGTGTGTTTAGCAAGATTGATTTGAGGTCTGGATACCATCAGATAAGGGTAAAGACGGAGGACATTCCTAAGACTGCTTTCAGAACAAGGTATGGTCATTATGAGTATACAGTGATGCCTTTTGGAGTTACGAATGCCACTGGTGTTTTCATGGAATACATGAATAGGATCTTTCATTCGTTTTTGGATAAGTTTGTGGTAGTGTTCATTGATGATATTCTGGTTTATTCTAAGTCGGAGGAAGAGCACAAAGAGCATTTGAGAATTGTGTTGCAAGTTTTGAAGGAGAAGAAGTTATATGCCAAGTTGTCTAAGTGCGAATTTTGGTTGAAATAAGTAAGCTTTATTGGTCATGTAATTTCTAGTGGAGGTATAGCGGTGGATCCTGCAAAGGTTGATGCTGTGATGAAATGGGGAACGCCTGAGTCTATTTCAGAGATAAGAAGTTTTCTTGGATTAGCTGGTTACTATAGAAGGTTCATTGAAGGATTTTCGAAGATGGCGTTACCATTGACTTTGTTGACTCGGAAAGATCAAGCATATGTTTGGGATGAGAAGTGCGAGAAAAGTTTTCAAGAGCTTAAAGAGAAATTGACTACCGCGCCTGTGTTGATTTTGCCGGATGCCAAGGAATCGTTTGTGGTGTACTGTGACGCATCAACGTTGGGACTTGGTGGTGTGCTTATGCAAAAAGAAAAAGTGGTAGCTTATGCATCTCGTCAGTTGAAGGTTCATGAGAGGAACTACCCCACCCATGATTTAGAGTTGGCGGCCGTGGTATTTGCTTTGAAGGTATGGAGACACTACTTGTATGGGTCAATATTTGAAGTGTTTAGTGATCACAAGAGTTTGAAGTATTTGTTTGATCAGAAAGAATTGAATATGAGGCAACGTAGATGGTTGGAATTCTTGAAGGACTATGATTTTGAGTTGAGTTATCATCCTGGAAAGGCTAATGTAGTAGCGGATGCTTTGAGTCGGAAGTCATTGCACATGATTACATGGTATTCCATCTAGTATTGTGTCAGATAGAGATCCGAAGTTCACTTCTAGATTTTGGGAGAGCATGTAAGAAGCGTTGGGAACTAAGTTGAAGTTGAGTTCTGCTTATCACCCTCAGACGGATGGTCAATCAGAAAGGACGATTCAATCTTTGGAAGACCTGCTGAGAGCAAGGAGAAAGTTGGGATTCATGTTTACCTTTGATCGAGTTTACCTACAATAATAGTTTTCACTCTAGTATCGGAATGGCCCCTTTTGAAGCTTTGTATGGGAGAAGATGCCGTACGCCCCTTTGTTGGTATGAATCCGATGGGACTGTAGTTTTGGGTCCCGATTTTGTACAAGAGACTACGGAGAAGATTAGAATGATACAAGGGAAGATGAAAGCATCCCAAAGTCGGCAGAAAAGTTACCATGACAAGAAGAGAAATCTCTATTTTTGTATGTAATGGATCGTTGGGCGATTCAGATTCTCAGGCGTGAGGATTTGCTTTGCTTGCTTAGGAGGAGTATTCGGCATTTGTTGCTAGTATTTAGGGTAAGGGGATGATTTGCTATCCTAGTGTCTTGTCCATTTGGTCTGGTGGTTGTAACACCGTGTTGGGGTTTAGTCTTATCGAACTTATGTCTAGCGTTGCTTTTAGACCTTGTTTTGTATGATGTTGTAAGGCTTTATGCCAAGCACTTAATGATCTATTTGTTGATGACACGATATGTGTAGGCGATTTATGTGGATGTGGATTATTATGTAGATGAATTATTTAGCTAGTGACTAGTGCTTATAACTCGAACTATATCCATGATGGTAAATGATTGATGATATGTTATGTTGTTCTGCTGCAATGATCTCTTAATCATGTTTTGTATGATATGATATGCTATTTTTGGTTTTCAATTTATACATGTAACGCTCTACTTGATTTACTTGATTTCATTTGCTGTTTAGTCGCGAATTTTTGGGTAGAATTAAGTGGGGTGTTACATATAGCACTGAGCCTTTATGTGTCCATACTTTCCACAGTAGTAGCATCTCCATGATACATACCTTGGAGGTCGCTGATGTGGTCCATGATGTTGGCACTGTCTGGACCTTCTCTGGTGTGGTGCCGGATGTGGAAACATTTAACCCTGCTTTCTGGTTCCATACCAAAGGTTGGCTGGTGCAAATTTCTTGGCAGGTCCAGAGGCTTGTTTCTTTGGGGAATGATAACCCAATCCTTTGCCTTGCTTGGTCCGTTTATTTGCTTCCAGAATACCATCTAACCTGTCAGTGCCGTTGTTTAGCAATCTGAGTTGTTTGTCCATGCTTTCAAACTGGGATTTTAGCATGCTTGCTTCATTCTCAAGATTAGCTATGGTAGACAGGTGCACTTGCTTTTCTTTTTCAAGTTGGGAAATGGTCTTCCTTTGCTCCTCAATTATTTTGCAAAGTTCTCCACTTTTGATGCACAACTCCTTGTAGGTTGCAGCAAGTTTATTGTAGGAAACATCTTCATCAGAATCTGAATCAGACTCGCATCTTCCAGTCATGGCATTTACTGACTTGGTTGCTTCATTGTCACTTTCAGATTCTTCATTAGACCATGATATAACATTTAGGCCTTTCTTCTGTTTCTTTAGATAGGTTGGATATTCTGCCTTGATATGTCCATAGCCTTCACATTCATGGCATTGAACTCCTCTGCCTTGAATGTTTCTATCTTCAGTTCTTGGTTTCCTTGACATATTTCCCTGTTTGCTGATGTCGGGCTGGATGTGCTTCACATTGGTCATTAGCCTTGTCCTCCTTAGTATTTTGTTGAATTGTTTTCCCAGTAATACTAAGGCCTCTCAGATGTCTTCATCAGCTTCTTTGTCACTCTCTGACTCTTCATCAGTATTATACACAAAAGCAATGCTCTTGTTTTTCTTTTCAGTTCTGTCCTTCATAGAGAGTTCAAAGGTTTGAAGAGAACCTAGGGTTGAGCAAAATAAAATTAACCGACCGCAACCCGAAAAACCGACACTCAATTGGGTGATACGGGCGGGTTATTATGGGTTTCGGGTTCAAAATAGATAAAAATTCAGTTACAGCTGAGTTAGTATGGTCGGGCTTGGTTCTGAGAAATCCAATACATCATTACCCACACCCGCCCGAAATATACACAAAAGTTAGACTTAAGTAGATATGTTTGAGAAAAAAGTACTGACAATCCATGTGCCACTTTGATGCAAGTAGGTTTCTCTCATATTTTTATTTTATATTAACATGACATTCTCCTCTTCCAATGTATCTCGTCCCATCCCATCAATAACAATTAATTAATTACAATAAAAAACTAGCTACTTTTTTTTTTGACAGAAAAAGCTAGCTACTAGTAGTACTACATATATATATTAAAATATGATAAAACTCTAACAACTCTGTCAATGTTTTCTTCTTCTAGCTTATTCTTCTTCTTCATGCTCAATCCTCTCATACTCTTGACTGTGTTTTTTTTTTATCCCACCATTTTTTGCAAAGAACTCATATTTCATACCATCTCTTTTACAATTACATGCCCTTCTACTCTCCATCTTTGTAGGCGCAAACTGACTGCAACAACCGAACCAACCGACCCGCCGTAGCCGACGTCTGCTTAACCCGCCACCCGACCTATCCGTTGGCTCTCATGGTCGGGGACGGGCTGGAAAATGCCCTATGCGGTTTTCAGTGGATGATCGATTTTTCAACCGAATCCGACCGAACCCGAACCGTGCACAGCCCTAAGAGAACCTACTAATTCATCCAGCTTCATGTTTTCTATTTCTCTGAATTCCTCGATGGCAGTGACTTTCATGTCAAACCTGGGTGGTAAGGATCTGAGGAGTTTCCTTACCAATTTTTCTTCAGCTATTTTCTCACCTAAAGAATCAAAGGTGTTTGCATAATCAAGTATGCTCATGTGAAAGTCATGCACTGTTTCTTCTTCTTTCATCTTCAGACCTTCAAACTGGGTGGTTAGCATTTGGAGTCTAGACATCTTCACTTTGCTTGTTCCTTCATGAGCTGTGATGAGGATTTCCCAAGCTTCTTTGGCTGTCGTGCATTGCTTGATCAACCTGAACATGTTCTTGTCAACTCCATTGAATAAAGCATTCAATGCTTTTGAGTTCCCCAGTGCTAGTGCATCATCAGTAGTATTCCATTCTTCTTCTGGTTTCAATTCTTCAGTATCGGCTCCATTAGCATCTTTGACCTTGGGATGTTCCCATCCTTTGAGGACTGCTTTCCAAGTCCTACTATCAAGTGATTTTAAGAATGCAATCATCCTTGATTTCCAATAGTCAAAGTTAGAGCCATCCAGAAGTGGTGGTCTGTTCATGAGTCCTCCTTCTCTGTCCATCTTGCCAGAAAGTATCTTCCCTGGAGCTCACCCAATCACCTAGGGTGCCTGCTCTGATGCCAATTGAAATTCTGGCACGCGAGGGACCAATGTGGTGCACGATGTTGTAACACTGGTCCTCCTGGACACACAATAATAAATCAACAGAATTTAAATAACACAAGTTATTGTTAACCCAGTTCGGTGCAACTCACCTACTCTGGGGGATACCAATCCAGGAAGGAAATCCACTATGGTAAAGTAGTTCAAAGCTCTCCGCAAACGCCCTGTTTACAGCTTATCACCTAGCAACTACCCGTATACATTTCTACTTAAGAACGTCCTAAGTATGAGACCCCTCTCACTTCCCCTCAACCACACAACCTGTGGATTTTGAATTCTGTTCTAAAACTTAATCACACTCTGTGCTTAAAAGCTTAAGAGTGAACACCTTATTCTTAATCAAGTATCAATCGTGATACTCAAAAGAATAACTAGGATCTAAAACTAAATCCCAAGCCTAAAACTTCTCAATCACTCTATAGCGTTTGTATCTTCAATGTGTTTCAGGTACTCTTCAACGAATGAAGCTTGCTTCTTTATATAGAGTCTTGAATCTCCTTGGCTTCATGAAGAATTGGATCGGTTGTTGCAAACTTATCTTTGATTTAAATCCGTTTGCTTCAAAAGATAATTTGTTACAAAAGTGTGCATCTATTTGAATGCTTATAAATTGAGGTATTTTATTCAAATTTTATATATTGTGTAATCAAATTTAATACAATCAGAAAATCAAGATTTATATAGAGAAAAGATATGGCAAAGTTTCAAATTAAAAATATAGTTTTAATATCAATGATGATAATGTTAGTTGTTGTCGAAGCAGATGGTTCTCCCGTTCTTTCATCAACAAAACAAGATATCGTTTGTCTTGGTGAGTGTAGTTTGCAATGTCTTGGTTTGATCGCAACCGAACCAGCATATGCAGCTTGTGTTGTTGCATGTGGATTATTGAAATGTCAAAAGGTTTCGTCAAAAAATGCTTATGGTTGTGCAACTTCTTGTGCTATTTCCAAGACCATTAACGTCAATACTGGTATTTCCACATGGACTATATTCTTTTTAATTATACATTGTTATAAAAGTAATCCTATAATTTATGATTGCATTAGTTAATGGTGTTTTATACAATAATAGACTATTTTACAGATGCTCGTGGTGTTAACGCCATTGTGAATTCATGCATGGAAGCTTGCAAGAAAATGTTAAAATGTGGCATTTAATGTAACAAGAAAATGTTGGATAGATAAATTGTATTTTAACCTTTTATAATCATGTACTGACGGTGAAATTTTTTATTACACATACATCAAATCACATCTCACTAGATCTCGATATTTTACTTGAAAATCAAATTAATTTATTTGGTGATGTATGATTGAATTGTAAACTCATTTTATTCTACTAGTTCAAACACAAAAAATGTTATGTGTATTTATGTTTCAATGATCAATCTTAAAATAATGTCAATTTTTTTAAATATTTACTTTAGTCTCTTTATTAAAATTTAATTTGGTGGACTTTATCGTTTCATCTCCTTTTAGAAGATTTAGAAGCAATGAGCATGATCTTTCGATCGTTAGATTTTGTTAATTTTATTTTTCATGAATTTTATTTTTGGTTCCAATAATTTTAATTTGTTTTAAATAAATAATTCATTTTTTTTGGGTTAGCAAAAATTAATAATTCATGGTTTATGGATTTGTTTGGTCGGAAAACAACTATATTCGGCTCGACGATCCATCCCAATTATTATTGGGCTATAAATTATAAAGTCCAAAAACATTAAGTTCTATCATGGTCCGTTTTAAAATGTCTCAACTCTCAATAATAGAGGTCCATAAAAAGAAAAGATTAATTAATTGTTGAAAAACAATTTTTGCTTTCGATGCATAATTCTTAATCTCTAAAAAGAAAAGAAAATATTATAATGTATTTTTGAAATAGAAACTAAAAACTAATAATAAAACTAAAGTTTGTCATTGTGCATAGACACGCTAATAAGCATGAAACAAACGAAATGACACCATCCTCACCGAAATTTAATCAAATCTTTCTTGTACCCATAAAACAGTGACATTTTAAAAAAAAAAGTTCAAAATCTACACTTTCAAATTGAAATTTTTTTAAATGTAAAATCTAATTAATTCTATTTCCCAAAAAGAATCATGAACATAGCCTTTTTCATTTTTACGGTTTGAATGATTAAAGTTAAACTTAGTGCATTCTTTCCTTGACCTCTGACATTAAAAATGTTTTTATTGATGCAAACAACTAGATATTTTCAATGACGTGCATTCCCACCAAATCTTTTGATGTTTGCATAAACAAAAGAACTATGAATATACCAAATGTCACGGAAAGAAAACATTATTTAATATTTATATTCAGTTTTCGACATATGGATATGTTTTTGATTCTTTTGTGGAATCTTAAAAAGCCAAGAACAAACGATTTATGAAATCCAATCATATCCTCTCTGTTTGAGAGTTTTTAAACTAGATCATATTATAAACCAATTAAGGTTTCATTAATACAACTTATATTGATAGGCAATTTTTATTGTATATCCTCTCTTTGAGAGTTAGAATGCTAACCAAGACTTTGTATCACACTGACACAAAATCACACGTTCTGCAACCCGCCTGTTAGTGGTAAGAACATGTTTTAAACAAGGAAACCCTAATTTGTAAGGAGGAAATCCAAGGTTGTGACACTAGGTAGAAGTCCACTTTTGTGAGGCAAAAAATACCGGTGTGATCACTAGGTGTAAATCCTCTTATTTGAGGTAAGGAAATCTAGGAGAACGTTATCCTAGTAATTATAATCGTGAAATATGATTGATTAAGTCCTTCTAAGGTTAGAAGGAAGGATCACTCTGAAAAGGATGGACAGGACTAAGGATGGACAGGACTAGCTTACCAGTTGGGTAGTTAACCAATATAAAAATATAATGTTGTATTCTCTCTTTGTACCATGTCTTTTATTTTGTCTAAGTTCTTTATAATTTTGAAGGTGAGTGGGAGAAAACACAAGAGGGGGGGGGGGGGGGGGGGGGGTTGAATTGTGTTTTAAGTTTTTAAAAACTTTTCCAGATAATAGTATCTATCAAAATCTTTAAGCACAGCGAAATACTCAACTCAAACAACTTGAATCTAAATGTAAAGATGGAAGTGTAAATAAGAGAGTGAGAGAGAGAGAGACACAAGGATTTATACTGCTTCCCCTCACAAAACGAGAGTACTTCAGTCCCCTTGCACTTCCAAGGGATTTCACTATGATCACAAAAGATTACAATCCTAGTGCTCAAGCACACAAGCAAGAGACTTTTCTTAATGCTCTAAGTCACACAAGACAGTGAGACTTCCTTGCTCTAAGTCACACAAGACAGAGAAACTTCCTTGCTCTAATCACACAAGATAAGAGACTTCATTGCTCTAAGTCACACAAGACAGAGAGACTTCCTTGCTCTAATCACACAAGATAAGAGACTTCCTTTCTCAAATCACAAAGATAAGAGACATTTCCAAATTAGTCACGCAGGAGTAAATACTAACTACTAAGCTTAAAACTATTACAAAATAATAACTTCAGAGGCTTTAGCTAGTTTTCAAGTTCTCACTTAATTCTGAGAGATAAAATATTTGAAGATCAGTTGTCATCAATTTATTTCTTTCACATATATATATGAGTGAGGAAAGATATTGAGACGTTGTAGAATCCCGTTGTAGTTGGACAGCTGTAGATTCCTTATTGCTTAAGCTGTAACTTTTGAATTTACTCTAAGCAGAGCCACGTCTTCTTCACAGTTAAGCTCACGTTTTACTGTCAGTCCAGATACAGTAATAAGGTAAAACTAGCTCCTAAAGAGAATAGGATCACATCCTTTATGACCGTTGTAATCAGTTGTCCTTAAAGAGATCATCAAGCTTAGTAAGAATAGGTGATGTAGCCTTTCTGATGACCAGTGGAATTCTCTTTTCTTCTGATGAACCTTGATATCTTGAAGTCTGATGGTCTTGAATATTTGGCCTCTGATAGTCCTTCGTAATTCAGCTTTTGAACGTCTTCATCTTCTGAATAACTCTTGACTAACACCAAATAGCTTCTGAACTCTTGTAGGCTTCTGAATGTCTCTGAGCTTTTGAACTTCTCTTTAGCTTTTGAACTCTTGTAGACATCCTGATCCCTTTTGAGCTTCTGACCACGTTTAGCTTCTGAACTCTTTCAGAGTGTAATGATTCACACTTTCATAAGGTTCCTTCAGAGTATAAATCAAGTGTGCTCTTGTATAAACTTAAGATTTTCCTGCACACTTAATTTAAACATTAGTAATATCAATTGTCCATTTAATACTTTGTTATCATCAAAACTAAGGATGTGTACCAAAACACATTTTATTCCAACAATCTCCCCCTTTTTTATGATGACAAATATAAATATTAAATACAATTGTTGTTAATAAAATTCAGCTATGTTGACATTAGGCTTCTGAGTTTTGCAAGCTCCCCCTAAGTCTGATAGTCCATAGGGTTAGGTTTGTAAGCTCCCCTATTTTGTATCCATAGTTAATTTTAATCAGTTTAAGAATTACTTTATTATATGACTTAAATTATTCATATTTTACTATGCAGAGAACAAGGTTTGTAAGCTTCTTTTTTTCATAGTGTAATAATCTTTGAATAAAGTTGCACCCTTACTCAAAAACTATCTATGAATAATAAACTTCAATTAATAAATATATTCTCCTGAAAATTATGCGCTTATTTAAAATGCCAAATGAATTAGACAGATATCTAAATGAATTAATGAATGACAATAGGATTAGAGGCATCAGAAACGTATACACACACAAGGTTCAGAGGTTATCATGATATATAGTTTCAGAGTTCAAAAAAAAAATATAATATTTTTCAAAACAGTTCAGAGCTTAAAAAAAAACACAAAGATTTTGAAATCCTCAAGATCATATTGACAATACAAAGCATGTAACGCATGGCACTAAATTGACCACTCTCCTACGCTCTCTTCCTGAAGCACTACAAAGCCCTAAAAAGCAAAGTAATTTCGCTTCTTCCAACAATTGATTTATCATTATTCTTTCTCCCCCTTTTGTCATTATCAAAAAGGTTGTATAAACAACTAATAGCAATTGCAACGTCCAATGCAGTCAAGTCAGGAGTGGTTGAACGCATTTATGACATTGGCGTTGGAAATGAGCTTATAAAAGGAGAGAAACCTAGTCATTTTATTCACACAGAATAATCTTAGGTTGTGATAGAGCAATTGAGAGAAAAAATGAAACGCTCAGAAAAGAAAAAGGTAGATTCAAAGAGAGTTAGTCAAGATAGGAGAAAACATACGAAGAGATCAAGAGAAACAAAGCCAGTGTCTGAAAAGAAAACTCAGTTCAGAGTCTAAAGAAACTTGGGACCCTGACTGGTTTTGAGTTTCTGAAGACATATGTTCTTGAAGAAAATTAATCTGATATCCAAGGCTATAGAGGGGCTATTGTTGTTGGAACAAAATATGTGTTAATACACACCCTTAAGTTTTGATGATAACAAAGTATTAAATGGACAATTGATGGTACTAATGTTTAAATTAAGTGCAGGAGAATTCAACGTTTAATCAACATCACACTTAATTTAAACTCTGATGAAACCAATGGAAGTCTGAATATTTAGACTCTTAAAGAGTTCAGATGCTACAACGTGGTCAGAAGCTATACAAAGTTCAGAAGCTCAAAGTAGATCAGAATGTCTGAAGCTGTTTAGGGACTCAGAGGAGTTCAGAAGCTCAAGGATGTTCAGAGGCCTACAAGAGTTCAGAGGCTGTCTGCTAGTCATGAGTCATTCAGAGGATGAAGACGTTCAGAAGCTCAAGGATGTTCAGAGGCCTACAAGAGTTCAGAGGCTGTCTGCTAGTCATGAGTCATTCAGAGGATGAAGACGTTCAGAAGCTGAATTGCGAAGGACTATCAAAGGCCAACCATTCAAAGACCAATCAGACTCCAAGTTATCAAAGGTTCATCAGAAGCAAAGGAATTCCCAGTCATCAGAGGGCTACATCAACTACAACTTATCAAGCCTGATGACTTGTTCTAAGGTCAACTAAATTGCAATGGTCACAAAGGATGTGATCCCTCTCTCTAGGAGATAGTTGTACCTTATAACTATACTATTGGACAGACAGCAAAGGTGAAGCTTCTCTGCAAAGGAAGACGTGACTTTACTCAACGGATCTTCAAAGTCTACAGCTGTCCATATTACAAAGGGAATTTCTCCAACGTCTCAATGTCTTTCTCAACTCATATAAATATGTCAAAGAAAGAATTGATGACAAGCGCTCACCATTAGATAAAATCTCTCAGAAGAAAGTGAGAATTTACATTGTAATAGATAATATCTCTCAAATGAAGTGAGCATAGAAACTAACTAGAGCCTCTGAAGTTATTATGATTGTAATAAGTTTTAAGCTCATAAGTTAGTAGTAAGTCTTCTGCTTAGTGTAGAAGCAAGAAAGTCTTCTGCTTAGTGTAGAAGCACGTAAGTCTCAATCTGAGTGATTAGAGCAGTGAAGTCTTGAGCCTGAGTGCTTGAGCAAGGAAGCCTCTGATCTTGTGTGATCAGAGCAAGGAAGTCTCTCTGTCTTGTGTGACTTAGAGCAGGAAGTCTCAAGCTTGTGTGCTTGAGCAAGGAAGTCTTTGATCTTGTGTGATCAGAGCAAGGAAGTCTCTATGTCTTGTGTGACTAAGAGCAGGAAGTCTTGAGCTTGTGTGCTTGAGCAACTATTGTAATCCCCGTGATTATAGTGAAACTCTCTTGGAAACAAGGGGACTGGAGTACTCTCAATTTGTGAGGGGAACCAATATAAATTGTTGTGTGTTCTTCTCTCTCTCACTCTCTCATTTACTCCTTCATCATTCATAACGCCATAAGTTAATTGTGTGAATAATCCGCTGTGCTTTAAAGACTCTGAAAAGATTTAAATATCTTGGAAAGTTTTTAAATATCCAAAAACACAATTCAACCTCCCTTCTTGTGTTTTCTCCACGCACCTTCAATAGGTATCAGAGCTCGGGTTCTGTTGGTAAATCACTTAACCGTGAGACAGTCAAGATCGAAAGGAGAAAACCTCCATGGCTCAAAACATGGATGAGTGGAAGCAGAAGCTACATCAACAAGTTGCTGATCTTAGCAAGAAATTTGAAGATGAACTGAGCTTAAATGAAGATCTGAGCAACAATCAAAATCCTTCCACATCAGGGGCTAATCAAACTTCTAGTATTGATTCTACAGCTACTACTCTTTGTCTCATCAGTGATGATAATGAAAGCATTCAGTGGGCAACAGTAAATGGCTTGTTGGATCAATATGAGGAGTTTAGGATGGAGGAAAATGAGAGCATTGAGAAAATGAACATAAGGTTTCAAGCTATAACAAGCAAGCTTGAAGAGCACAACAACAAACTCAACAACAAAGAGCTTGTAAGCAAGTTGCTGAGGAGTTTGCCTCTGGATTGGAATGAAATTCCATATACTATAGAGGAAACTAAAGACATCAACTCAATGAGTCCTGCATCATTGATTGATTTACTCAGAGTCCATGAATTGGCTCTAAAGAATATGCAAGAGCTGAACGTTGAAGAAGCAGAAGCAGCAAGAAAAGGAAAGCAAGCAATGAAGCATGAAGATCTTGTTGAAGAACCTAATGAAGAGTATCTTGAAAGGTTTTCAAGAAAAATTCAAAGATGGTACAACTTCAACAAGAATGGAGGAAGACTAGCTAAAGGAATGACAACATGGGATGTACTAGACAACTTCTCTGAAGACGAGTCTGAAAGAGCTCCAAGAGCTGAAGGATCAAGTTCTGAAGATGGCTCAGACTCTGAAGACTCAAGTTCTGATGAAAAGTCAGAACCTGAGTGCAAAGAAAGTATTCCGAGATCAATGAATCAGGTATATTCTCGTCTTTCCAAAGCTAAATAGATCAAGCATCTTAATAAGACCTTACTTAAACTCTCTAATAGTCAGCAGAAGTATAAAAAGCTTAAAGCAGATTATGAGAATTTAAGTAAGCAAGCAAATCACTCTGAAGGTCTTGAACAAAAAGATTTTATTAAAACAAAAGACCTTGAGAATGATTATGCTATATGTTACAAACCCCTTGAGCACTCTTTAGTTCTCAATGAGTACTGTAACATTAATGCTGATCAAAATAAAATTGTTTCCATGCTTTGCAACCTTAAAACCAACAATACTAATGGGATTGGATACTCTAGTAGTAAAACACTAGAGGAACCAAGCTCATCAGCTATTGATGGAAGCTTCTCACTTCCAAATCTTTACACTACATTTGTATCTGATAGCACTCAGATGAAACAAATGAAGGATGAAGATTTGACAACTAACAGTCTAGGACCCTCAAGCAAGTGGGTACCAAGAGACAAAATTGTTTACTTGATTGCAGGTGAAACTAAGACTTTGAACCTTCCAATCACATGGATGCATGTGACTGTGAATGGAAGAAGAGCAATTGTGCATAGAAGGCACATTCTTGAAGAGTCAGATGGAGAAGAAGATGAGATGGAGTACATGAGGAGCAGGAGGGAGCATGAAGAATTTTAAGCATGCTTTGAAGATGATAACAACTCAGTGTGGTGGAGTGATTGCTCTGGCTATAACTCTAACTACACCTAGTAAAGAAAGCTTCAATACGAGGTAAGTATGCTTAACTCCTGAATGACATATTCAGAGGAATAACTCTCAAAGGTTTGAAAATGTCTTCTTAGGATACACATTGTTCAGTATTAAAAACCTTGAAAAAAAATCCTGTCTGAACATATTTTCTTGTGTCCTGAAAGACTTGTTTTTCAGCCTCTGAAGTTCTTCAGGTTTCAGCATCTGAAGAATCTCAGACTCTAAGAAACGTTTCAACCTCTGACGGTTAAGCCTCTGAATACAAAATGAATTGGAAACGTTTAAGTATTTTTACTAAAACGTTTTGGCGCTAAAGAAACAACACACACACACGTTCTGATTGGTTGAAACAGTTAATGATGGTTTGCCTTATTTTTGTTAATTTAAAAATGTTGTGATTTGATTTGTCTTACTGTTTTAATCAAAATCACTGAACACTTGCACTCTTTGCACTTCCACAACCTACACTCTAGTTTTCTAAATCTTTGAAAAACCTTCTTTATCGTTGTTTTTTTTAGAAAATCCAAAAGCCTAACTTCTGTAATGGCAATCTCTACCTCGTCAGTATCAACTTCAAAATTCTCCTTTCCAAATGACCTACCCATCAACGTCGTCAATTGTTCAGAACTTTTCAGCAAAGAAAAATCTCTGGAAATGAAGGGAAAATCATTCAACTTGGTTATGGAATAACCGGTTGATTTTGAAAGTCTTAGATTAAGCCAGCACGACATTGAAAAATTCTTCAATGATCAAAATGGAGGATTTAGATACATGAGAGTATTAAATGGTCCAATCTATCCTACACTGGTTAAAGACTTTTGGCTTCGGAGCAAGGTTTTTACTGTTGAAAACTACATTGAAGAACTGACTAGCTTGAGGAATGCAAAACCTGAAATCAAGAACAAAACTCCTGCTGAATTAGGGTTGAGAGAAGTCAAGGAAGATGAGGTCAGATCAGTCGTTTGTGGTTTTGAAGTAGTGCTAACTCAGTCAAATTTGGCGAGGATGTTATACATCCCAAATGAGGGAAAATTTCATGCCTACAACGCTACTGAGGCTAAAAGCACTGGCTGTCTAGAAGATATGACAAGGAGATGTTATGAGGAAGGGAAGAGTTGTGAGAGCAACAGGAGTGGTGATCGAAAGCCAACTCAGAAGCTCCTAGCTAGAATTTTATTAGGATCAATCTTCCCAAGGAGTGGAAGCTCTGATCAACTCTCCTGGGATCATAGATACTTTATCTATTTTCTCACTAGAGGTTATCAACTTAACTGGGCTAGATACATCTTCTGCCATATGTGCAAAGCTGTAAACACCATTCATGGACAGACCAAGCTAAATGTTCACATCATCTATCCAAGAATTCTCAGTGAGATTTTCTATCAATGTGGTGTAATTGATGTGATCAAAGCGGCTGGTCAAGATCATCTGCTAAGAGAATTGAGAGCCTCTGCTATATCTGTGAGTACTTTGTCCAACATGCTCCTTCTATCTGAACAGACACTGTTACATTCAAAGCCTCTAGAACATCTGTCTAACCTAGGACCTTCATGGGTAACTACATTCAACATTAACATACCTCCTGTTGCAAAAGATATTGTTAATCAGTACATTAAGTTATTGGAGAGTCTAGGTGAACCCTTTGAAATTGAACCAGAAGAGGTAAAAGGGAAAAGGAAAAGATTGGTAAGAACTAGGGTTAAGTCTGAGAAGAGTGAAAAGACAAATGTGGCAGCTCTAGAAGATGAAGATAATGAGCCTCTGAAGATCAAGAAAAGGAAAATTTCTAAGCAGCTGAAGATAAAGAAGAATGTCGAGAGCTCTACCATTGCCACTTCAGGTACTTTAACTGATCCTAAAGGTCCTGTTGCATTAACTCAAGATATTCAGCACCCCACAAATTCAAACCACCCATCAGAATCACTTGAACAACACTTAACTGATGAACTTCCCCCACAAACAAATTCTCCATCAAACCATATTATCTCAGAAATCACTCAACCAGAAACATCTGAGATAGTTCAACTAGAACATGATCAACCACAACCTGAACCATACCTCTCACCTGAACATGTTCCCTCACAGGTTACACCTCAACCATTCCCTGAACAAACAAAATCTCAACTTGAAGGTGAACCAAATCAAACCTCAATCGTACCAACCAAAGATCAAGTTGATGAGATGATAAAAGAATTGACTCATGTACAGTTAAATTCATCTAATCAATCTGATCATGTTCAACATCAAGAACAAACACACTCTTTTCTCTCAAACTATGAACCCTCTCAAACCAATCCCATAATTCCTGAGGTTCTAGGTGAATGCAACAGCCTAATTAAACGGTTACATGGTCTTCCTGAGCTAAGACACTCTGACATATCTTCATCTGAACATGCTGCTCAATGGATAAGCTTAACTGAAGATTTAGTAAAGAAGCTGCACAGTCTACAAGAGGCTGGTATTGAAGAACAGAGGAAAGCACATAACGGGTGAAGAGGTCATTCATTCTCAAAAGGACACAGAGAGGAATCAACCTGGGTCCTCTTCTGTAAGAACAAGTGATAAGTAAAATATAATGGAAGAGATAGCATCACTTGAGGAAAGATTGAATGAACCAATTGAGGTTAATCTAGGCGCAAATGTAGTGCATATTAGAAACCCACTGTATGAGGCTGAAATTGACGACCTTAGGGCAGAAATGAAAAGGCATGGAGAGCTGATGGAGGTAGTTAATGCCAAACAGAAGGAAATCACAAAAATTTTAGCTTCGCTCTGTAACCAACCCCAATCAACTTCCTAGGATCCCCCTGCTTGCTTAAAATAAATATCTTGATTAATATTTTGTTAGGCACATTGTTAGATTAAGCTCATATATCTGTATATTCTTTGCTTTCCTTGTGCTACTCTGAAATATTTATTCATGATTATGTTAATCCTAGTATCTTTATCTTAAAAATAAGTATTGTTGCACAATAATTGGTTAATCTTAAGGATTGGAACGGGAAAGTAAGAGAGTATACAAAATAAAAACATCAATTTACAACAAGCCAAAGAAATAATTTTATTAAAAATAAGTATTTGTTACATATATTTCTAAAGATAATCAACTGATATCCTTAGATGGTGGAATTGGGTGACCCAGCTTGGATGGCACCTCTCTTGGGGAATATGAGTCAACTGACTCTTCCTTAGGAGAAGATTTTAGATCATCTAAGATTTGATCATCAGCTTGGTCTGAAGGTGCGCAGAGAAAACACAAGAAGGGGGGTTGAACTGTGTTTTGGATATTTTAAAAACTTTCCAAGATATTTAAAATCTTTTCAAAGTCTTCAAAGCACAGTGGATTATTCACACAATTAACTTATGGCGTTATGAATGATGAAGGAGTAAATGAGAGAGTGAGAGAGAGAAGAACACATAACAATTTATACTGGTTCCCCTCACAAATTGAGAGTACTCAGTCCCCTTGTTTCCAAGAGAGTTTCACTATAATCACAAGGATTACAATAGTTGCTCAAGCACACAAGCTCAAGACTTCCTGCTCTTAGTCACACAAGACATAGAGACTTCCTTGCTTTGATCACACAAGATCAAAGACTTCCTTGCTCAAGCACACAAGCTTGAGACTTCCTGCTCTAAGTCACACAAGACAGAGAGACTTCCTTGCTCTGATCACACAAGATCAGAGGCTTCCTTGCTCAAGCACTCAGGCTCAAGACTTCACTGCTCTAATCACTAAGACTGAGACTTACGTGCTTCTACACTAAGCAGAAGACTTTCTTGCTTCTACACTAAGCAAAAGACTTACTTGCTTCTACACTAAGCAGAAGACTTACTACTAACTTAAGAGCTTAAAACTTATTACAAACATAATAACTTCAGAGGCTCTAAGCTAGTTTCTATGCTCACTTCATTTGAGAGATATTATCTATTACAATTCAAATTCTCACTTTCTTCTGAGAGATTTTATCTAATGGTGAGCGCTAGTCATCAATTCTTTCTTTGGCATATTTATATGAGTTGAGAAAGACATTGAGACGTTGGAGAAATTCCCGTTGCAACTTGGACAGCTGTAGACATTGAAGATCCGTTGAGTAAAGCCACGTCTTCCTTTGTAGAGAAGCTTCACCTTTGCTATCTGTCCAATGGTACAGTTATAAGGTACAACTAGCTCCTAGAGAGAGGGATCACATCCTTTGTGACCGTTGCATTTTAGTTGACCTTAGAACAAGTCATCAGGCTTGATAAGTTGTAGTTGATGTAGCCCTCTGATGACTGGGAATTCCTTTGCTTCTGATGAACCTTTGATAACTTGGAGTCTGATTGGTCTTTGAATGGTTGGCCTCTGATAGTCTTTCGTAATTCAGCTTCTGAACGTCTTCATCCTCTGAATGACTTATGACTAGCAGACAGCCTCTGAACTCTTGTAGGCCTCTGAACATCCTTGAGCTTCTTAAACTCCTCAGAGTTCCTGAACAGCTTTCAGACGTTATGATCTACTTTGAGCTTCTGAACTTTGTATAGCTTCTGACCACATTGTAGCATCTGAACTCTTTCAGAGTCTAAATATTCAGACTTCCATTGGTTTCATCAGAGTTTAAATTAAGTGTGCTCTTGATTAAACGTTGAATTCTACTGCACTTAATTTAAACATTAGTACCATCAATTGTCCATTTAATACTTTGTTATCATCAAAACTTAAGGGTGTGTATTAACACATATTTTGTTCCAACAATCTCCCCCTTTTTGATGATGACAAACACAAGTATTAAATACAATTGTTGTTGATAAAAATCAGCTATGTTGACATTAGGCTTCTGAGTTTTGCAAGCTCCCCCTAAGTCTGATAACCCATAGGGTTAGGTTTGTAAGCTCCCCCTATTTTGTATCCATAGTTAATTTTAATCAGTTTCAGAAATACTTTATTATATGACTTAAATTATTCATATTTCACTATGTAAAGAACAAGGTTTGCAAGCTTCTTCTTTCCATAGTGTGATAATCTTTGAGTAAAGTTGCACCCTTACTCAAGAACTAACTATGAATAATAAACTTCAATTAATAAATGCATTCTCCTTGAAAATTAAGCCCTTAATGCAGATGCAAGATGAAGCAATATTTAAATTCAAGCAAGATTTAAAATGAATGACAAAATAGGATCAGAGGCGCTTAAAGACTTCTACATACACACTTGGTTCTGATGGTTATCATTAACAGCTTCAGAGTCCAAAATATTTTCAAACAGTTCAAAGCTTTAAAAAAATCTTTGAAAAGAAAATAGCTCAAAGTCTGAACAAAAACATGAAAACAGTTCAGAGCTCTTTAGTACAATATTTTGAAATCCTCAAAGATCAGATTGTCATTACACAACATGTACCTCATGCTACTATTTTGACCACTCTCCTACGTTCTCTCTCTGCAGCACTACATGGCCCTAAAAAGCCAAGTAATTTCGCTTCTTCCAACAATTGATTTACCAATATTCTTTCTCCCCCTTTTGTCATTATCAAAAAGGTAATATAAGCAATTAATAGAAATTCAACTTTCAATGCCGTCAAATCAGGAGTGGTTGAACACATTTAATACTCGGCCATTGAATTTTGCTTATAAAAGGAGAGAGACACAAAATAATCATAGGTTATTGATAGATCTTCTTGAGAGAAAAAATGAAACGCTCTGAGAAGAAGAAAGTAGTTTCAGTGAGAGTCAGTCAAGATAGGAGAAAACACAAAGAAGAAACATCAAGAAGAACAAGACCAAAGCCTGAGATTCTGCTTACTTCAGAGTCTGACTGGTTAGAGTATTTGAGAACAAATTTTCCTGAAGAAGACCAAACTGATGATCAAATCTTAGATGAATTAAAATCTTCTCCTGAGGAAGAGTTAGGAAAATCAGATGATTTAGATTCCCCAAGAGAGGTGCCATTCAAGCTGGGTCACCCAATTTCACCATCTAAGGATACCAGTTGATCAAAGTTTAGGATGTTATGTAACAAATACTTATTTCTTTGTTGTAAATGGATGTTATTATTTATATTTCTTCTTGTTATCTAATTTGATCCTTCAAAAGTATCCACATATTGTACACATTGATCATCAACTTTATAAATGAAACACAAGAGTTTAAAAGAATTTGCACAAATTTTTGCTTAATCAAGAATGTAAATCAGTTGACGAATTTAAGACAAACAAAAGACATGCTAAACAGAATTAATGACAAAATTATCAAACAAATCTTATGAGTAATCAATCATGAAATCCTACACGCAATCAAAGAAATCCTAAGGTTGGGGTTGACTATATAAAGACTCTAGGGTTAACATGATGTTTTTCTGATTAGCATTTACTTCTTCCATCAATCCCATAAACTTGTCCACTTTGTCTTCAATCCTTCTGATATCACTTTCATAGACAGGATTCTTCAGATGCTGTTGATTTCCTTGATCACTTCTCAGGTTGTCTTGACTAGGTACATTCAGATCATCCATTATTGAAGCTAACCTTTCCCTAAGGTTTTGCCCAACATTTTCTCTTACAGTAGAGGATTCAGGATGATCCCTCTCTGTGTCCATTTGATTCTGAATGTCCTTCTCAGCATTGATGTCCCTCCCTTTGTCACATTTTCTCTGTTCTTCCACAGCTACCCTTTGTAGATTGTGTAGTTCCTTTATCAGTTCCTCTGTCAGACTTATCCATTGAGCAGCATATTCAGATGAAGGCATATCTGTTTGCCTTAGGTCATAAAGACCATGTATCTGTTTAAACAAGTCATTACAGTTGCCCAAGACATCAGGATTGTTTGATTGGGTGGGATGAGGTTCATTTGATAAGGGTGTATTTGTGAGTTGGGGATTGGAGTGAATAGGTATTTGTTGGGACTGTTGAGAACTGGGGTTGATGGCCTCAACATGGTTTGATGGTGAGAGATTCAGATTTTCTTTTGAAACAACATGGTCTGAAGATGTTTAAGTCATAGATGGCTTAGCTGAACTATGCTTAGATTTGGCATTAAGCAGTTCAAAGTTAGCTAGAATTTCATCTTACTCATTAGGATCAGAATCAGTAGAAGATGATGATGAGATGTTGATAAAGACTGGTTCAGGGTGAGTTGTTTTGACATGTTCTGATATAAGTTGTCTTATGGTAAAATTATCTTCAGAACTTGTCTGGTTATAATTTGAAAGGGGTTGGATTGATGAAGAGGTTAAATGAATGTCTTGAGCAGAAGTAACAACAGGTTTAGATAGAGATAAACCACCTGATTTGTTATGATCTGAGGTCTCAGGCTCTTTGTTGCTTTTGTCTTGCACTGAGAGGTTCTTCATCATTTTCTGAGGCTTCAACTTTATATGCTTTCACTAGCCTTCTTCTTTTCTTCTTCTTTAAATCTTCCTTCTCAGTCTCAAATCTTTCTCCTAGGTTATCCAGTAGTTGAATATACTTATTGACAATGCTACTAGAAACAATAGGCATTTCAATGTTCCATTTCTTTACTAAGGAAGGTTCTGAGTGAGACTGAGGTATCAGAGGTTCTGAGGATTGTACTTCATGTCTTGTCATATTCGTCAGAAACATAGATTCTTGTGCTTCACTGTGACTAAATGTATAGTGGATGCCTTCGTTTGGGATGGATAGTACCTTAGCCAAGTTTGAAGCAGTAAGAATTACTTCAAAGCCGCACATAACAGAATGCACCTCTGTTTCCTCAATGATTCTCAATCCTAACTCTTGAAGGGTCTTGTCTTCATTTTCAGCTTTTTCTTTTCTCCTTGCATCATGCTCCTTGTGATAATCTTTAACTGTCTTCATCTTGCTTCTTATCCAGAAATCTTTTACCAGAGTAGGATAGATTGGTCCAGTTAATAGATTCATGTATCTAAAGCTCTCTTTATGATTAGAAAAGAACTCTACAACATCAAAACTGATTCTTTTCCAAACTATCAAAGTCCACTGGTTGTTCCATAACCAGGTTTAAAGATTTTCCCTCCATCTTAAGAGATAAATCTGTAGAAAATATTTCTGTGCAAGTGATGGTGTTGATCGGAAAGCTTTTGGGAAAAGTAAACAAGAAGTCTGGAATTGATGTTGAAGTAGATGCCATTACAGACGATTATGGTGAAGAGTTTGCTAAAGCGAGAGAAGAAAATTGTTTTAGCTTTGAAGAACAAGAGTGAGGGATGTGATAGTGTACAGTTTGAGTGTTTAAGAAATTTTAAAAACATAAAACAACTTAAAAACACACAAATCATTAATTGAAAAAGAAAAGTGAACTAATCATTAACTGTGTTCAGACCAGTCAGAACGTGTGTACGTGTTGTCTCTTTAGCGCCAAAATGTTTTAGTAAAAATACTTAAACAATTCCAATTCATTTTGTATTCAGAGGCTTAACCATCAGAGGTTAAAACGTTTCTCAGAGTCTGAGATTCTTCAGATGCTGAAACCTGAAGAACTTCAGAGGCTGAAAAACAAGTCTTTCAGGACACACGAAAATATGTTCAGGATTTTTCAAGGTTTTTAGTACTGAACACTGTGTATCCTAAGAAGACATTTTCAACCTTTGAGAATTATTTATCTGAATATATCATTCAGGAGTTAAGCATACTTACCTTGTATTGAAGCTTTCTTGATTAGGTGTAGTCAGAGTCATAGCCTGAGCAATCACTCCACCACACTGAGTTGTTGTCATCTTCAATACATGCTTTAAGGTCTTCATACTCCCTCCTGCTCCTTATGTACTCCTCTTCATCTTCTTCTCCATCTGACTCTTCAAGAATGTGCCTTCTATGCACAATTGCTCTTCTTCCATTCACAGTCACATGCATCCATGTGATTGGAAGGTTCAGAGTCTTAGTTTTTCCTGCAATCAAGTAAACAATTTTGTCTCTTGGTACCCACTTGCTTGAGGGTCCTAGACTGTTAGTTGCCAAATCTTCATCCTTCATTTGTTTCATCTGAGAGCTATCAGATACAAATGTAGTGTAAAGATTTGGAAGTGAGAAGCTTCCATCAATAACTGATGAGCTTGGTTCCTTTAGTGTTTTACTACTAGAGTATCCAATCCCATTAGTATTGTTGGTCTTAAGGTTGCAAAGCATGGAAACAATTTTATTTTGATCAGCATTGATGTTACAATACACTTTGAGAGCTAGAGAGTGCTCATGAGGTTTGTAACATATAGCAAAATCATTCTCAAGGTCTTTGGTTTTGATAAAATCTTTTTGTTCAAGACCTTCAGAGTGATTTGCTTGCTTACTTAAATTTTCATAGTCTGCTTTAAGCTTTTTATACTTCTGCTGACTATTAGAAAGTTTAAGTAAGGTCTTATTAAGATGCTTGATCAATTTAGCTTTGGAAAGACTAGAATATACCTGATTAATTGTTCTCTGGATGCTTTCTTTGCTCTCAGGTTCTGACTTTTCATCAGAGCCTGAGTCTTCAGAGTCTGAGCCATCTTCAGAACTTGATCCTTCAGCTCTTGGTGCTCTTTCAGACTCATATTCAGAGAAGTTGTCTAGTACATCCCATGATGTCATTCCTTTAGCTAGTCTTCCTCCATTCTTCTTGAAGATGTACCATCTTTGAATTTTTCTTGAAAACCTTTCAAGATACTCTTCATCAGGTTCTTCAACAAGATCTTCATGCTCCAATGCTTGCTTTCCTTTCCTTGCTGCTTCTGCTTCTTCACGTTTCAATTCATGCATATCCTTCAGAGCCAATTCATGGACTCTGAGTAAATCAATCAATGATTCAGGACTCATTGAATTGATGTCTTCAGTTTCCTCTATAGAATGTGGAATTTCATTCCAATCCAGAGGCAAACTTCTCAGCAACTTGCTTACAAGCTCTTTGTCGCTGAGTTTGTTGTTGTGCTCTTCAAGCTTGCTTGTTATAGCTTGAAACCTTATGTTCATTTTCTCAATGCTCTCATTTTCCTCCATCCTAAACTCCTCATATTGATCTAACAAGCCATTTACTGTTGCCCACTGAATGCTTTCATTATCATCAATAATGAGGCACATAGTAGTAGCTGTAGAACCAATATCTCTCTCCTTTTATAAGCATAATTCAATACCTAGTCATTTTACTCACACATAATAATCTTAGGTTATTGATAGATCTCTTGAGAGAAAAAATGAAACGCTCAGAGAAGAAGAAAGTAGTTTCAACGAGAGTCAGTCAAGATAGGAGAAAACACAAAGAAGAAACATCAAGAAGAACAAAGCCAAAGCCTGAGATTCTGCTTACTTCAGAGTCTGAACAAACAGATTCTCATACAGACTCTGAAGAATGGGACTCTGACTGGTTAGAGTATTTGAGAACAAATTTTCCTGTAGAAGACCATGTTGGAACAAAATATGTGTTAATACACACCCTTAAGTTTTGATGATAACAAAGTATTAAATGGACAATTGATGGTACTAATGTTTAAATTAAGTGCAGGAGAATTCAACGTTTAATCAAGAGCACACTTAATTTAAACTTTGATGAAACCAATGGAAGTCTGAATATTTAGACTCTGAAAGAGTTCAGATGCTACAACGTGGTCAGAAGCTATATAAAGTTCAGAAGCTCAAAGTAGATCAGAACGTCTGAAGCTGTTCAGGAACTCAGAGGAGTTCAGAAGCTCAAGGATGTTCAGAGGCCTACAAGAGTTCAGAGGCTGTCTGCTAGTCATGAGTCATTCAGAGGATGGAGACGTTCAGAAGCTGAATTGCGAAGGACTATCAGAAGCCAACCATTCAAAGACCAATCAGACTCCAAGTTATCAAAGGTTCATCAGAAGCAAAGGAATTCCCAGTCATCAGAGGGCTACATTAACTACAACTTATCAAGCCTGATGACTTGTTCTAAGGTCAACTAAATTGCAACGGTCACAAACGATTTGATCCCTCTCTCTAGGAGCTAGTTGTACCTTATAACTGTACTATTGGACAAACAGCAAAGGTGAAGCTTCTCTGCAAAGGAAGACGTGGCTTTACTCAACGGATCTTCAAAGTCTACAGTTGTCCAAATTACAACGGGAATTTCTCCATCGTCTCAATGTCTTTCTCAACTCATATAAATATGTCAAAGAAAGAATTGATGACAAGCGCTCACCATTAGATAAAATCTCTCAGAAGAAAGTGACAATTTGCATTGTAATAGATAATATCTCTCAAATGAAGTGAGCATAGAAACTAACTAGAGCCTCTGAAGTTATTATGATTGTAATAAGTTTTAAGCTCATAAGTTAGTAGTAAGTCTTCTGCTTAGTGTAGAAGCAAGAAAGTCTTCTGTTTAGTGTAGAAGCCCGTAAGTCTCAATCTGAGTGATTAGAGCAGTGAAGTCTTGAGCCTGAGTGCTTGAGCAAGGAAGCCTCTGATCTTGTGTGATCAGAGCAAGGAAGTCTCTCTGTCTTGTGTGACTTAGAGCAGGAAGTCTCAAGCTTGTGTGCTTGAGCAAGGAAGTCTTTGATCTTGTGTGATCAGAGCAAGGAAGTCTCTATGTCTTGTGTGACTAAGAGCAGGAAGTCTTGAGCTTGTGTGCTTGAGCAACTATTGTAATCCTCGTGATTATAGTTAAACTCTCTTGGAAACAAGGGGACTGGAGTACTCTCAATTTGTGAGGGGAACCAGTATAAATTGTTGTGTGTTCTTCTCTCTCTCACTCTCTCATTTACTCCTTCATCATTTATAACGCCATAAGTTAATTGTGTGAATAATCCGCTGTGCTTTAAAGACTCTGAAAAGATTTAAATATCTTGGAAAGTTTTTAAATATCCAAAAACACAATTCAACCCCCCTTCTTGTGTTTTCTCCACGCATCTTCAAGTGTCTTCTCCTGAAGAAAAACAATCTGATGCATCATAATAGGTTTCTTTAAGGAAGACGACCGAACAGTTGGATAACCCCAACTCCCCTCTTCAAAGGTCATATCAAGGCTGCTACCACAATATGTCCTTTGAAGCATCCAGAAAATAGTCTTTAGGAATTTTTATATGTAATCAGTAACCTATGTTCTCAATGAAATAAAATTCAATTGCTTTGGCTTGTTTAATTTGATTTTCTTATTATGTTTCTTCTCTTGTTATGCAATTTGATTGTTTAAGAATAACCAAATATTTGTACTAATTGAAAATCAATTTTATGAACAGAAACACAAGAGTTTGAAATACCAATTGAAAAGCTGTTTTTAAATGAAATAAACCTTCTGAAAAAAAAAAGGTTTTGAAAGCCAATTGAAGAATAAAAAGATCATAAAAGATTAAATCTCAATTAAAAAAAAATCAAAAGTTTAAAGAATCAGAAAATAAATAGAAGCATCCAGATTAAAACGCAGTGAATAAATATTTCAGAATAGGACAAAGAAGTTAAAACATACAAAAGTATAGACTCAATCCTATCAATATACTTAACAAAATATTAATCAGCAGATAATCAATTAAACATTCAAAGAAATCCTATCAATATTGTGGACGACTACAGAGAAAAGCTAGGGTTTTCATGATCTCCTTCTGATTTCCATTAACTTCCTCCATCAGTCCAATGTATTTGTCCACTTTGGCTTCAATCCTCTCAATGTCAGCTTCATAAACTGGATTCCTCATGTGCTCTTGGTTGGTTGGATTAGCTCCCAGATTGTCTTGAATTGGTTCATTCATATATTGCTCAATTGAAGCTAACCTATCCCTCAGGTTTTGCTCAACATTTTCTCTCATAGTAGAGGATTCAGGTTGATCCCTCTCTGTGTCCTTCTGAGTCTAAATGACATCCTTAACATTGGCAGCTTTTCCCTTGTCAAACTTCTTTTGCACTTCAACATCTGCCTCCTGAAGACTATACATCCCTTTCACCAATTTCTCAGTCAGACTTACCCATTGAGCAGCATACTCAGATGAAGGCATATCACATTGCCTTAGATCATGAAGACCATGCATCTGACTAAACAAGTTGTTGCATTTACTCAAG
Source organism: Trifolium subterraneum (assembly GCA_951799995.1). Classification (NCBI taxonomy): domain Eukaryota; kingdom Viridiplantae; phylum Streptophyta; class Magnoliopsida; order Fabales; family Fabaceae; genus Trifolium; species Trifolium subterraneum. The sequence goes on along the minus strand of OX637462.1, from coordinate 35,401,125 downwards.
ATATCAGGGTTATTTGAGTTGGTTGGGTGATGTTCAGTGGTTAAGGGTGTAATGGTGTGTTGAGGTGATGTTTGTGGTTGAGGATCAGTTTGAATAGCAACACAATCAAATCCTGTAGATGTCCCAAACTCTTGGGTTTTCTTAGCAATATGACAGTGTTGATTGGGTATTGGTTGTTGTTGCTGTTGAGGTCTACGGCAGGTTTGAACAAAGTCTTTGAGATGGAAATCATCCACATGAAGTTCTTTGACCATAGCCTCAACATGGTTTGATGGTGGTGGGTTATGGGTTTCTTCTGAAACAACATGTTCAATATGTTCTGAAACATTAGAGTGATGTTCATGTTCTTTAGTGTTTTGTTGTTCAGGTTGTGTTTGGTTTTCATGATCTTGATGTTCAGAGGGTTGGTGTTCAGATGGTGTTTTGTGTTCAGGTGTACGAGGTTCTGGGGGTGTTTGAACTGGTTCTGGTGAGATGTGTGGTTCAAAATGAATTATCTCTGGTATAGGGGGTTCTGAATGGACAGGTTCTGAGACAAGTTGTTTTAAGGTGAGATTGTCTTCAGGACTTGTCTGATTAATGTTTGGAATGAGGTTCTGAATCTGTTCAGAGATTGGATGGATAGATGGGTTCTGAACTAGATTTGTGGTTTCAGTTTGGTTAGATAATTTACCACCTAGATGTTGTTCAAGGAATTGTAAAGGTGAATTTCTGGGTCGGGTTAATGATGGGGTTAATTGAGTATCTTGAGCAGTTACATTACCTGAGTTGTCTTGGTTTGAGCCTTCAGCATTCTTCTTCTTAGGCTCCTTGGCAAGTTTCTTCTGCCTGATACTTAGAGGTTCATCATCATCTTCACTTTCTTCATCTTGTACTACTACAACATTTGAACTTCCAGCCTTGGTCTTGGTCTTTCCTTTTCCTTCTACCTTTGTAGCTTCACTCTTCTCCACATTTTCTTTCACAAGCCTCTTCCTTTTCTTCTTCAATTCTTCCTTCTCAATCTCAAACTCTTCACCTTGGTTTTCCAGCAGTTGTATGTACTGATTGACAATACTTTTTGAGACAGCAGGTATGTTAATCTTAAATGTCTCCACCATAGAAGGTCCTGAGTGTGGTTGAGGTTCAAATGGATCAGACGGTTGCACCTCTTGTCCTGTCAGCAAGTTCATGTTGGAGAGGGTGTGAGCAGAGATTGTAGAAGCTCTGATCTCTCTTAGCAGATTGTCATGACCAGCAGCTTTGATTATGTCTATCACTCCACATTGATAGAAAATCTCACTTAGTATCCTTGGGTAGATGACATGTACGTTGGGCTTGGTTTGCTTCTGAATAGCATTCACAGCCTTGCAGAGGTGATTGAAGATGTATCTAGCCCAATTCAAGTCAAATTTCCTTGTGAAAAAATAGATAAAGTGTCTATGATCCCATGATAGTTGGTCAGAACTTCCACTCCTTGGAAACATTGAACCCAACACTATTCTGGCTAATACCTTCTGAGTAGGCTTCAAAACACTTGTCTTGTTGCTTTCACAACTCTTTCCTTCAGCTTAGCATTGTTTAATCATATTTATCAGAAACTCTGAGTTCTTTGCTTCACTTTGGCCAAAGGTGTAGTAGATACCTTCATTAGGGATAGATAAAACCTTAGCCAAGTTTGAAGTAGTAAGAACCACTTTAAAGCCACATACAACAGAACACACCTCAGTTTTTTCAACAATCCTTAAGCCTAACTCTTGAGGAGTCTTGTTCTTATTCTCAGGTTTCTCTTTCCTCGTTGCAGCCAGCTCCTTATTAAAATCCTCAACAGTCTTCACTTTGCTTCTAATCCAAAAGTCTTTCACCAATGTAGGGTAGATAGGACCATTTAGTAATTTCATATATCTAAGCTCCCATCATGATCAACAAAGTATTTTAGAACATCAAAGTGATTCTCTCCCAAACTGTCAAAATCCATTGGTTGTTCCATAACCAGGTTTAATGATTTTCCCTCCATCTTGAGAGACAAATTTGTAGAGTACATTTCGTCGCATGCAGTAGTGTTGATTGGAAAGTTCTTAGGGAACGCAAACATAGAATTTGAAGCTGATGTAGATGTCGTTGCCATTTCTGAAGGTTAGGGTTCTGGGTGTTGCTAATAGAGAGAGAAAGAAAGTTTTCTAAAGTTTACAAGACGAAAGTGTGGGATGTGATAGTGAAAAGTGTGCAAGTGTTTCAGTGATTTTGTTTAAAAGCAAAATAAAACACACATTAAATTAAATCAAAAAGAAATGTGAACCATCATTAACTGTTTCAAACCAATCAGAACATGTGTACGTGTTGACCATTTAGCGCCAAAACATTTCAGTAAAAAAATACTTAAACGTTTGCAATTCATTTCCTTTTCAAAGGCTTAACCTTCAGAGGTTGAAAATTTCTCAGAGTCTGAACTACTTCAGAGTCTAAAAATGAATCTTTCAGGACATTTTAAAATATATGTTCAGACATGATTTTTCACGATTTTATTTCTGAAAATTTTGTTTAATAAATCAAGTGTCCTAAAAAACATTTTTAACCTTGAATGTTATTCCTCTGACTTGTCATTCAGGAGTTGAGAGTTACTTACCTGATTTTGAAGCTTTGTTGTTTTGATGACATTTTGTTCAACTGTAAGGCTTTTATTTATGTACACTTTAGGCTTTTCTTGTCAATCTCTTTCAAGGTCAAAGTCTGGGCATTCATCCCACCATATAGAGTTGCTATCAACATAGTCTTCTTCAAAACAACCTTCAAATTCTTCATACTCTCTCCTGTTCCTTATGTAATCCAATTTTTCATCTTGTTCTCCATCTGACTCATCCAAAATGTACCTTTTATGCACAATTGCTCTCCTTCCATTTACATTCACATGCATCCATGTGACTGGAAAGTCCAGAGTCCTTGTTTGACCTGCATTTAAGTAAATAATTCTGTCTCTTAGTACCCACTTGTTTGAGGGTCCTAGACTGTTAGTTGCCAAATATTTATCCTTCATTTGTACCATCTGAGTACTATCAGGTACAAATGTAGTGTAAAGATTAGGGAGTGAAGAGCTTCCAACAATAGCTGATGAGCTTGGTTCCTCTAGTGTTTTATCACCAGAGTATCCTATCCCATTAGTATTGTTGGTTCCAATGTTGCAAAGCATAGAAACAACTTTATTTTAATCGACATTTGTGTTGCAATACTCTTTGAAAGCAAGAGAGTGCTCATTATAGGGTTTGCAACACATAGCACAACCTCTTTCAAGATCTCTTGTTTTGTTTAAAGCTTTTTGTTAAAGATCTTCAGAGTGATTTGCTTGCTTATTTAAATTCTCATAGTCTGCTTTAAGCTTTTTATACTTCTGCTGACTATTAAAGGATTTAAGTAAAGCTTTTTCAAGATGTTTGATCAATTTGGCTTTGGAGAGACGAGAGTATACCTGATTTAATCTTCTTCTGATGTGGTCTATGTTATCAGATTCTGACTCTCCATCAGAGCTTGAATCTTCAGAGTCTGACCCATCTTCAGAGCTTGATTCTTCAGCTCCTAGTGCTCTTTCAGATTCCATTTGCTCTTCAGGTCCTGAGAGCTTGATTTCCTTCTCTCCTTCAGATTCTCCTTCAGAGAAGTTGTCTAGCTCATCCCAGAAGTTGTCTAGATAATCCCAGATTCTCCTAGTGCTCTTTCAGATTCCATTTTCTCTTCTTGAAGTTGGACCATCTTTGAAGTTTCCTTGAAAACCCTTCAAGATAATCTTCATCAGATTCTTCATCAAGATCTCCATGTTCCATTGCTTGCTTTCCTTTCCTTGCTGCTTCTTCACTTTTCAACTCTTCTTTATCCTTCAGAGCCAATTCATGGTCTCTGAGTGATTCAATCAATGATTCAGGACTCATTGAATTAATGTCTTTAGTTTCCTCTATTGTACTTGCAATCACATTCCAATCTAGAGGGAAACTTCTCAGCATCTTGCCTACAAGCTCTTTGTTGCTGAGTTTGTTGTTAAAGTCTTCAAGCTTGCTTGTGATAGCTTGAAATCTTGAGCTCATTTCTCCAATGCTCTCATTTTCTTCCATTCTAAACTCTTCATATTGATCTACCAGACCATTTACTTTTGCTCTCTGAATGCTTTCATTATCATCACTAATGAAGCAAACAGTAGTGGTTGTAGATTCAATATTAGAAGTTTGTTCAGCTCCTGATGTGGAAGGATTTTGATTGTTGCTCAGATATTCATTTAGGTTTAGTCCATCTTCAACTTCGTTGATAAGATCAGCAACTTGTTGATATATCTTCTGCTTCCAATCATTCAATTCACTGAATAGCTGAGCCATGGCGTTTTTCTCCTTAGGATCTTGACTGTATCACTGTTAAGTGATTTTCCAACAGAACCGGAGCTCTGATGCCAATTGAAGGTGAGTGGGAGAAAACACAAGAAGGGAGGGAGGGGGGGGGGGGTTGAATTGTGTTTTAAGTTTTTAAAAACTTTTCCAGATAATGGTATCTATTAAAATCTTTAAGCACAGCGGAATACTGAACACAAACAACATGAATATAAATGTAAAGATGGAAGTGTAAATAAGAGAGTCAGAGAGAGAGAGAGACACAAGGATTTATACTGGTTCCCCTCACAAAACGCGAGTACTCCAGTCCCCTTGCACTTCCAAGGGATTTCACTATAATCAAAAAATATTACAATCCTAGTCCTCAAGCACACAAGCAAGAGACTTTTCTTAATGCTCAAAGTCACACAAGACAGAGAGACTTCCTTGCTCTAATCACACAAGATAAGAGACTTCCTTGCTCTAAGTCACACAAGACAGAGAGACTTCCTTGCTCTAAGTCAGCTTTTGAACGTCTTCATCTTCTGAATAACTCTTGACTAACACCAAATAGCTTCTGAACTCTTGTAGGCTTCTGAATGTCTCTGAGCTTCTGAACTTCTCTTAAGCTTCTGAACTCTTGTAGACATCCTGATCCCTTTTGAGCTTCTGACCACGTTTAGCTTCTGAACTCTTTCAGAGTGTAATGATTCAGACTTTCATAAGGTTCCTTCAGAGCATAAATCAAGTGTGCTCTTGTATAAACTTAAGATTTTCCTGCACACTTAATTTAAACATTAGTAATATCAATTGTCCATTTATTACTTTGTTATCATCAAAACTAAGGGTGTGTACCAAAACACATTTTGTTCCAACAAATTTAACTTCTCCTCTTATGTTTGAGTAAAGTCCTTCTTGTATTTCCTCATTGATCTTCAGATGTCGGCTTTAAAGTTCTAGATTATTTAAACTTGCATAATGTTATCCAAATGTTTCAACTTTTTATTGAATTCTACTAACTACGTCGATGAATGTTGCATCTGTAGAAAAAAGTTTTTTCGAGTTAAATTTATTGAAAAACCACTTGAGATCAGCAATGTCACAAGAAAATTCTAATGGTCTAGGCATTTTATGTATTGAGAAAGTTATGATTGAACATATTGATATAGACACAATTATTAGTGACTTTTCATATATAAATGCTCGTAGGAATTGTTTTATATGAATTTTTGGATATTAAATCAAAAATGATTTTTTTTCTAATTTTTATACTATTTTTTAGTTAGGCCTAAATTTTAAATTCGCTCTTATGCCGCCAAAATTTCAAAAAGGGAGTTGATCTACTACGGATTTTCTTTGTATCCCTTCTAAAACTTTACCTTGCAATTAATTAAAATTTAAATACTTGAGTGTGTCAATTTTTACTTGGGCAAAAATATGAGTAAAATTCAATGGCAAATACAAATTCTCCTAACATCCAAGAGGAAGTTAGCAAACTCCACGAAAATACTGAGAAGATAAATATACAATGTCATGTTATTCATTAACTTCGGATTGTGGTTGTTTGAGGAAAAACATAGAGTAGCAAATGTCATGTGACCTATTTTATTTAACTCTTGTTTTAAAATAATTTGAGATATTATTGATCACATGATCAATTAAATCTAACGGTACAAATTTGGTGTAACTATTTTGACTTATACATAATGTCAACGGATTCTATGTCTATAAATTGTTGGAACAAAATTTGTTTTATTGAAAAATACCCTAAGAGTTTTGATGATAACAAAGTATTAAATGGACAATTGGAAGTACTAATTTTTTATCCAAGTGTGCAGGCATATTGTATAATTTTAACACACAAAGATCATTTTTGATGTTCTAATAACAATTCTTAGAGCCTCTGAAGACTACAGTCTGAAGATTCATTATTGCTTCTGAAGAAAGTTTGACTCTGAAGTCTGTCAAAGCCTCTGAAGATGCTATCAGAAGATAAAAGCTCAGTTTATCCTAAAGAAGCATACTCTGGTTTTCAGAAACCTCGTATCTCTGTTAAAAGCTTCTAGGATGTTCCTTTTGAAGGAAGACAACTCATGGTGAAGGAATAATCATATAGTACAACATCCTTATCCTCAACCTTATCATCAAGTGCAAGGGGACTGTACTATTCTTTCTCAAATTGGTGGAGCGTTTCAACAACGAAAGAGTAGTGGAATTGATTTACTTCTTTTGGTAAAAGAGAATCAAATTCATATCCACTAATATCAATAGCTGTCATCCTTCTACAACGGTCTTATCTCAAACGTCTACAATTCACTTTGAAATCTGGCACGCCCAGGAACTAATGTTGAATGCAATGTTCCAACACTTCTGTGAACACAGTGTTGTAACCAATGTTCCAACCTTATACGAAGCAGCAGGAAATACAATTTAAATGACAGAAAACAGTAAAGACACAAATGATTTGTTAACCCAGTTCGGCATAAACGAACCTACTCTGGGGGATACCAATCCAGGAAGGAAATCCACTAATGTAGTGCTAGATCTAAGCCCTCAGTAAACGCCCCGTTTACAACTTATATCCTAGACACCTACTTGTGCAACTTCTACTTAAGAACTCCTAAGTATGAGATCCCATCTCACCTCCAACTTATCACGCACAGTGATTACAGTAACACAAAGATGATTGCGAAGACACACTTCAAAACACAAGTTAACTCCGTACTTAGAAGCTTAGGAGTAACTAACACACACAACAAAATCAGTCCTTAACTTGTGTTATAGAATCCACAAGAAAGGCTCACAAAAAATACAAAACTCAAAACCCTAGAATGCTATTCTTCAATGACGGCTTTGATAACCCTACTGGGTTTTTCGTTCTTCATATATATACTCCAAGCAGAAACGGGCTGAACACAGTTTGGGCTTAGATCACACATTAATCAAGAATCAGAACCATACATAAAGTTTCCTAAAATGTCAGAACATCTTTAGGAAAATATCTCATCGCTGATTCTTTACAAAAGTATACTCCTTGGCGCACAAGAATAAAACGTGGATTCCTTTTAAAAACGCGCTTTCCTTATTTAAAACACGCGCGCAAATCATTTGGACACTGGTTGTACCAATGTTGAAACATTTGGTCCAACATCTTGCTTGTATATTTGTTTTAGCAAAATGCGGCCAATTCAAATATCCAACAATCTGCCCCTTTGGCAAATTTTTGGCTAAAACAATCTGAGATTACTTCAACCATTTCAGAGAGATACACAGAGATGTAATTTTCACAGATCAACATGAACACACAACATATGAAACAGAACATCATTTCTTCAAAGCAAATTAGTCATTTGAGCTCCTCAAGAAAACAATTGCAGATAAGAAAATACAGTATCACTCAGAAGTATCAGAGGCATACAACAGCGGAATAGTGAACACAACTAACCTCACAGGATACGCCAAAAGAGAGAAATGGTCTCTCACACAAACTCAGCCACTTAGGAAAAATAAATTCCCAGTAACTGGATGTTTCAACATTTATCAGAACATAAATACATGCATAAATCACAGCAAACTTGCTCCCCCTCAACATCAGAATCAGAGCAAACATGAACATCAGAGTAAACATGAACAAGATCTTTTTCAAAAGAATTTTTTCTCCCCCTGAACATGTTGTCATACTCCTCCCCCTCAAAACATACATCACATACATAGCTACTCATACATGCATAATAAACTACTACTACACATATTAGCAGAATGCTTCAACATCTGATTCCACATCACACATCAGGGAACATGCACATACTAACATAAATTACTCCCCCTTTTTTGCCACAAAAGTTGACAAATTATCTTCAGGCAGAATAACTAACAGTACCATAAGGACATAAGTGTAGATTATTACAGACCAGCAAAGCACAAGGGTGCTCAAATATTCAGGGCAGCACCCATGATAAGAAAGTCATAATAGAAACATAGCAACATAAAAAAAAACAAGAGCTAAGAACAAAGAAGTATAATCAGTCTTCAGAGCTGCTAGCAGTAGCTTCTCCCTCATCTGTATCACCACCAGATGTTTCAGCACTGGTCTCAACATCATCACCACCATTGTCATCACCCACACCAGTTCCTTCCTCAGCATCAACTGCAACATTACCTCGCATACTATCAGCATCTACAGCTACAGGATCTTCCTCACGCTCCAGAGCAGCAATCATATCCTCAAAAATCTTCTTCTTAGCATCAAACATCCTGTCCAGCTCCTCTTTCTTCTCATCAAAATCCCTACAAACATCCTTCAACCCAGCTATAACATCCTTCCTCGTCATTTGCACAGGGGCAGCTTGGGAGGATGTTCCAACAATATCAGGAACATGCTGATTACTAAACAGCTTATAGTGGAAAATCAGAGGAGATTCCCTCTTCTTAGCCACATCATCAGAAGACACAATACCTGGATGATGACTGATAATAATTCCACACAAAAGGGTGGGAAACGCAATAGGTAGACTCACAGCACCAGACTTACCATGCCTCAGGGTTTGATAAAAAATATACTGTCCAAAATCATATGGAATTTTATTTGCAACAATGTAGATAAACTTGGCCAAACCTATTGAGATATCAGAAGTGTGAAGGGTTGGAACCCAGTTCACATAGCCAATTTTGTTCAGTAAGGCATATTTCACAATTAGCTTCCCAGCAGGAACCTTTGCTCGAATGGGCCACGCCTTGACCTGTCCACTAGTAATAGCCTTGCATAAGGCATTGTCAGTGACCTCCACTTCAGCTTGAGGTCCTTCATCTCTGCCCAAATATTTGTTGATCACTTTAGGGGAAAAAATCAACACCTTATCTCTAACATGCACCTTCTGGAAGTCTTTACTCAGAGGATCATTTTAACCTTCAGGAATATTAACCAGAAATTCCTTGACTAAACGTTCAAAACAGACTCCAAAGTCAGTGACTTTTCTCATCAAACCAGCAGCTTCAATAAGCTCCGTCACATCTTCACGTTTAAGAGCTTCCTTACCTAACTCTCTCTCCAGGGCCATCCTCCTATGGTAAACAGAATTCCATCTCTGAGCACTGGCAATGGAATGAAAAGACACATTGTCCATAGGGGCATCTTCAACAGCAATAGAAGCCTTCTTGGCACTTGGCTTACTCTTCTTAGCAGGAGGAGGAATAGCTTCAACATTCTCTTCAACATTGTACTCAGAGTCATCAGAGTAAGCTAGCCTTCGCTTCTGGGGCTTGTTCTTACTTGATTTAACAGGAGTGCCTTTGCTCCACCCACGTCATGGTCCAAACAGCACAGGCTTACAAGATGAGTCCTTCTTCTTTACAGCAGGTACAGTCTTGGTGACAGTAGCAGTCTGCCTTGTACTCCCTCTCAACCTAGTCTTGATAGTGTTCTTCATGACTTGGGCAAGGGGCCCAGTAGGGAAGGTTACAACATCCACATCAATAAACACATGATCGTTATTAACAGTATCCTCAGAAGAATCCTTCGTAGTGACTTCAACAGTCTTCTCAATGCTTTCAGATTTTTCCTTGTCAGCTGTCACAGTTTTCTCAGTAGTGGCCTGAGAAGCAGAATTTGTATCAGGTTGAGCCAAGGATGTTTCAACATCCGGCGCAACATCGTTAGGTGGAGGAACACTGGATGTTCCAACATCCTTCACCACATCTGTAACATCACCAGTTGGTTTTTGTGACTCCAACTCAGCATCAACAACACCAACAATTTCACCATCAACAATCGTAGGTTTCTCAGCAATATTTTCATCAACAGTAGAAGTAACAATATTCTCAACAGACTTCCCTAAAAGATCATCAGATTTGGGATCAACAGAGCCTAGGATTTTGGAATCTAGGGTTACAGATTCATCAACAGTCCTAGATGTTTCAACATTTGATTTTCCAAAATCAACAGCAACACCAACATTATCGGATGCAAAAGGATTTGGATTCAAGTACAAGTCTGTCATGGTAAACGAGCGTTTTGGTACAGATTTTGACCTAGTTTTCTTTTTACTGCCGATTTTACTAGAGACAGAAGTTGGAGAGGTACTTACTTTCTTTGGTTTCTCCTTCTTTGCAACAGATTTGCTTCGAGTAGATCGGTTCTCTACTTCGCTTGCATGCACCGACGCCAACGGGTCTGCGAGAACGATCAGAGGTGATGCTTCAACCTTTGGTTTGGAGTGATCGGAGGAACTTTTTGTAGGTGACATAGTGGTTTGATCTTTGACAGGGGAGGATTTTTGTGAAGTAGACATGGCGGAATGAGGATTTTGGTGAGGAGAGATTTGAGCGATTTTACGGTTTGCAGAGAAAAAGAGGTTTGAGAAGTTGGAAAGGTTGTGTGTGGAGGTAGAAAAGGAAAATATGAAAAGGTTTAGGAAAGTGTATATTTGATTTCCTAGATTTGCGTGCAGCACTAAAGAAAGGAAGTTGGTTATAACTGCTGCACCCCCACATAACTGTAATTGCTACAGCTCTTCAAATAGGAAAATTCCTAACTTGCCCCTTAATTTCTCAAACTGATTTGCATCCAATGCCTTAGTAAAAATGTCTTCCAATTGTTCCTCTGTAGACACATGTTCTAGAGTAACAATTTTGTCCTCAACTAAATCTCTGATGAAGTGATGACGAATATCAATGTGTTTGGTTCTACTTTGTTGAACTGGATTTTTTGAAATATTTATGGCGCTCAAATTGTCACAGTACAATGTTAGAACATCCTGCTCAACATTATATTCTTTCAACATCTGCTTCATCCACAGCAATTGAGAGCAGCTACTTCCAGCTGCTATGTATTCAGCTTCAGCAGTTGATAGGGAGACACTGTTTTGCTTTTTACTGAACCATGAGATCAAATTACTTCCAAGAAAGAAACAAGCACCTGATGTGCTTTTCCTATCATCAGCACTTCCAGCCCAATCAGCATCACAATAGCCAATTAGTCTAGAATCATTACCATGTGAGAACAGAATACCATAGTCACTTGTTCCATTCACATATTTCATAATCCTCTTGACTTGAGTAATATGACTAATCTTGGGCTCTGCCTGGTATCTTGCACAAACTCCTACAGCAAACGTGATGCCAGGCCTACTTGCAGTAAGATACAACAAACTGCCAATCATACTCCTATAGAGACTTTGATCAACACTTGTACCACTTTCATCCTTAGTAAGCTTTAGATGTGTAGGTGCAGGTGTCCTTTTGTGTGGAGCATTTTCCATTCCAAATTTCTTCACAATGTTCTTGGCATACTTGCTTTGAGCGATGAAGATGGTTTCTTCCATTTGCTTCACTTGAAGACCCAGAAAGTAAGTTAGTTCACCTACAAGACTCATTTCAAATTCATATTGCATCTGCATAACGAAATGTTGAACCATCTGATCCGACATTCCACCAAAAACAATGTCATCCACATATATTTGTGCTATCATCAATTTACCATTTTCTTCCTTAACAAACAGAGTTTTGCCATTCCCTCCTTTTCTGTATCCTTGACTAATAAGAAAATCAGTGAGTCGTTCATACCAAGCCCTTGGAGCTTGCTTTAATCCATATAGAGCTTTCTTCAATTTGTAAACATGATCTGGATGAGTTGGATCAATAAACCCCTTAGGTTGTTCAACATAGACTTCTTCATGTAAGTACCCATTAAGGAAGGCACTTTTCACATCCATTTGGAATAGCTTAAACTTGAGGATGCAAGCTACTCCCAAGAGTAATCTTATAGATTCTAACCTAGCCAGAGGAGCAAAGGTTTCATCAAAGTCAAGACCTTCCACTTGAGTGTATCCTTGTGCAACTAACCTGGCTTTGTTTCTAGTCACAACTCCATTCTCATCAGATTTATTCTTGTACACCCACTTTGTACCAATCACATTCAAACCACTAGGTCTAGGCACAAGATCCCATACCTCACTACGCTTGAACTGATTCAACTCATCTTGCATAGCACATATCCAGAATTCATCAGTAAGAGCTTCTTTTATGTTCTTAGGTTCAAATTTTGAAACAAAGCATGAATTAGAGATCACATCAAACGTTCTTCTTGTGGCAATTCCTTGATACGGATTACCTATGATGAGCTCCTTTGGATGATTTTTCTGAACCCTTACAGATGGTCCCTTGTTAGTTGGATCATTCTGAGACCCACCTATAGATCCATTAGCCTGCTCATTTGAGTTTTTATCACTGCTGTCAGCTTCTTCTGATGGTTCAAATGTTGCAGCACCTTGTTCAACATCCTTTGCCTTTTCTGATGGTGAGTCATCCACTACCACGTTGATTGATTCCATCATAACTTTGGTTCTTGAATTAAAAACTCTGTAGGCCCTACTGTTGGTTGAGTAACCAAGGAATATTCCTTCATCACTTTTAGGGTCAAGCTTTCTTCTTTGTTCTCTATCAGCCAGAATATAACACTTGCTTCCAAACACATGAAAATGTTTTACTGTGGGCTTTCTTCCTTTCCACCGTTCATAAAGAGTCATGATGGTTCCTGTTTTTAGTGTGACTCTATTATGGATATAGCAAGCAGTGTTTATTGCCTCAGCCCAGAAATTTAAAGGCAAATTCTTTGCATGAATCATCACTCTGGCAGATTCTTGCAATGTTCTATTCTTTCTCTCAACAACACCATTTTGTTGAGGTGTAATGGGAGAAGAAAACTCATGCTTAATACCTTCTGATGAACAGAATTCAAGAAACTTAGCATTCTCAAACTCTCTTCCATGATCACTCCTAATTCTTACAATTCCACTACTTTTCTCTCTTTGTAATTGTTTACACAATTCTTGGAATACTTCAAAAGTGTCGGACTTTTCTCTAATAAAGCTCACCCAAGTAAACCTTGAATAATCATCAACCATTACAAAGACGTACCTTTTTCCACCAAGACTTTCTACTTGCATAGGTCCCATTAAATCCATGTGCAATAATTCGAGTACACAGGAAGTAACAGAATGTTGGAGCCTTGGATGCGACATCTTGATTTGCTTACCAATCTGACATTCACCACAAATGTGTTTCTCTTCAATATGTAGCTTAGGTAATCCCCTGATAGCTTCTTCAGAGATGGCTTTCTTCATTCCTCTGAGATGGAGATGACCAAGTTTCTGGTGCCACAACTTCACTTCTTCTTCCTTGCTTAATAAGCATGTGAAAGAGTTAGCTTCCTTTTGAGATGTCCATAAGTAGCAGTTGTCTTTGGACCTTTCCCCCTTCATTATCACCACTCCCTCTTCATTTGTGACAATACATTCAGCTTGTGTGAAATTCACTTTGTATCCTTGATCGCAGAGTTGACTAATACTGATCAGATTAGCTGTAAGGCCTTTGACCAATAAAACATTATCAAGCTTTGGTAAGCCATGATTGATTAGCTTCCCTGTACCCATGATTTCACCTTTAGCTCCATATCCAAACGTAACAAAACTGGTGGCATAAGGTTCAATATTTTCAAGGAACCTGCTAATTCCTGTCATGTGACGTGAGCATCCACTATCAAAGTACCAGTCTTCCCTTGATGAAGCTCTAAATGAAGTATGAGCAATGAGAGCAACACTTTCTCCTTTAGGTTTCCATTCACTTTTAGTTTTCAAAATAGGAGGTTCAGGAGGAAACTCCCTGAAGTGTTTGGGGTACCCATAGAGTTTGTAACAGTAAGGTCTTATATGTCCCTTCTTACCACAGTGATGACATATCCATGAACGTGATCTGTTCATGTGAGTCTTCTGATGTCGCTTCGGATGTTGAAACATCTGCCTGGGCACTGTGAAGTGATGATTACCTTCAGCAGTCATAAACTTCGTATCTGGATCGTACATCTGCTTTTTGTTGAGAGCTTCATAGTCAAGCCCAATGGGTTGTGGCTTGACAACCTGTTTGTCCAGAATCTCATCTAAAGCATGTGTACTATGGTGCATCATTACAACTTGCTTCTTTAAGTGTTCAAGTTGAGAGTTTAATTGAGTTACCTCATCATTCAAAGTTTCTATTTTGGCAAGATGATTCTTCCTTTCAGTCTTTAGTTGAATAACCAATTTCCTTTCAGCTTCAAGTTGCTCACATACTTCCTCACTTCTGATGCACAGAGACTTAAAAGATACAGCTAACTCATCATATGACACTTCCTCATTAATTGAATCAGAATCAGATTCAACCACTCCAGTTAAGGCAGTTACATGTCTGGCTGCTTCATTCTCAGCTTCTTCTTCAGATTCATCCTCTTCAGACCATGTAGCAGTCATGCTCTTTTTCTGTCTTTTGAGAAACGTGCCACACTGATAACACCGAAAAATGCACTATTTATTTAATATTATTTGTCTTAATATTTTAACATTTTCTCTAAATTATTGTGTTATCAATGAAATAATTAATACATTTTATTGAAATACAGATGCAGCCGAAATTTAGCAAAACATGAGTTTTATGGGACTAGAAGTCAAAACAACAGCCAAGACACAAGTGCATGGCACTAGCCATGGCACTTGTGCCCACCACCTCACATACACACAAGGCGCCAGCCATACACTAGTGGCACATGCCACATTTGCTTATGTTAAAAACTCATAGCACCAACCATAAAGAACGTGGCCCCCACCACACACATCAAGCAAACACCACAATTTCTATAGGAACATGTGACGCCGGTCATAGGATGTATGGCACCCGCCACACATGCTTGTTCTTATCCAGTAACCGTTATGGCGTCCGCTTTATGCGTTCAGTTCCTATTTTTTTTTTCTGGCGCACGTTTCCAACAATTGCGGTCCAAGCTTTGTTGAACTGAATTACTGATTTGAAGAAGCAGATATTAATTCATCTGTTCCTATTTTCTAGCGCACGTTCCTACAATTGAGGCCCAAGTTTGAAGACATGGATATTTTTCTGTTTCAGCCTATAAATATATCTTCACTCAGTGTATTTCGGGGGGACGCCATATTTTATAATTTTCTAGTTCCAGTTTAAAGTTGCAGTCTTTATTTCAGTTCCAGTACGTTACTTGTTTGTAAGTGACAATTCAATTTTAATTTAAGTTTTACATTTAGTATTATTTATCTTATTCAAGTTTATTTACTGCATGTTTATTTTTATTTATCGTATCAGTTTAATTATATTTCTTTTATTCTGTTTACATATGCTTTATATCGTTGTTAATCATTTAATTGAGATGTTTTTATTTACAATTATGTCGAACTAATTTAATGTAACTGGAATGTGAATAAGAAGCCGATCTGGGTTTAGTAATTAAGTTGCAAACTTTATTTTCAAACAAACTAGTTTTCTGTTTCAGTTTTTAATTAAACGATAGACTATAATTTTGCACGAGAGTGAAAATTAATTAAAGTGTAAGTCAACAGCGCGAGAGTGTGAGATTTATACTAGATAGTAAAAACTGGACATTAATTTTAAACACCGCGACAGCTCTTTAAAATTAATTAAACTGTATTAGTTTCCAAAAAATATTTTATAAATTAAATATGAGAGCGAAAGTGAAGTATTTATTTATATTTTATGATTTAGTTCAATAGCGCGAAAGTGTGAGACCTCAGTCTTTAAACTAATATTGTTTTGTGAAAACTAGATCTTTTTAATTAAATTGAATTGATTTTCAAAAAGTATTTTTATAAGTAAATGTGAGAGCGAGAGTGAAGCATTTATTTTATAACTTTACGATATTAACCAACAGCGCGAAAGTGTGAGGAGCGTATTTTTAAATCAATATCAGTTTGTTAAAAAGTAACATTATTTCTTAATGCAATTTAATTACCGAACCCATTGAAGCGACTTAAAGTAACATTCCAGTTTAGTTAAATCTAATTGTTTAAATTTAAATTAATTATTTTAAAGCCCCTTTCCAACTATTATTTAGCCTTAGATTTACATAGTAACATTAGATAACGATAAGCTCGACTTTTGGTCTCTGTGGGATCGATAATCTTTTATAACTACACGATACGTCTGTGCACTTGCAGAAATATCGCATCAAGTTTTTGGCGCCGTTGCCGGGGACCAATTAAGTCGATATCGTAACTCCGGTGTTGCACCGTATAGACTAAGGCATTTTTATTTTATTTTAATAATCTTAGGTGAATGGATTATCCATATTTTCTCTATGACTACCACTCCCAATATTTCGAGGAACCACAAGATTCCCATAAGTCCGACCTCGAAATATTAATGGAGGATTACAATGCGACACTAACTTACTCCCGCCCAAATTACCTCTACAACTACCAATCCCAACATTTTGAAGAACCGCAAGAATCCCATAATTTTAACTTCGAAACATTAATGGAGGATTTCGATGCGACGTTAACTCACTCTAGACTAGAATCTATGATAGAGCACTTTGTAGAGATACAAAATGTCCAAAATGAAACCCTTAGGAAGCTGAATGATGCGGTTGAGTCCCTCGTGACTCACAACATGACATTGGAGACTCAAATCTCCTTGTTTGAACAAAAACCTCTAGGACCCTTCCTTGAGGAGCATGTGGATGTTGTAACAACCAGTAGAGAAAAACAAATTGAAAATCCTAAGGAGAGTGATGATGAGGTTGAAGAGAGTAATAATGAGGTTGATGAAAGTTCTGGTGAGCAAAGAGTAGAGATTGAGAAAAATCCACCGACACCACCCGAAAGGGAGATTGTCACAGAGGTAGAGAAGGAAGCACCTTATGTTCTTCCTACTCCCTACAACCCACCGATCCCTTTACCCCACGGGTTTGTGAAAGCTGAGGTAGACTCCCAATCGAAAAGGTGTGTAGAGGTTTTGAAAAAAATCTACACTGATGCACCTTTGTTTGAGGTGCTGCATAAAAAGAGAAAATTAGAGGACCATGGGACTAGGGAAATCATTGGTGTTAAGAAGGGGAGAATAGCCTTTGAAGTGGTGGATGAAAGAACTGAACCCAAACCTGAAAAGTTGATACTCAGGATTGAGCCAGAACCACCACCGCACGTTCAGAAGCATGAACCGCCCCACAAAATGAAGAAAAGAAAAGGTGAGGGATATGGGAGATGGCTTGATAAGTGGCCATGGAAACTGAAGTTTATTAAAAGTTTGATCGGGAGTCATTCTCGAAAGAACCATTATGAGTACTTACACTCATGAGTTGTCGAGCTACCGACTTTAAACAAAGCGCTGCGTGGGAGGCAACCCACGAGTTTTCGATTTAATATTTTTTGTTTTCATTTGTTTATCAGCAAATAAAGAGATTGATGGCTTTGCACCTGTCAGCTGCATATAGGCGTGAATCTCCAGGTTTCCCGCTCCAATCCTTAACATGAGTCGCAACAGTGAGGACACTGTTGGATTTAAGTTGAGGGGAGGACTTTATTGCTTTTATTTACTTTTCAGTATTAATTTCACTTTCTAGTTTAGTTTTCCTTTCTGCAAATAAATTTTTTCGGTGTATTCTAAATTTTTTCCAAAATCTTGAGCCATAACAAAATTTTTGAGAAACAAATAATTTTTGAGATTCCAAAGTCGCAAACGTAATTAAGACTGAACTTTCAAATTAAGTATATTTTTCGTACCAGCTATATCATTTTAACACCTTAAATTTCTTAATTATGTAGACCAATTTGGATATTTGCTAGAAACTGAACTTAAATTTCTTGACACTTTACTAGTCCTTGATTAAGCTCATAGGTAGTCGGCACCATCTACGATCACTATCTAAGTAGTTGAGTCGACGAATATAAGTGAATGACTTTGAATGAAAAATGAAAATCAAGGATGTATAAATCTGAAAAGGGACTACGCACTCTAAGTCAAATGACCCTCACCCGGTCATTTAGCCCAAATGCGAAAGACCTCAAAGATATAAAATATCCTATGACATAAGTGAGAGAAAAGAAAAATAAATAATATGAAAAAGAATCGGGTCATAATCACTAACAGGTTCACTACCATGTGTGTGTGAATAGATAACGGGCTTAATGTGATTACCGCGGGCTAAAAAAGGATAACGAAAGAAGAAATGAAAGTTAAGTCCAGGTATAGTAAAGTAATTCGGAACGGTCTGTGTAAGGAAGAAATTCATGTTCATTTGTGATTTGTGTTTCCATGATATTTTTGGTACGATAAATAAATTAGTTTATCTGATTTGGTCGAGATTGAAAATGTGACTCTTGGAAAATCTTTTTGTTTTGTTTCTCTATCACAAAATTATAATCTTTTTGCTTGAGGACAAGCAATGGTTCAAGTTGAGGGGAGTTTGATAACACCGAAAAATGCACTATTTATTTAATATTATTTGTCTTAATATTTTAACATTTTCTCTAAATTATTGTGTTATCAATGAAATAATTAATACATTTTATTGAAATACAGATGCAGCCGAAATTTAGCAAAACATGAGTTTTATGGGACTAGAAGTCAAAACAACAGCCAAGACACAAGTGCATGGCACTAGCCATGGCACTTGTGCCCACCACCTCACATACACACAAGGCGCCAGCCATACACTAGTGGCACATGCCACATTTGCTTATGTTAAAAACTCATAGCACCAACCATAAAGAACGTGGCCCCCACCACACACATCAAGCAAACACCACAATTTCTATAGGAACATGTGACGCCGGTCATAGGATGTATGGCACCCGCCACACATGCTTGTTCTTATCCAGTAACCGTTATGGCGTCCGCTTTATGCGTTCAGTTCCTATTTTTTTTTTCTGGCGCACGTTTCCAACAATTGCGGTCCAAGCTTTGTTGAACTGAATTACTGATTTGAAGAAGCAGATATTAATTCATCTGTTCCTATTTTCTAGCGCACGTTCCTACAATTGAGGCCCAAGTTTGAAGACATGGATATTTTTCTGTTTCAGCCTATAAATATATCTTCACTCAGTGTATTTCGGGGGGACGCCATATTTTATAATTTTCTAGTTCCAGTTTAAAGTTGCAGTCTTTATTTCAGTTCCAGTACGTTACTTGTTTGTAAGTGACAATTCAATTTTAATTTAAGTTTTATATTTAGTATTATTTATCTTATTCAAGTTTATTTACTGCATGTTTATTTTTATTTATCGTATCAGTTTAATTATATTTCTTTTATTCTGTTTACATATGCTTTATATCGTTGTTAATCATTTAATTGAGATGTTTTTATTTACAATTATGTCGAACTAATTTAATGTAACTGGAATGTGAATAAGAAGCCGATCTGGGTTTAGTAATTAAGTTGCAAACTTTATTTTCAAACAAACTAGTTTTCTGTTTCAGTTTTTAATTAAACGATAGACTATAATTTTGCACGAGAGTGAAAATTAATTAAAGTGTAAGGCAACAGCGCGAGAGTGTGAGATTTATACTAGATAGTAAAAACTGGACATTAATTTTAAACACCGCGACAGCTCTTTAAAATTAATTAAACTGTATTAGTTTCCAAAAAATATTTTATAAATTAAATATGAGAGCGAAAGTGAAGTATTTATTTATATTTTATGATTTAGTTCAATAGCGCGAAAGTGTGAGACCTCAGTCTTTAAACTAATATTGTTTTGTGAAAACTAGATCTTTTTAATTAAATTGAATTGATTTTCAAAAAGTATTTTTATAAGTAAATGTGAGAGCGAGAGTGAAGCATTTATTTTATACCTTTACGATATTAACCAACAGCGCGAAAGTGTGAGGAGCGTATTTTTAAATCAATATCAGTTTGTTAAAAAGTAACATTATTTCTTAATGCAATTTAATTACCGAACCCATTGAAGCGACTTAAAGTAACATTCCAGTTTAGTTAAATCTAATTGTTTAAATTTAAATTAATTATTTTAAAGCCCCTTTCCAACTATTATTTAGCCTTAGATTTACATAGTAACATTAGATAACGATAAGCTCGACTTTTGGTCTCTGTGGGATCGATAATCTTTTATAACTACACGATACGTCTGTGCACTTGCAGAAATATCGCATCACACACTCAGCTCTAATGTTCCCAAAACCTTCACATTCATGACATTTTACTCCCTTGGATTATCCCACTTTGTCATCAGTTTTTGTCCTTCTGAAATTGTTTCCAGGTTTGCTGATGTCGAATCTGATGTTTGGAACATTTCCTTTTGTCTTTCTATCCATGCGTCTCATAACCTTGTTGAATTGCTTTCGCAGCAGTACCATGGCATCTGAGATACTTTCATCAGTATCAATGTCATCTTGATGGTCTTCATTATCAGTATTTAACACAAGAGCTATGCTCTTATTCTTGCTACCACTACTTCCAGACCGCTCATTAGCTGACATTTCAAATGTTTGAAGCGAACCTACCAAGTCATCAAGCTTAATAGTGTCAAGTTCTCTAAATTCTTCAATGCATGTGACTTTCATATCAAACTTCTTTGGTAAAGATCTCAGCATTTTCCTCACCATTTTCTCTTCTGAAAGCTTCTCACCTAGAGCATCAAAAGTGTTGGCATAATCTAGAATAGTCATATGAAATTCATGCACACTTTCATCCTCCTTCATCCTGAGTTCTTCAAACTTTGTAGTGAGCATATGTAGTCTAGAATTCTTTACTTTAGATGTTCCCTCTTGAGTGGTTATCAGGATTTCCCAAGCTTCTTTAGCAATTTTGCAACGTTTAATTAGTCTAAACATATTTTTATCAACTCCATTAAACAATGCATTCAACGCTTTTGAGTTGCCAAGAGCCAATTCATCTTCCTCTTTAGACCATTCACTTTCAGGCTTCAGCTCTTCCAGTTTCTTTCCATCTTTGTCCTGCAATACTGGTGGTTCCCATCCAATTAAAACTGCCTTCCATGTTTTCCTGTCAATAGACTTTAGAAAGGCTTCCATACGAGACTTCCAGTAGTCATAATTAGTTCCATCCAACAGAGGAGGTCTATTCACGAACCCTCCTTCTTTCTCCATTTCTACCAGATGTATACGCCCTGAATCTCACCCAATCCAGAACAGGGTGCCTGCTCTGATGCCAATTGAAATCTGGCACGCCCAGGAACTAATGTTGAATGCAATGTTCCAACACTTCTGTGAACACAGTGTTGTAACCAATGTTCCAACCTTATACGAAGCAGCAGGAAATACAATTTAAATGACATAAAACAGTAAAGACACAAATGATTTGTTAACCCGGTTCGGCATAAACGAACCTACTCTGGGGGATACCAATCCAGGAAGGAAATCCACTAATGTAGTGCTAGATCTAAGCCCTCAGTAAACGCCCCGTTTACAACTTATATCCTAAACACCTACTTGTGCAACTTCTACTTAAGAACTCCTAAGTATGAGATCCCATCTCACCTCCAACTTATCACGCACAGTGATTACAGTAACACAAAGATGATTGCGAAGACACACTTCAAAACACAAGTTAACTCCGTACTTAGAAGCTTAGGAGTAACTAACACACACAACAAAATCAGTCCTTAACTTGTGTTATAGAATCCACAAGAAAGGCTCACAAAAAATACAAAACTCAAAACCCTAGAATGCTATTCTTCAATGACGGCTTTGATAACCCTACTGGGTTTTTCGTTCTTCATATATATACTCCAAGCAGAAATGGGCTGAACACAGTTTGGGCTTAGAACACACATTAATCAAGAATCAGAACCATACATAAAGTTTCCTAAAATGTCAGAACATCTTTAGGAAAATATCTCATCGCTAATTCTTTACAAAAGTATACTCCTTGGCGCACAAGAATAAAATGTGGATTCCTTTTAAAAACGCGCTTTCCTTATTTAAAACACGCGCGCAAATCATTTGGACACTGGTTGTACCAATGTTGAAACATTTGGTCCAACATCTTGCTTGTATATTTGTTTTAGTAAAATGCGGCCAATTCAAATATCCAACACACTTGCCTATATATAGAAGACAATCATCTTGAGAAAGGACTACTGATTAGAACTGCAACAACTGTTTATTCTAATACTACTGAGCTTACAGAGCATAACAAGACAACACACTAAGCTTGAATATCTTTTGATATTTTCAAAGACTTTATTTGTATTCATTCTTAAGTGATTAAGTTAGAGAGGCTAGCTAAGGTTAGATTTTTACAACACCTCTGTGAAGGTGTGAAAAACACAAGAAGGGGGGGGGGTTGAATTGTGTTTTTAGAAGTTAAAACTTTTTTTAGCTTTATAAGAGTAAATGCAGCGGATAAGAGAAAACTAGATAAACACAATGCACAAATAAACAGAGAGAGAGAAAGAGAGAAGAGAGTGCACACAAAGATTTATACTGGTTCCTCCCACAAATCGAGAGTAGTCCAGTCCCCTTGCACTTCCAAGGGATTTCATTATAATCACACAAGATTATACACTTGCTCCAGAACACACATCAGGAGACTTCACACTGCTCAAGTCACACAAGACAAGAGACTTCAAAACTAACTTAATACAAATTAAGTAGTGACTGAAAGTTTCTAAGCTAGACTCACTAACACTTAAACTTAATCCTAAGTGAATACAAAGAATTAGGCTCAGAGTCTAAAATAATATCAAAAGATATTGTTGCTTAGAGTTACAAAGAATGAACAGTTCTATGGCTTGAAATTCAAATTGCTCTCAATGTTCAATTGTTCAGTTATTCTGTCAATCAGTAGTCTTCTCTCAAGAGTTGAGTCTTCTATATATACTTTAGTAGATTGAGACGTTGAGATAAGACCGTTGTTAGTACACTTGCATTTGCTGATATGGAATTGATCGTGGTTTCTAAATGAAGTAAACCAATTCCATTACTTCCTCTTTTTCAAATGGAGCTTCAGCATTTTGAGTAATCAAAGGTACAGAGTACTACACGCTCCATTTTAAGATAAGGTTGATGTATTATTTCATTAGCCATGAGCTGTCAATCTTCAGAGAATGTCACTGGAAGCTTGTAATGACGTTTCGTTATCTTCTGACTGAAATACGCAAGCAACAGGACATGTATACTTTTGGCATCTGAAGGACTTCGTTAAGAGACTCTGAGAGTTTCAATGTTCAGAGTCTTAACGTTCAGGAATTCTTCAGAAGCTCAAAATGATGATCTTAGTGTTTAAATTTTTTACTTTGTTCCTGCACACTAGATCAACAATTAGTAATTCCAATTGTCTATTTAATACTTTGTTATCATCAAAATTTAGGGTGTTTTATAAATAAAACTCATTTTGTTCCAACAATCTCCCCCTTTTTGATGATGACAAACATAAAGTATTAAATACAATTGTTGTTGATTTAATTTAATTATGTCAACTTCAGGTTGTTGATGTTTGTAAGCTCCCCCTGAGTTTGATAAACCATTAGGGTTAGGTTTGTAAGCTCCCCCTAAGTTCTATCCATAATAAACTTGAATCAGTTTAAGAAACAATTTGATAAACTTAATTATATTTTCATATTTAACTCTCAGAGTGTGAGGTTTGCAAGCTCAACTCCTAAGTCTGATAAAAACAATTAAGAGCACAATCTTAATTATCTTCATCTATGAATACACAATTATGTTTATTAATTTGCTCTCCTTATCAATTTAAGTTCATACAAATAAGAGCAAAAAATAACTAGATTGAGAAGAGAAGAGGTTCTTAATGACAGTTTCAGACTCCATTTAAGCAGTAATAACTACAATTGTACAACATATTACTCCCCCTTTTTTACATTATCAAAAAGTAAAAAAAAAAAAAAGGAAAGGTAACAAGACAGAAGTGCTTAAAGAGAATCCTAAGGGTTTTGGGCCAAGATGAGATTAAGAATGTGATTGAGTTGGACTTCAGTCTCTCTTGAATTCCCAATAATCTTGTCAAGCTTTGCATCTTGTTGAGTGAGATTCTGTTCAATGGATTTCTGAATCTTTGTCATTGTAACATAGGGTCCTTCATCAGTCTTCTCGAGAAGTGGTTCAGGATCTGTTTGACTTGGACCACTAAGAGAACTAGTCTCTTGACCATGTACAATTTCAATTCTATGCATTACTGCATTACCAGTATCTATGAGCATCAGAGTGTGACTGTGTGATAGAAGTTAAAGTGTACAAGTTTTGGTTGGATGATGGTGAGGGAGGTTTAGATGTAGTTGGAGTGTTGTGTTCTGATGGAATTGGTTGGTGTTGTTCAGGTGATGTAACTTTGGGTTGGTCAGAGGGTGAGTCTATGAGGATAGGAGAGACTCTGAATGATGTATCGTTCAGGATCTCTTCTGGTGTAAGAATTTTAGGTGATGAATGAGGGGATACAACAGCTGAAGGTTGAGCTATTTCCTCCTCAGGAATATGCTTGGCTTCAGTGTTTGGTTTCTTTCAAAATCTTGCAATAAATTCAACAAAATCTGGTTCAGAATCTGAATCAGATGAGGATGAGGTAGAAACACTAGGTGAGGCAGGTGGTGAGGGAAAGATAGTATTCAATGGTTGGACAGTTTCAAGGATTAATGGGCTAGGTATAAGAGAAATTGAGAGGGTAGATGATGCTCTAGACATAGGAATACAATAATCAAAAGAATTGAGATTACCTGCATCTGATCTCTTTCTCTTGTTGCCCTTAGTGGTTGGAATATCCTTGAATGTTTTCTCTTGCACTTTCTCTTCAACAACTGGCTCTTCAACCACATCATCTTCTTCATAATCACTGACCACTTCCTCTTTAACCATTTTCATTCTCTGTTCAAAAGTTGGACCAATTCCTCTTCCAATATCTTTCATTGTAACCTTAACATCCCTTTCCTTCATGAGCCTCATGTATTCCAAAATAACTTCAGGAGGTTCATTATAAAAAATAAAAGCTTCTTCCCTTGGTCTGAACTTCTCTCTATTCTCCAATAGAGGTTGCTGAGGGTAAATGAGTTTATCTGATCTCTTGAGACGCATATTAACCATGATCTTGGCGTCTAAAATAGGTGCTCTGACTTGCTCAACTTCATCAAATACACCAGCAGCTCTGAATCAATCAGTAATTGCAAGCTGCTAAAAAATGTAGCTGAGTAGTCTTGGATGAGAGATCAACTTGGAAGGGTTAGAATATCTTTGAGATTCACAAATAGTTTCACAAAGATGTTGGAATAAATAAGCTGAGAGATTCATATGTCTTCAAGTAGATAAGAAATAGATAAAATGTCTATGATCCCAAGACAATTTATCAGTTCCTGTTTCCCTTGGTAGTATAGAAGAGAATAGAATCTTAACCAATATTTTCTCTTGAGTGTTCATTTGACTGACTTTGCTTGAAACCGTCTTCTGATCCTTGAAACATTGACTGGCCATTCCAGCAATGTAAATTGACTTCTTCCCAGATGAAGGAGTGTAGTGTCTGACAATCCCAGTATTGGGAAGGTTTAGCATCTTAGCAAGATTACTTCTTGTAAGAATAACTGGAAATCCTCCAATACTTGATCTTATTTGTGTTTCGTTGAATTCTCTTAGACCCAATTCAACACGAGTTTTGTCCTTGTTCACGATGGGCTTCTGATCAATTATTCTTTGAAGCTCTTCAATAGCATCTGCCCTTGTGATTACATCACATTTTCTCAAAAAAATCAAAAACTAAATCAGGGTAAATAGGACTATTTAACATAATGAAGTAGTTTTCCCAACCTTGATCAACAAACAAATGTTTATAGTCATACCCATTAACTTTCAATGCCTCAAAATCCACTGGTTTTTCCATAACCAAATGGATTTCTTCGTAACAAAGATCCATAGTAGCATCCTTCAGATAAGAATCCTCAGAGTAGATATTGATTGGAATGTCTTCTGGAAACCGAGATTGTGTAGATGAACTTACCATTTCTGGGGTTTAGAACAGGATTTTGCTAGGAATTTGGAAAGAAAGAAATTGTTCCGAGGCTTAGAAGAAATGAAAAGTGTTGGTTGTGAGAGTGATTTGTGTGAAAGTGAATAAAGTGATCTTGAAAACTTTGAATTAAACAAAACGAGGGAGTACGATCGTTGTATTAAGAGAAATTCGTCATTAACTACCTTTACCAAAACCAATCAAAAGCTTTAAAGAGTAACAAAGTAGTTGACGCGTGTAAAACACTTGTCGGTAACACTTCGAGTCTGACCGTTACCAATTCAAGCAACGTTCAAAAGCTATAAAGAAAAATTCAGCTTCTGACATCCTTTCAGAAGACAAGATGTTCAGATGCTGAATCCACAATTTTGATTTCAGAGCTAGTTTTCTTCAGAGACTAAAGATATGTTCAGATCCTTTTTAATAAAATCAAATCTTTCAACTGCTAAGGGTTTTGTAAATATATCAGCCCATTGTCTTTCAGTTTCAATGAATTGAATATTTACACTACCCTGCTGAACAAGGTCTCTTATAAAATGAAATTTCAATGTGCTTAGCTCTGGAATGCAAAATTGGGTTTTTAGTAAGTTGTATAGCTGCAGTGTTATCACAAAATAATGGAATATTGTAACTATTAACTTTGTAATCCTCTAACTGGTATTTCATCCAGAGTAGTTGTGTACAACACTTGGCTGCTGATATGTATTTTGCTTCTGCTGTAGACAAAGCTATAGTAGTTTGTCTCTTGCTAGCCAAAGATATGAGATTCTCTCCAACAAATTGGCAATTACCACTAGTGGATTTCCTCTCAATCTTGTCTACAGCATAGTCAACATCACAAAATCCTATCAACTTATAATCATTTGATTTCTTATAAAATAATCCAAGATTTGTAGTTCCCTTCAGATATCTAAAGATTCTCTTTACAGCAGTAAAATGAGATTCTCTAGGATCTAATTAGAATCTTGCACACAAGCATACACTAAATAAAATATCAGGCCTTGATGCAGCTAGGTAAAGAAGAGAACTTATCATACCTCTGTATATTTTCTGATCCACTTTGCCTTCTGATTTATCCTTGCTTAGGCTGCTAGTTGGATGCATTGGAGTAGACATTGGCTTGCTGTCTTCCATGTTGAATTTCTTCAGGCGCTCCTTTGTATATTTTGTTTGATGAATATATGTTCCATTCTTGTTCTGATTGATTTGAATTCCCATAAAGAATTTCAACTCTCCCATCATGCTCATTTCAAATTCATCCCACATAACTTGAGAGAATTCCTTGCACAAGGATGGATTAGCAGAACCAAAAATAATATCATCAACATGAATTTGAATAATTAAAATGTCAATTTTAAGGGATTTTCGGAAAAGAGTATTGTCAACTTGACCTTTTTGAAAATCTTTTTCTAATAAGAAATTACTTAGTCTTTCATACCACGCTCTGGGAGCTTGTTTCGGACCATAAAGTGATTTCTTTAATTTAAAAACATGTTCAGGATTTGAAGAATCCTCAAAACCAGGAGGTTGTTTGACATATACTTCTTCAGTAATATAACCATTTAAAAATGCACTTTTAACATCCATTTGATATAAAATAATATTGTGATGAGTAGCGTAAGAAAAAAGGAACCTAATTGCCTTAAGTCTAGCAACTGGGGCAAAGGTTTCTGTGTAGTCAAACCCTTCTTGTTGACTATACCCTTGAGCTACTAATCTTGCCTTGTTACGAACAACTTCGCCTTGTTCATTGAGCTTGTTTCTGTATACCTATTTTGTTCCAATAATGTTCTTGTGGGAAGGTTTGAGTACTAAGCTCCATACTTCATTTCTTTCAAATTGATTGAGTTCTTCTAGCATAGCAACAATCCATGCATCATCAGCTAGTGCTTCATCTATAGTACTTGGTTCCACCAAAGATATCAATCCAAATAATGAGTCTTCAATTCTGAAGCTTGATCTTGTCTTTCTTGGACTGTCTTTGTTTCCCAATATTAACTCTTCAGGATTGGAGGATTTGTATTTGAAAGTATGTTTTGGTTGTTCAACTCTGATTGGACTTCTATTGATGAGTTCAGGTGCTGAATGGTCTTCAGAGTCAAATGAGTCAGGAGTTGAATTTATTTCTTCTGAGATTGGTTGAGGAGGTTCTGATGTTTCGTCAGGTTCTGAGTCGTCATCTTCTGATAGCTGTAAGTCTTTGATTTTCCCTTTTTGATTTCCTCCAAAGCCCACTGTTCCACCATCTTTAAGTTTTAGAGATGTGACATTTTCTTATTACCAGTCATGTGCCTTTGACATCCACTATCCAGATACCATGAATGATTACAATTTTCTTTTAGACTGGATAGCTGTAGAATAAACAAGGTCAATCATTGTAGTAATACTCTCCACACTCATTGTGTAGCTCTTTCATATACTCATTTGTTTTCTTCAAGGCAGCAGTTTTGGAAGTAAAGTAATGTTTAGGAACATAAGCTTTTCTTCCATTGTTGATCATAAGCTTCCATTCATCTGATGTGAAATAATTTTTCCTACAAGGAAGATCTGAATGGTAGACAATTTTGCACTTTGGTACCCATTGTTTTCTGGGTCCAGGTGGGTTAGTTCCATAATCCTTGTTTCTATCTTGTACCTTTGAAAAACTTTTTGGACTAGTGTAGAATTTCCTTTGAAAGTTTGGTTTTTGAAAAACAGTTATCTTAGTCCGTTGTTTTTGAATCTTAGGCTTTGATTTATGATCATTATAAGACATAGAGTGCTCTTCTAATCTAGGATTAGCTTTGCATACTAGAGTTTTATTTTGATTATTAATTATCAGCTTAGTTTGTTTCAGACTCTGATTGGTTGAGCTTCTGAGTCCCAAAGTCTCTAGAGTCTTAGACTTGATAGTCTCAGATTCTAAATCCTTAGGTTCTGAGTCACTCACCTTGAGGTTCTGAGAGACAACCTCTAAATTGACTTCAGAGTTTGTTTTGCAGACCCCAGAGGTTCCATCTGAATTCGATATAACCACAGCTTTGCCTTTGCTTTTCATTAGTACAAAAGTAGAATAAAGATTATCCGGGGTTTCTTTAAACAAACAGAAGAATTTGGTTTTCCATATGTTCTACCATATGAATAACCAATTCCTTCACCTCTATTTTTACAAACGCTATAAATAATAGAGGCAACTTTACTTTTATTGACATTTTGATGAACAAACTCTTGAAGAGCAACTTCATGCTTATCACTAGGTTTGTTACATTTGGCGCAACCAGTTTCAAGCTCTTGAATTTTAATCAAAGAATTTTTATAAAGGGATTGAAAGATGATCAGCTTTCTTTGCTAAGTCATTTTTCTGTGTTTTTAAAAGTTTTATTTCAGAAGATGATTTAGTAAATTTGCTCAAAGACATGCCAAGATAAGTCACAAGTTGTTCTTTGGAATAGTTTAGAAATACCTTTTCTGAGTCTTCAGCATCTGATCCTTCAGAGTCTGAGTCTTGTTCAGAGTCACCATCAGAATCAGCATTTGCCATAAGAGCCACATTTGCTTCTTCATCATCATCATCATCAGAGGACGTTTCCAAATTTTCAAATGTTGCCATTAAACTCTTCTTGAATCTTCTTTTGTAGCTTTCCTTCTTTCTACTTGACTTTTTATTTCTATCCTTTGATGATGCTTCAGGACATTCTGCAATAAAGTGTCCTGGTTTCTTGCACTTGAAGCAATTCTTTTCCTCTTTACTGGAGCTATTCCTTGAGTTGTTACCTTTGTAGTTCTTGTTGTTCATTTTTGTCCATTTCTAAAAGTTTCTTGTAAACATTGCAAACTCCTCATCATCTTGTTCATCCTCTTGGTCATCTAGGGAAGATTCTTCATTAGTCTCGATAGCTTTAGCCTTGAGTGCTGTAGATGATTTTCTGGTTGATGACAAAGCCACTGACCTTTCTTTCTTCTTAGCCACATCAGCATTCAATACCAACTCATGGCTCTTGAGATTGCTGATGAGTGACTCAAGACTTATGCTCTCTAGATCTTTAGCTTCCTCAATAGCTGTGACCTTAGGTCTCCAATTATCAGTTAGGCTATTGAGAATCTTTCATACATGATCAGAGGTAGTATAACTCTTCTTCAAAACCCTGAGGTTAGACACCAGAGTCTGAAACCTTGAAAACATAGTCTCAATGTCTTCATCAGGCTTCATAGAAAAGAGTTCATACTGTTGAACCAAGAGTCTTGCTTTTGCGTTCTGAACTTGTCTATTCCCATCATATGTTGCGCACAGAGATTCATACATTGCCTTAGCTGTAGATCTATCCATTATCTTGGTATATTCATCATGTGAGATAGCAGACATCATGATGTTCTTCACTTTGTTGTGCTTGGAAAAGATCTTCTTATTTTCTGTAGATAAAGCCCTCTTCTGAGCTAGAGTGATTTTACCATCAGGACCTATTCCATCAATAGAAACTCCTTCTTCAATTAGATCCCATAGCACATCATCAATCCCATTGATGTAGTGATAAATGTTGTCTTTCCACCATTCAAACCTCAAAGCATCTCCATTGAATACTGGTACTTTCTTGTTGCTTGAATGATGTTCGGATGTAGAATTCATGTGGTCGTAGTCAAAAGCAACTTGAGAGAGATCAGTGTTGGTGTTTTTAGAAGGTGTAGACTATGCAGGCCATAAGTGTTTTTCAGATCTTTTACTGTCTCACTGTTAGGTGATTAGCAACAGAACCGGAGCTCTAGATAGCAATTGAAGGTGTGAAAAACACAAGAAGGGGGGGTTGAATTGTGTTTTTAGAAGTTAAAACTTTTTCTAGCTTTGTAAGAGTAAATGCAGCGGATAATAGAAAGCTAGATAAACACAATTCACAAATAAATAGAGAGAGAGAGAGAGAGAAGAGAGTGCACCAAAGATTTATACTGGTTCCTCCCACAAATCGAGAGTAGTCCAGTCCCCTTGCACTTCCAAGGGATTTCACTATAATCACACAAGATTATACACTTGCTCCAGAACCCACAGCAGGAGACTTCACACTGCTCAAGTCACACAAGACAAGAGACTTAAAAACTAACTTAATACAAATTAAGTAGTGACTGAAAGATTCTAAGCTAAACTCACTAACACTTAAACTTAATCCTAAGTGAATACAAAGAATTAGGCTCAGAGTCTAAAATAATATCAAAAGATATTGTAGCTTAGAGTTACAAAGAATGAACAGTTCTATGGCTTGAAATTCAAATTGCTCTCAATGTTCAATTGTTCATTCAGTATTCAGTCTTTCAGTAGTCTTCTCTCAAGAGTTGAGTCTTCTATATATACTTCAGTAGATTGAGACGTTGAGATAAGACCGTTGTTAGTACACTTGTATTTGCTGACATGGAATTGATCGTGGTTTCCAAAAGAAGTAAACCAATTCCACTACTTCGTCTTTTTCAAATGGAGCTTCAGCATTTTGAGTAATCAATAGTACAGAGTACTACACGCTCCATTTGAAGATAAGGTTGATGTACTCTTTCATTAGCCATGAGCTGTCAATCTTCAGAGAATGTCACTGGAAGCTTGTAATGATGTTTCGTTATCTTCTGACTGAAATACGCAAGCTTCAGGACATGTATACTTTTGGCATCTGAAGGACTTCGTTCAGAGACTCTGAGAGTTTCAACATTCAGAGTCTTAACGTTCAGGATGTGTTCTTCAGAAGCTCAAAATGATGATCTTAGTGTTTAAATTTTTACTTTGTTCCTGCACACTAGATCAATAATTGGTAATTCTAATTGTCCATTTAATACTTTGTTATCATCAAAATTTAGGGTGTTTATAAATAAAACTCATTTTGTTCCAACAAAGTCTGTTTACAACACTTAATTTAGAAGATGAAGGAGCAGTTGGTTTTGGTGGAACCAAGAAAGGTAAAATCAAAGGTACATGTATTGTTGGTAATTCTTCTCTTTTAATTAAAAATGTATGGTTTGTAGATGGACTAAAACACAACCTATTTAGCATCAGTCAATTTTGTGACAATGGGTTTAATGTTTTATTTAACAAAGATTCCTGTATAGTCTCTAGAAACTCTGACCAATCCATAGTATTCAAAGGAAAGAGGATAAGCAATATGTATAAAATCAATTTATCTGAATTGGCAGATCAAAAAGTTAAATGTTTGCTAACTCTGAGTGAAGAAAAGTGGGTGTGGCATAAAAGATTAGGTCATGCTAACTGGAGATTAATCTCTAAGTTAAGCAAACTTAATCTAGTCAGAGGCTTACCTAAACCTAACTATCACTCAAATGCTTTATGTGGATCTTGCCAAAAAGGAAAAATTGTGAAAACCTCTTTTAAACCTAAACACATTGTTTCAACTTCAGGACCTTTAGAATTGCTTCACATTGATCTATTTGGTCATGTCAGTACCACATCTATCAATGGAAAGAAATATGGATTAGTTATTGTAGATGATTATAGTAGGTGAACTTGGGTTAAATTCTTAAGAAATAAGGATGATGCATATGATGTGTTTAGTAACTTCTGTACTCAGATTCAAAAAGAAAAATATTTAAACATTTTAAAAGTTAGAAGTGATCATGGTGGTGAGTTTGAAAATGAATATTTTGAAATATTTTGTGAAAAATAGGCATTCTTCATGAGTTTTCTTCTCCTAGAACTCCACAACAAAATGGGGTTGTAGAGAGAAAGAACAGAACTCTACAAGAAATGGCCAGAACCATGATGCATGAAACTAACTTAGCCAGATTTCTTTGGGCAGAAGCTATTAACACAGCATGTTATGTTCAGAATAGAATCTACATCAGACCTATACTGAACAAAACAGCATATGAACTATTTAAAGGAAAGAAACCCAATGTATCCTATTTTCATCAGTTTGAATGTACATGTTATATTCTGAACACTATAGTTCATCTAAAGAAATTTGATGCTAAAGCTTATAAGGGTATCTTTATTGGATATTTTGAACGCTCAAAAGGATACAAAGTGTATAATTCTAAAATTCACACAGTTGAAGAAACTATGCACATAAAATTTGATGACAAACAGCCTGGCAAAGTGTCAGAGCTAGTTGAGAAGTTTTCAGAATTACAGCTATTAGATGATGAAGATTCACAAAATGATAATACTTCAGAATGCATAGAAGTCCTAGAGACCAATAACCCAACAATTGAAGTATCAGCCTCTGAAAGACATCCAGAACCTGAACACAACAATGACAGCATTGAAGAAGAAATGCAACCCAAAAGATCTTTCAAATACAAATCCACAGACCCAGAAGAGTTAATATTGGGAAATAAAGACAATCCACTAAAGACAAGATCAAAATTCAGAATTGAGAATTCACTTTTTGGATTAATCTCTATGATTGAACCAACTTCAATAGAAGAAGCACTTTATGATAATTCTTGGATTGTTGCTATGCAAGAAGAACTCAATCAGTTTGAAAGAAATGAAGTATGGAGTCTAGTTCCTAAGCCTGATCATAAGAACATCATTGGAACAAAATGGGTATTCAGAAACAAGCTGAATGAACAAGGAGAAGTGGTTAGAAATAAAGCAAGATTAGTAGCTCAAGGTTACAGTCAACAAGAAGGAATTGATTATACTAAGACATTTGCCCCAGTTGCAAGACTAGAGGCAATTAGGTTACTTCTTTCTTATGCTTCTAATCATAATATTATTTTGTATCAAATGGATGTTAAAAGTGCATTTTTAAATGGTTACATTTCAGAAGAAGTATATCTCAAACAACCACCAGGGTTTGAAGATATTTCAAATCCTGAATATGTTTTCAAATTGAAGAAATCACTCTATGGTCTTAAACAAGCTCCCAGAGCATGGTATGAAAGATTGAGTAACCTCTTAGTTGAAAAAGGTTTTCAAAAAGGTCAAGTTGACAATACTCTCTTCAGAAAAACTTTTAAAGATGATATTTTAATTATTCAAATTTATGTTGATGATATAATTTTTGGTTCTGCTAATCCATCCTTGTGCAAGGAGTTTTCTCAAGTAATGCAGGATGAATTTGAAATGAGCATGATGGGAGAATTAAAATTATTCTTGGGAATACAAATCAATCAGATAAAGAATGGAACATATATTCATCAATCTAAATATACCATAGAGCTTCTGAATAAATTCAACATGGAAGACTGGAAACCAATGTCTACACCTATGCATCCAACAAGCAGTCTGAATAAAGATGAATCTGAAGGCAAAGTAGACCAAAAAGTCTACAGAGGTATGATTGGATCCTTACTTTACCTAACTGCATCAAGATCTGACATTTTATTCAGTGTATGTCTGTATGCTAGATTCCAATCAGATCCTAGAGAACCACAAACCTTGGACTCTTTTATAAGAAATCCAAAGACTACAAGCTGATAGGTTTTTGTGAAATCCACTAGTGGAAATTGCCAATTTATTGGTGAAAGTCTGATATCTTGGGCCAGTAAAAGACAAACTACTATAGCTTTGTCTACAGCAGAAGCAGAATACATCCCAGCTGCTAAATGTTGTACACAACTACTCTGGATGAAATATCAGTTAGAGGATTACAAAGTAAATAGTCACAATATTCCTTTATATTGTGATAACACTGCTGCTATACAATTTTCTAAAAATCCAATTTTACATTCTAGAGCTAAACACATTGAAATTAAACATCATTTTATATGAGACCTTGTTTAGAAGGGTAGTGTAATTATTCAATTCATTGAAACTGAAAGACAATGGGCATATATATTTACAAAACCCTTAGCTGTTGAAAGATTTGATTTTATTAAAAAGAATCTGAACATGACTTTTGTCTCTGAAGAAAACTAGCTCTGAAGTGTAAATTGTGAAATCAGCCTCTGAATGTTCTCTCAGAGTTTGAAATTTTTATATAGCCTCTGATCATTACTAGAAGTGGTAACGGTCAGAATCTCAGTGTGACTGACAAGTGTCCGAGACACATGCAAATTACTTTGTAACTCTTTAACACGGTTCTTGATTCTAATTGGGTAAAGGCAGTTAATGATGATTTCTAAAAATCTTACTTTAATAAACTGTTAAACTCCCTCTTGTCAATTTAATTATTTATTATCACTTGTACACATTCACACTTTCACTTTCACAACCTACACTTTCAAATTCTTTCTAGAACCCAAAAATCTTTCTTTCCCTCTCAAAATCTTAGCAATACCCATAACCAAAATCTCAGAATGGCTAGTTCATCAAGATCGTTGCAAGTTCCTGAAGATATTCCAATTGATGTCTACTCTAAGAAATGTCATCTAAAGGAAGTTACGATTAATCTCAACTTTGAAGATGCTCAGTTTGTTATGGAGAAACCAGTAGATTTTGAAGCACTAAGGGAAAACGACTTTGACTTTAAGTATTTGTTCATCAAACAAGGCTGGGAAAACTATTTCAAGATGCTTAATGGTCCAATTTATCCAAACCTAGTTTTTGACTTCTGGAGAAAATGCGAAGTGGTTACAAGAGTGGAAGTTAATCTGGAACATCAAGAGTTAATCAACCAGAATCCACAAGTAAATGAAGGAAAAACTCGCTCAGAACTTGGTCTTAGAGAGTTTAAGGAAACAGAGATCAGAACAACTATTGGAGGATTTCGAGTTGTTCTTACCAGAAGCAATTTGGCTAAAATGATGGGTATGCCAAATACTGGATTTTTCAAACTCTACAACTCTGCTGAAGGAAGTAAGTCTGCCTTCAAAGAAGGAATGGCAAGAAATTGCTTTAAGGATAAGAAAATTGTCACCAACAAAGTTAATCAGATGAATGACAGAGAAAAGGTTTTAGTCAAGATTTTCTTTGCTTCAATACTCCCTAGAGAAACTGTAACTGATCAACTTTCATGGGATCACAGACACTTCATCCATTTTTTATCTGCTCAGAAGCCTCTGAACCTCCCTGCTTACATATTCCATCACCTCTGTGAGAGTATACATGAAGCCAAGGATTTCAAGAAGCCTTCTAAGAGAATTTCTCATCCTAGATTGCTAAGCTTCTTATTTTCTCAAATGGTTATTCCTGAAAGATTTCAAGCTGCTCAAGTACTTGAAGATATTGAAGCAGTCAAAGCACCTTTCTTGGATGGAAAGATGCTTATTCACATGCGTTTGAAGGATTCAAAGTCTTTGATCTATCCTCAAAAACCCCTACTGAAGAATCTCAAGAAAAGTCAACCAATGGAGGAAGCTTATCTGTTTGACAATGAATCTTTAGAGGTTATTTTGGAATTTGCTAGATCAATGAAGGAAATGGGCATCACTATCACCAAGAGTGATATTAAGAAAGGTATTGGATCAACTTCTAAGAAGTTTACTGGTGATACTGATGATGAAGATTTTTATGAAGAAGAACTGGTTGAGGAGAGAACTTATAATGTTGAAGAAGAAATAACAGATGTTGTTGAAGAGGACAACACTGAAGAGGAAATCAGAAATGACTTCTTTGACTCTGAAAATGTTCCTAAAAGGAGGAGAACTACAAAAGGAAGGAAGAGATCAGTGAATGAAGAAGATCAGCCTGTCACAAAAATACAAAGGACTTCAGTACCAGAATCTGAAGAGAATGTACAAAGAGATGCAAGTAATTTAAATTTTTCAAGCAATTGTATTCCCTGCACTCAAGCATTTAATACCATTTTATCTGACCCCTTACCTCCAGAAACTATCATAGAAAATCTCCAACCCTTGAACACCATTTTTCCTCAAATTGAACCTATTTATCAAACAATGTCATCATCATCATCTTCTTCTTCTAATGAATTTGAAACACTGATGGACTATCTAACCAGAGGAAAAGCAAAACTCAACAAATCAACCAACCCTGAAGAAAAGCATATTCCTGAGGAGGAAAAAGCTCAATCTTCAGAATCCAACACCTCTGAACAATCCCCAAAAATTCTCTCTCAAGGAGAGATTCTGAATGAGACCTCATTCAGAGTATCCCCTGTTCACAACACTCAAACAATCCCTGAACCAAATAATCAACCAGCCTCTGAAAAAAATTCACCAACAAACTCTGAACCAAACACCTCAGAATCTCCCACACCACCTATTCCAAACATTACAATGCTTGAGACTTGTAATGCAATGCTTGAAAGACTTAAGTCACTACATAACTTAAGATATTCTCCTTTGGATTCTGCTACTTATGTTCATGGATGGGAAACCCTCAGAGATGACATTGATCAAGCTTTGGAAAAGCTTCAGAAAGCAGATGTTTGTGAACTTCATGATTTTCACCAAACTCTTCAAGGAAAAGAATTTACTGAGTCTTCTAAGTAAGAATACATTCAGCATATTAGTGAACAAGGTCATCTCAGTGTTCATGACAACTTCTTTTCGTATAAGGCTACAAGGAAGGACAAATCCATCTATTTAGATGCATCTGTTAGCAAACATCTTCAGTTCAATCTAAAACCTGGTCCTCTTTTTGAAAGAAAGGAAAGAAGTTCAGCAGAAGATTTGGAAGAAATTCAACAAGCAGTAGATCGTACTCTAATGAATCAGAATCAAAAGTTGGATAATCTACTTCAAGATCAACAGTCAACCAAAGCTACTCTGCAAACAATCCTTAGTCTTCTTAGGAACCCTTAGGATTCTATGTTTGAGCACTATGTTTCTTTATTATTACTTTCTTCTTTTGTTTGTATTATTAGCTTACATTTTGATAATGACAAAAGGGGGAGTAATAACTTTTTGTTTAAAATATACAATTGTGTGTATATCAAGATTTTAGAAGCTGAAACTGTCTAAAAATTCTCTATCTTATGTTATCCATTCTTTCTCTTTCTATAGCTATGATTACTTTAGAGGAGAGAAATTGATAAACTTAATTGTGTATTCATAGATGAAGTTAATTAAGATTGTGCTCTTAATTAATTTTGTCAGACTCAGGAGCTGAGCTTGCAAAGCTCATACTCTGAGAGTTAAATATGAAGTATACAATCAAGCTTATGAAATTGTATCTTAAACTGATTCAAATTAATTATGGATAAAACTTAGAGGGAGCTTTCAAACCTAACCCTAATGGATTATCAAACTCAGGGGGAGCTTACAAACCTCAACAACCTGATGTTAACATAGTAAATTAAATCAACAACAATTGTATTTAATACTTTATGTTTGTCATCATCAAAAAGGGGGAGATTGTTGGAACAAAATTTGTTTTATTGAAAAATACCCTAAGAGTTTTGATGATAACAAAGTATTAAATGGACAATTGGAAGTACTAATTTTTTATCCAAGTGTGCAGGCATATTGTATAATTTTAACACACAAATATAATTTTTCAAGTTCTGATAACAATTCTTAGAGCCTCTGAAGACTACAGTCTAAAGATTCGTTATTGCTTCTGAAGGAAGTTTGCCTCTGAAGTCTGTCAAAGCCTCTGAAGATCCTATCAGAAGATAAAAGCTCAGTTTATCCTAAAGAAGCATACTCTGTTTTTCAGAAACCTCATATCTCTGATAAAAGCTTCTAGGATGTTACTTTTGAAGGAGGACAGCTCATGGTGAAGGAATAATCATATAGTACAACATCCTTATCCTCAACCTTATCATCAAATGGAGTGTATAGTACAATTATGTACTATTCTTTCTCAAATTGGTGGAGCGTTTCATCAACGAAAGAGTAGTTGAATTGATTTACTTCTTTTGGTAAAAGAGAATCAAATTCATATCCACTAATATCAATAGATGTCGTCCTTCTACAACGGTCTTATCTCAAACATCTACAATTCACTTGCCTATATATAGAAGACAATCATCTTGAGAAAGGACTACTGATCAGAACTGCAACAACTGTTTATTCTAATACTACTGAGCTTACAGAGCATAACAAGACAACACACTAAGCTTCAATATCTTTTGATATTTTCATAGACTCTATTTGTATTCATTCTTAAGTGATTAAGTTAGAGAGTCTAGCTAAGCTTAGATTTTTACAACACCTCTGTTCTTAACAAGTCTATTTGTGTTGAATTATTTGTATAAGTTTGTGAAGTATCTTGCTTGTGTGCTTGAGCAGTTGAGAAGTCTCTTGCTTGTGTGCTTGAGCATTTATGTTTGTAATCTTTAGTGATTATAGTGAAATCTCTTGTAGTACAAGGGGACTGGACTACTCTCGGTTTGCGAGAGGAACCAGTATAAATCTCTGTGTGTTCATCTCTCTCTCTATCTCTCTGCTTTTAATTGTTTTGTATTATCTAGCATTCATTTATCCGCTGCAAATCTAACTATGAAAGCTAGAAAAGTTTTAACTTATCAAAACACAATTCAACCCCCCCTTCTTGTGTTTTTCACCATCCTTTTTGAATTATAGTATTTTTCAAAAGTTTCCTGAACTAAGTTGACCCAACATTAATTCTATTATGATCCTTACCATTATTGTTTAAAACATTTACCCATTCTCTTAATCCATTTTAATTTTTTACAAACTAAAATCTTTTACTAATATTTTACATATACAAAATTGTGCATCTATTTGAATGCTTATAAATTGAGGTATTTTATTCAAATTTTATA
Organism: Trifolium subterraneum; assembly: GCA_951799995.1. Classification (NCBI taxonomy): domain Eukaryota; kingdom Viridiplantae; phylum Streptophyta; class Magnoliopsida; order Fabales; family Fabaceae; genus Trifolium; species Trifolium subterraneum. The sequence goes on along the minus strand of OX637462.1, from coordinate 35,361,478 downwards.
TATTGTGTAATCATATTTAATACAATCAGAAAATCAAGATTTATATAGAGAAAAGATATGTCAAAGTTTCAAATTAAAAATATAGTTTTAATATCGATGATGATAATGTTAGTTGTTGTCGAAGCAGATGGTTCTCCCGTTCTTTCATCAACAAAACAAGATATCGTTTGTCTTGGTGAGTGTAGTTTGCAATGTCTTGGTTTGATCGCAACCGAACCAGCATATGCAGCTTGTGTTGTTTCATGTGGATTATTGAAATGTAAAAAGGTTTCGTCAAACAATGCTTATGGTTGTGCAACTTCTTGTGCTATTTCCAAGACCATTAACGTCAATACTGGTATTTCCACATGGACTATATTCTCTTTAATTATACATTGTTATAAAAGTAATTCTATAATTTATGATTGCATTAATTAATGGTGTCTTATACAATAATTGACTATTTTACAGATGCTCGTGGTGTTAACGCCATTGTGAATTCATGCATGGAAGCTTGCATGAACAAATAATATGTTAAAATGTGGCATTTAATGTAGCAAGAAAATGTTGGATGGATAAATTGCTCCTTTGGAGCACTATGGATGGGGTCTATACGCTCAAGCAATTTCTTTAAAGAAGAGCAAGAGTCAGGTTCGTATTCAAACCTTCTTTCCATATCAGTCCTTGTTCATTTCATTCGTGGTGCTTTTAACATTTTATAATCATGTACTGACGGTGAAATATTTTATTAAACATACATCAAATCACATCTCACTAGATCTCGATATTTTACTTAAAAATTGAATTAATTTATTCGGTGATGTATGATTGAATTGTAAACTCATTTTATTCTACCAGTACAAACACAAAAAATTGTTATGTGTATTTATGTTTCAATGATTAATCTTAAAATAATGTCAATTTTTTTAAATATTTACTTTAGTCTCTTCGGTAAAATTTAATTTAGTGTACTTTATCGTTTCATCTCCTTTTAGAAGATTTAGAAGCAATGAGCATGATCTTTCGATCGTTAGATTTTGTTAATTTATTATTCATGAATTTTTTGTTTGGTCCCATTAATTTTAATTTGTTTTAAATAAATAATTCATTTTTTTTGGGTAAGCAAAAATTAATAATTTTGGGTTTATGGATTTGTTTGGTCGGTCAACGACTCTATTCGGCTCCACGATCCATCCCAATTATTATTGGGCTTTATATTATAAAGTCCAAAAACATTAAGTTCTATCATGGTCCGTTTTAAAATGTCTCAACTCTCAATAATAGAGGTCTATAAAAAGAAAAGATTAATTAATTGTGGAAAAACAATTTTTTCTTTCGATGCATAATTCTTAATCTCAAAAAAGAAAAGAAAATATTATAATATATTTTTGAAATAGAAACTAAAAACTAATAGTAAAACTAAAGTTGGTCATTGTGCATAGACACACTAATAAGCATGAAACAAACGAAATGACACCATCCTCACCTATATTTAATCAAATCTTTCTTGTACCTATAAAACAGTGACATTTTAAAAAAAAAAGTTCAAAATCTACACTTTCAAATTGAAATTAATTCTATTTTTTTAAATGTACAATCTAATTAATTCTATTTCCCAAAAAGAATCATGAACATAGCCTTTTTCGTTTTTACGGGTTGAATGATTAAAGTTAACCTTAGTGCATTCTTTCCTTGACCTCAGTCATTAGAAATGTTTTTATTTATGCAAACAACTAGATATTTTCAATGACGTGCATTCCCGCCAAATCTTTTGATGTTTGCATAAACAAAAGAACTACGAATATACCAAGAGTCACGGAAAGAAAACATTAATTAATATTTATATTCAGTTTTCGACATATGGATATGTTTTTGATTCTTTTGTGGAATCTTAAAAAGGCAAAACAAACGATTTATGAAATCCAATCATATCCTCTCTGTTTAAGAGTTTTTAAACTAGATCATATTATGAATCAATTAAGGTTTCATTAATACAACTTATATTGATATGCAATTTTTATTGTATATCCTCTCTTTGAGTGTTAGAATGCTAACCAAGACTTTGTATCACACTGATACAAACTCACACGTTCTGCAACCCGCCTATTATTGGTAAGAACATGTTTCAAACAAGGAAGCCCTAATTTGTAGGAGGGAAATCCAAGGTAGTGACACTAGGTAGAAGTCCACTTTTGTGAGGTAAAAAATACCGATGTGATCACTAGGTGGAAATCCTCTTTTTTGAAGTAAGGAAATCTAGGAGAACGTTATCCTAGTAATTATAATCGGGAAATATGATTGATTAAGTCCTTCTAAGGTTAGAAGGAAGGATCACTCTGAAAAGGATGGACAGGACTAGCTTACCAGTTGGGTAGTTAACCAATATAAAAATATAATGTTATATTCTCTCTATGTACCATGTCTTTTATTTTGTCTAAGTTCTTTATAATTTAACTTCTCCTCTTATGTTTGTTTTAAGTCCTTCTTGTATTTCCTCATTGATCTTCAGATGTCGGCTTTGAAGTTCTCGATTTTTTAAACTTGCATAATGTTATCCAAATGTTTCAACTTTTTATTGAATTCTACTAACTATGTCGATGAATGTTGCATCTGCAGAAAAAAAAAATTTCGAGTTAAATTTATTGAAAAATTACTTGAGATCGGCAATGTCACAAGAAAATTTTAATGTTCTAGGCATTTTATGTATTGAGAAAGTTATGATTGAACATATTGATATAGTCACAATTATTAGTGACTTTTCAAATATAAATGCTCGTAGGAATTGTTTTATATGAATTTTCGGATATTAAATAAAAAATAAATTTTTTTCTAATTTTTATACTATTTCTTAGTTAGGCCTGAATTTTAAATTCGCTCTTATGCCGCCAAAATTTCAAAAAGGGAGTTGATCTACTACAGGTTTTCTTTGTAGCCCTGCTAAAACTTTACCTTGCAATTAATTAAAATTTAAATACTTGAGTGTGTCAATTTTTACTTGGGCAAAAATATGAGTAAAATTCAATGGCAAATACAAATTCTCTTAACATCCAAGAGGAAGTTAGAAAACTCCACGAAAATACTGAGAAGATAAATATACAATGTCATCTTATTGGTTAACTTCGTATTGTGGTTGCTTGAGGAAAAACTTAGAGTAGCAAATGTCATGTGACCTATTTATTTAACTCTTGTTTTAAAATAATTTGAGATATTATTGATCGCATGATCAATTAAATCTAACGGTACAAATTTGGTGTAAGTATTTTGAGTTGTACATAATGTCAGCGGATTCTATGTCTATAAATAAACATCCTTTTTGAATTATATTATTTTTCAAAAGTTTGCTGAACTAAGTTGACCCAACATTAATTCTATTATGATCCTTACCATTATTGTTTAAAACATTTACCCATTCTCTTAATCCATTTTAATTTGTTTACAAACTAAAATCTTTTACTAATATTTTTCATATACAAAAGTGTGCATCTATTTGAATGCTTATAAATTGAGGTATTTTATTCAAATTTTATATATTGTGTAATCAAATTTAGTACAATCAGAAAATCAAGATTTATATAGAGAAAAGATATGTCAAAGTTTCAAATTAAAATTATATTCTTAATATCGATGATGATAATGTTAGTTGTTGTCGAAGCAGATGGTTCTCCCGTTCTTTCATCAACAAAACAAGATATCGTTTGTCTTGGTGAGTGTTGTAACATCACGTTTTTTTAATTATTTATTTGATTTAATTTATTTATTTAAATTCCATGTTGTGTGATTTATTTAAATATGTGGCTTTGGTGTGGTGGTGTATTTAGAATAGTAGTGTTTTTGAGAGGTGTGAATATTAAGTTGGGCTTTATGAGGAATGGACTTGGAATAAATGAAGGGTAATGTGGTAATTGGAGGAGATGTTGACCTAGGTATAAATTGGTACTTTTAGGAGAGAAGATTCATTTTGTCATGAATTTTGGATGGAGGAAGAGAGAGAAGCTCTCATAAGAAGAAAAAGAAAGAGAAAGAAGAGAAGAATGAAATTGGTAAGTAAATCTCGTTTTCCCTTCAACACCTTCACTAAATCATCGATTCCCGATTCGTTAACCGTTGATATTCGTTGAAATTTTGAGGGATGGTTCACAACATCTGAAGCTAACTTTTGACCGTTCGGATCGTTGAAACAAGGCCCGAGTAGGGAGAAATCGAACTCAGACTATGGCATAAAGTTTGGAAGAAAATAGTGGAAAATGAAGAACAAGAGAGAAAGATGAAGAGGGAGCTTGTGGAGGGGATAATCATTGAAGAACTAGAGGTAAGAGAGTAGTTTCATATAATTGTGGGTGATTAAGAGGGAGGAGAAATCATGTTCTCTTTTCCCAAACCCTCTCAGGCCCGAGTAGGGAGAAATCGAACTCAGACTATGGCATAAAATTTGGAAGAAAATAGTGGAAAATGAAGAACAAGAGAGAAAGATGAAGAGGGAGCTTGTGGAGGGGATAATCATTGAAGAACTATGAGGTAAGAGAGTAATTTCATATAATTGTGGGTGATTAAGAGGGAGGAGAAATCATGTTCTCTTTTCCCAAACCCTCTCACCCTTTGCCATGCTTAAAGTTAGCATTTTTATGTTTTTATATGAATCAAAATGCTTCCTTTTGTAATGATTTCGTGATATCTATGTTATGTGATGCTAAAAGTACTTGTTGATGGTTTCAATTTTGAGAATCAAAGTATGTTCATATCAAATTATGAGTTTTTGAGTTTGGAATGAAAAATATGCATAATCTTTGATTGGTGATGATTTTGATGTTTATAAGTGTTGAAAATTGTACTTCTATGCATGCTAACATGATTATAACTTAAAGGAATCACCTTTTTAGAACTGGAACTCGAATTGATGAATTTATGGTTGATTTCGTAAGAACCCGAAAACAGAGCACCCATTTCTGGGCTTGCTCGTTGGGCGACCAACTCGTTGAGTCTCGCCAGCCGTCGCCAGCTCAACTGGGAGCTTCTGACTTGTGCTCGCCAGATGCTCGCTAGGCGAGAGTTGGCGAGGACAGTTAGATGAAGTTTTATATCTTGTTGGTTTCGATGTTGATAATGGTTTGATATATAAGTTATTATGTTCTTATGTAGATGTATGATTGATGGTGATACTTACAACATGTTTGATAAGTACGAATAGATATGATGATGATTAGTGATGATGTTATTGAGTTGTTTATATATATATGTACATGTATGATATACATATGTATATGTATGTTTGATGAATGTTATGATGATTAATGATGATATTGTTGGAATATGCATATGTATGTGTATGATGTATATATATACATATATATATATATATATGATGGATAATAGTTGATGATAGATAATGATAACAATGATGGTGATGTTGTTGATTTATATATATATGCATAAATGTACTATATATATGTATTGGCGAATTTAATATTGATGATGATGATGTTATGATTTACATATATGCTAGGTAAAATTGATGTATAATGGATGATGAATTAAAATGAATATATATGGTGTGTTTGTATATGTGCAAACAATGGATGGTGAATTGGTGAAGTCATGTAATTTTACATGCAATGTTGGTGATGTTTTATATGTATTATTTACATGTTGATGATGGCACTTCATTCATGCATATGTCGTATCAAATGGATGGTGAAAATAGATGGTGAAGAGGATTCTTGTATCCTATATTGATGGCGAATGGTACCACATATAGACGTGTCTAGGACATACATGAAGGTGACATTAGATGCATTAGGAAGGTGAATCTTATTTGTGTTGATGTGATAATGACGTGATACTTGAATAACGGTGTCCTCATTAATTGTGCATTATCTTGTTGATTGTTACATATAAGATAATTATATGTGTATGTCTTATTGATGGTGATAAATTGGTATTGTGTGAGTGTTAGTAGGAGAATGGTGAATGGATGTATATATGATTGCATTATATATGTTGAATGGATTAAATGTTAGTATCTTACATTCATTTGTTTGAATGCCGATTATATGTAACTAACTCTCTGTTTGTACGTTTGCTGGATCGTTGGGCGATTCAGATCCCCAGGTGTTTTTGGTATGATTTGTCGGTGAAGCTCTGCTCTGATTAGGACACGGGAAGGGTTCATGTTTATCGAGTCTTTTAAAATATTTATGTTGTATTAATTGAGTACTTATTGTATAGACCGGTGAATACTATTTTTATTAATTAGTATTATTTTTGGAGAATGTAATACTCAAACTAGTGTTTTGTATTTTGGTCTTGATTTAATCAATGAAGTCTTTGTATCCGCTGCGAGTTTGTGTAAAATATTTTTGAAAGTTAGAATTTTATGTAAATTCGGGTTTGGGGTGTTACAATTGGTATCAGAGCCCCGTTATCTTCGGATTACGTGTGGGTTATAGGTGTCAATCAGAGCCGGTCTGTGCAGTCAGACCGAGTGAGCGTAGTGTCAGTCGAGTTGCGTGTCAGTTGTGTTTTCTTGGTGATTTGTTTGTTGTGTCTACACTTGCACCTTAGTCACTATTTAACTAATTTACAAATGTAGGATGAGATTTGTTGTTGTTGATGCTTTCATTCGATGAAATATGGTTATTGTCGCTAATTATGTTTATTCTTCTTGGGAATGTGATTGTTGTTTGGATTTCAAGATAATGACTTAAATAATGGTGTCTTTCCGTTATTGTTGTATTTGAAGTGATTGTATTGGTATGCGAATATAGATTTCTTTATTGGTGAAAGTCTATGTTAGTGAAATAAATTGTGATTGTTTATGCATGTGTCGTAAATAAATGTTGAGATGATTTATTCATGATGATTGATTGTGTAGTATGATTGAAATACCAATATGATGACATGCGTGTATTTATAGATTTAATTGAGAATGTATGAATATGAATGAGATAGTGAGATTACTTGAATACTTTAACATGATGATTATTGTTGAATATTCATGAAATCGTTGTAATCTAAGATGAGAATATATTGGTGAAATATGTGTGTTGCCGTAGCTTGTTGATTGTGTGAGATTAATTTCATGAATTTCGTATTATTGATTCTTTAGTTGAGATGTGGCTTTACCTAATTCATGAGACGTATGTTTCTAATTGGTGTTGATTTATGAATTGATTGTTTCATAAATAATATTGAGTTGTGATGTGTTGGTTTCATGAATTCATTTGGTGTGGTTATGTTTACTCTATTGATGATGAATTTGTTGTTAATGAATCATAAATGAATTGATGTGATTAATTATGAGGAGTATTGATATTATATATGAAGCGAAGAACTAGATGCTAGAGTCTTTAAATGAATCGTTTGATTATAGGGTTGGTATGATACCGTATCATCGAGAGAAGTATCATATCGGATGTGGCACAGTATCGCTTGAGAGAAGTGACCACATGGTGCAGTATCATTGAGAGAAGCACACCCACATTGAGATTGTGATTTTGTAAATTGTTTTTCTTGTTATTTTTAGATGTGCAAGAGATGAATAGATTAGTTGTTTAATGATTGATTATTTGGTTGTATCTAAATAATCTGTGATGCTAAGTGATTTGTGTTGCTATAATTGATTATATTATGATGTAATGATTACTTGATTTGTGGTGAGTTATCTGAGTATGTATGATATGTGCCGGTGTATGTTAGGATTCATTTTATACTATGTAAATTCATATATGATTTGCATATGTTGACTTGAGCATGATATAATTGTGTATAATTGATGAGAATATGCATTCATGATAGTATAGAAGGTAAATATAGATGTGAGATGTAGACGATGTTGTGCTCTAGTTGTTGAATATGAGACTTCTTGTTTTCTTGTATTTCATTGTGAATAGATTATATGTGAAGATAATAATTATTGGTTGTTAATTGAAATTGTGTAGGATGTTAGAATTTATTCTATGCTACCTAAATTCGTGTATGTCTTGTACGTGTTGACTTAAATATGACGGTGAATTAGTGGTTTAGATGTAGGAGTTTATGTGAATTATTATGTATGCTATGTGTATAATTGTGAGTAGCTCTTTATTAACATGAGATAGTTTTAGAACTATTATTGATTTTTTTGGTTTGTGAATCTTGTTGAAAATCTAGATTGTTTTCTCGAATATGTGAAACTAAATCTTTTTGTGAAAATAAAAAGAATAGGATTGTTAATAAGGATAAATGAATTCTAGACCATGTTGATATATGATTGCATTCTATATGACATGCATTGGATCATTACTAGGAAATGTGACTTATTCTTTTATTAACCATGAGTTATAGGAAATGTTTATGTCATCTTTCTAAGAATAGAGTTGATACATGTATGATGCACATGTTTTGATTATTTTGTTATACCATGATTAGTGATCGTGCTAGGATGATTGTCTTCTTGCATGATATGCTTATATAAATGTGAATTGGGCAAACTAGTTGAAATGGTTATCGTGGTATATGCAACTTTCTTGCTTTAATGTGATTCTTAATTCATGAAAAGTATGTGCTATATAAATGCTTACGCGAATGTGAATTGTTGAAAATTTTAGATTTCGTTGATAGATAATATGTATCCTTCTTGTTTGTTTTAGCTTACGAAAGATGCATGTTACTTGAATATCTATGTGAAATGTTGTGTTTTGCTTGTGTGCAATTTGATGGAGATGTTTACATATTATACTTCGTGTTTGTATGATTGTGTGTTTGATCAGTCTTATAGTTGCCCCTTGTATGCGATATGTGTGAAAGCACTATCGATACTAGTTCCTTACTAGGAGGGTAAGTTAGGACCTTAGAACCTATAGTTGGGTGTGAAGGTTGGAGTTTTCGACAGACGCTTGTAGATGGGTTTGAGATTCAGTGGAGAAGAAGGGTGTGTTCCTTGAGACGTTTGATTATCGGAAGAATAATTGGGAGACTTATTAAGAAGAAGAGGGTTAATGGAGCAATTGTCTCGATGAGGATAGCATCAAAGGTTGTTGAGTAAGAAGAGGGGTGAAATCACATGGGAAGTGTATTACAAGCATTGTAAGTGGGATTTGAAATTATCGGAATTTGAGTGTTGGTAGCAAGAAGTGATTCGATGGTCACGTGATATAGGGTATTGGATTAGGATGAGTCGTCATAAGTGAATGTTGTGTGGTGATTAAGATCATAAGTTGGTTATTGAGATTGGGAGTTGTTAGAGAACAGTTGGTTACTTTGGAAGTTGTTGAAAGTTCTGGAGTGAGTTTGGATGGCGTGTTTCTACAGATATTTGATGGTGGTATAAGCGTCGTGGAAGTTAAGGATTTAAGAGAAGGAGAGTTGTTCGACTTATGATTTGGAATCAACAGTCGAGTATGTTTGTGCGTAAGGATTTATGGAAAGAAATACTTTGGATGAGTCGATGTTTGGAGTGTTTGGGATTAGCTAAAGTTAGAGGATTTTAATTTTGGATTAAGACATCATTGGAATAAAGTGAATGTGGTAGGAAATATCGGTAACAATGATGAGAGAAATTGGATTTGAGTGAGCGGTTCAAGAATGCAAGATGGGTAGATGAAGAGGTGTTTAACGGTATGGAGTTAAGAATGACAAAGTTGATGGATTACATCTTCAAAGAGATTTGGAGAAAGTTGAAAGTTGGATTTGAATTTAATGGATCGATTGACGTGAAATCAGTCAGAGTAAAGAAGTGAGCTTTAAGTAACTAAGGATGAGACTTTGATTAAGATGGATTTTCTCTTTTGGGATTGACCGAGTTCGGAAAAGAAATTGTAAGAGGAAGTTACGAATGAAAATCAAGATGATAAGACCATTAAGTGGAAAGGTATGTAAGGGAATTTCACATGAGGATTTTGCAAGTTAAGATGATGTTAAGGACAAAGTGTTGTTGGATTAATGGAATAAGAAAGATGTGAAGGATTCTACTTGAATGAAGATTATTATTTTGTTTAGATATGAGGGAGAGTAAAGGATTGAGGATATGATAAGTGGAGACGGTGAAGTAATAGTAATTGATGAGGAAATTAAGATTTTGAATTTGAGTATCTCGACGGAATAAGTAATCTTGGAAAATGTTACTACAATCATTACATTTATTTTGAATATTCCAATTTTATCCTTTGTTTTACTTTTCCCCATAATAAATAATAATTTAATTCAAACAAAAAGTAAGGGTAAAAGTGGAAATGACATGTTTTTCCTAATCATTTACTCCACTTTCTTAAAGGGTGTGCATTTTTTCTTTCTTTCTTATATATGAGACCGGAGGGAGTACATTGTTATAAAAGTAATCCTATAAATTATGATTGCACTAATTAATGGTGTTTTATACAATAATTGACTATTTTACAGATGCTCGTGGTGTTAACGCCATTGTGAATTCATGCATGGAAGCTTGCAAGAACAAATAATATGTTAAAATGTGGCATTTAATGTACCAAGGAAATGTTGGATAGATAAATTGTATTTTAACATTTTATAATCATGTACTGACGGTGAAATATTTTATTACACATACATCAAATCACATCTCACAAGATCTCGATATTTTACTTGAAAATCGAATTAATTTATTTGGTGATGTATGATTGAATTATAAACTCATTTTATTCTACCAGTTCAAACACAAAAAATGTTATGTGTATTTTTGTTTCAATGATCAATCTTAAAATAATGTCAATTTTTTTAAATATTTACTTTAGTCTCTTTAGTAAAATTTAATTTGGTGGACTGTATGGTTTATCTCCTTTTAGAAGATTTAGAAGCAATGAGCATGATCTTTCGATCGTTAGATTTTGTTAATTTATTTTTCATGAATTTTTTGTTTGGCCCGAATAATTTTAATTTGTTTTAAATAAATAATTCATTTTTTTTGGGTAAGCAAAAATTAATAATTCATGGTTTATGGAGTTGTTTGGTCGGTCAATGACTCTATTCGGCTCGACGATCCATCCCAATTATTATTGGGCTTTAAATTATAAAGTCCAAAAACATTAAGTTCTATCATGATCCATTTTAAAATGTCTCAACTCTCAATAATAGAGGTCCATAAAAAGAAAATATTAATTAATTGTGGAAAAACAATTTTTGCTTTCGATGCATAATCTTAATCTCAAAAAAGAAAAGAAAAGATTATAATGTATTTTTGAAATAAAAACTAAAAACTAATAGTAAAACTAAAGTTTGTCATTTTGCATAGACACACTGATAAGCATGAAACAAACGAAATGATACCATCCTCACCTATATTTAATCAAATCTTTCTTGTACCTATAAAGCAGTGACATTTTAAAAAAAAAAGTTCAAAATCTACACTTTCAAATTGAAATTTTTTTAAATGTACAATCTAATTAATTATATTCCCCAAAAAGAATCATGAACATAGCCTTTTTCATTTTTACGGGTTGAATGATTAAAGTTAACCTTAGTGCATTCTTTCCTTGACCTCAGTCATTAAAAATGTTTTTATTTATGCAAACAACTAGATATTTTCAATGACGTGCATTCCCGCCGAATCTTTTGATGTTTGCATAAACAAAAGAACTATGAATATACCAAAAGTCACGGAAAGAAAACATTAATTAATATTTATATTAAGTTTTCGACATATGGATATGTTTTTTATTCTTTTGTGGAATCTTAAAAAGCCAAGAACAAACGATTTATGAAATCCAATCTTATCCTGTCTGTTTGAGAGTTTTTAAAGTAGATCATATTATAAATCAATTAGAGTTTCATTAATACAACATATATTGATATGCAATTTTTATTGTATATCATCTCTTTGAGAGTTAGAATGCTAACCAAGACTTTGTATCACACAGATACAAATTCACACGTTCTGCAACCCGCCTATTAGTGGTAAGAACATGTTTCAAACAAGGAAGCCCTAATTTGTAGGGAGGAAATCCAAGGTTGTGACACTAAGTAGAAGTCCACTTTTGTGAGGCAAAAAATACCGGTGTGATCACTAGGTGGAAATCCTCTTGTTTGAGGTAAGGAAATCTAGGAGAACGTTACCCTACTAATTATAATCGTGAAATATGATTGATTAAGTCCTTCTATGGTTAGAAGGAAGGATCACTCTGAAAAGGATGGACAGGACTAGCTTACCAGTTGGGTAGTTAACCAATATAAAAATATAATGGTATATTCTCTCTATGTACCATGTCTTTTATTTTGTCTAAGTTCTTTATAATTTAGCTTCTGCTCTTATGTTTGTGTTAAGTCCTTCTTGTATTTTCTCATTGATCTTCAAATGTCGGCTTTGAAGTTCTCGATTTTTTAAACTTGCATAATGTTATCCAAATGTTTCAACTTTTTATTGAATTCTACTACCTATGTCGATGAATGTTGCATCTGCAGAAAAAAAAAATTTCGAGTTAAATTTATTGAAAAATTACTTGAGATCGGCAATGTCACAAGAAAATTCTAATGTTTTAGGCATTTTATGTATTGAGAAAGTTATGATTGAACATATTGATATAGTCACAATTATTAGTGACTTTTCAAATATAAATGCTCGTAGGAATTGTTTTATATGAATTTTCGGATATTAAATCAAAAATGATTTTTTTTCTAATTCTTAGTTAGGCCTGAATTTTAAATTCGCTCTTATGCCGCCCAAATTTCAAAAAGGGAGTTGATCTACTACCGGTTTTCTTTGTAGCCCTTCTAAAACTTTACCTTGCAATTAATTAAAATTTAAATACTTGAGTGTGTAAATTTTTACTTGGGCAAAAATATGAGTAAAATTCAATGGCAAATACAAAGTCTCCAAACATCCAAGAGGAAATTAGCAAACTCCACGAAAATATTGAGAAGATAAATATAGAGTAGCTTGAGGAAAAACATAGAGTAGCAAATGTCATGTGACGTATTTATTTAACTCTTGTTTTAAAATAATTTGAGATATTATTGATCGCATGATCAATAAAATCTAACGGTACAAATTTGGTGTAAGTATTTTGAGTTATACATAATGTCAGCGGATTCTATGTCTATAAATAAATATCCTTTTTGAATTATATTATTTTTCAAAAGTTTGCTGAACTAAGTTGACCCAACATTAATTCTATTATGATCCTTACCATTATTATTTAAAACATTTACCCATTCTCTTAATCCATTTGAATTTTTTTACAAACTAAAATCTTTTACTAATATTTTTCATATACAAAAGTGTGCATCTATTTGAATGCTTATAAATTGAGGTATTTTATTCAAATTTTATATATTGTGTAATCAAATTTAGTACTATCAGAAAATCAAGATTTATATAGAGAAAAGATATGTCAAAGTTTCAAATTAAAAATATATTCTTAATATCGATGATGATAATGTTAGTTGTTGTCGAAGCAGATGGTTCTCCCGTTCTTTCATCAACAAAACAAGATATCGTTTGTCTTGGTGAGTGTAATTTACAATGTCTTGGTTTGATCGCAACCGAACCAGCATATGCAGCTTGTGTTGTTGCATGTGGATTATTGAAATGTGAAAAGGTTTCGTCAAAAAATGTTTATGGTTGTGCAACTTCTTGTGCTATTTCCAAGACCATTAACGTCAATACTGGTATTTCCACATGGACTATATTCTCTTCAATTATACATTCTTATAAAAGTAATCCTATAATTAATGATTGCACTAATTAATGGTGTTTTATACAATAATTGACTATTTTACAGATGCTCGTGGTCTTAACGCCATTGTGAATTCATGCATGGAAGCTTGCAAGAACAAATAATATGTTAAAATGTGGCATTTAATGTAACAAGAAAATGTTGGATAGATAAATTGTATTTTAACATTTTATAATCATGTACTGACGGTGAAATATTTTATTACACATACATCAAATCACATCTCACTAGATCTCGATATTTGACTTGAAAATTGAATTAATTTATTTGGTGATGTATGTTTGTATTATAAAATCATATTATTCTACCAGTTCAAACACAAAAAATGTTATGTGTATTTATGTTTCAATGATCAATCTTAAAATAATGTCAATTTTTTTAAATATTTACTTTAGTCTCTTTAGTAAAATTTAATTTGATGGACTTTATCGTTTCATCTCCTTTTAGAAGATTTAGAAGCAATGAGCATGATCTATCGATCGTTAGATTTTGTTAATTTATTTTTCATGAATTTTTTGTTTGGCCCGAATAATTTTAATTTGTTGTAAATAAATAATTCATTTTTTTTGGGTAAGCAAAAATTAATAATTCATGGTTTATGGATTTGTTTGGTCGGTCAACGACTCTATTCGGCTCGACGATCCATCCCAATTATTATTGGGCTTTAAATTATAAAGTCCAAAAACATTAAGTTCTATCATGATCCGTTTTAAAATTGTCTCAACTCTCAATAATAGAGGTCCATAAAAAGAAAAGATTAATTAATTGTGGAAAAACAATTTCTGCTTTCGATGCATAATTCTTAATCTCAAAAAAGAAAAGAAAAGATTATAATGTATTTTTGAAATAAAAACTAAAAACTAACAGTAAAACTAAAGTTTGTCATTTTGCATAGACACGCTGATAAGCATGAAACAAACGAAATGATAACATCCTCACCTATATTTAATCAAATCTTTCTTGTACCTATAAAACAGGGACATTTTAAAAAAAAGTTCAAAATCTACACTTTCAAATTGAAATTTTTTTAAATGTACAATCTAATTAATTCTATTCCCCAAAAAGAATCATGAACATAGCCTTTTTCATTTTTACGGGTTGAATGATTAAAGTTAACCTTAGTGCATTCTTTCCTTGACCTCAGTCATTAAAAATGTTTTTATTTATGCAAACAACTAGATATTTTCAATGACGTGCATTCCCGCCGAATCTTTTGATGTTTGCATAAACAAAAGAACTATGAATATACCAAAAGTCACGGAAAGAAAACATTAATTAATATTGTAAAACCCTTATTTACCCCTTATTTATTTATCTATTTATTTTTAAAATAGATTCTTTCCTGATCTAAAAGAGAGTATTACACTACTTCGCGTCAGTGGTTTAATAATAATGCATCGAAATTAACCTCTTAAAATAAGGATAGATCACCCTAAAAATTCCAAACCAAAAAAAGTCTTAAAAGGAAGTAACATAATCCAGTTATTTACAATCCTCAAAAAACAATAAAACAACTGATTTGAAATTTAGAGTTTCCCAAAGGACTTCCTAGCAGAGCGACTCAGAGACTGAAAGCAAAAAAAAGTGGATGGCTCTCTAATGCCATCACCGAACTAGGTCTACTGCTGCCCACCTACCTGAAAATCTACGGTTGCACACCGTAGGGCCAAGCCAGAAAGGGAACAACAAAGGGTGAGTAACTCAATCATAAGAATACTAAATTCAATGGCATAAGGTAAAGTCAAATAAGAATTGTCTTTAGACTAGTAAGCACACACATACAATCACAACTAATACCCACAACACCACTCCAATTATTTAAATAAAACACACTCAACGAATTAAGCAAAACACAACTCAAGGGTAAAATAAAACACAACATCAATAATTAAATATGCATAGAATGCGCCTAGACTCACTAGATGCATGTGGTACCATTAGCAACATCATTAAGTTTCGGCATCATTAAACATCATCATTACAACATCATTATAACTCGGCATCATTAGACACATGAATGAATGCATGGTTATGTTCATAATTAACAACATCAATGAACAACCAAGTCTACAACATTGTTAATTCAACACGAATAACATCATTATAGCAACACGGTTCAACTTCATTAAGTAACAACAACAACAACGTCATGATTCGGTAACTCAATTTATCAATTGTAATTCAATCAACTCAATTGATTAGCCTTACTGGACAGCAGGCGTAACATCCCCAAAACCGCCCACAACTCGGAAAATTTTTAATTTAAAAATCACCTCCAAACAGCACATGTTACTTAAATTGACTACTAAGTCTTTTATATTTTTAATCAATTTAGTTACTAAATAAGGTCATCAACAAGTAATTATAAATAAATTAAATTAATTTGATTCCCCAATAACTGTCCTACAGCTCTCTCGTTGGTAATTACCTATTTATAACTTTTAATTTTTCTAAAATTCAATTGGCATAAACCTATGCTTTAGATCCTTTTGGAACCTTACACCAGTTCCTGATGCCAAACTACTATCATAAAGGGTCATAATAGCATAACTTACTTAGGGACATAAATCCATATTGTCCTTAAGTTCTTCAAACACTAGCAGAAACATAAATCCACAAGAATTAAAGTAGACTCAAAGTAGTTTAACTAGAATCATATGTAGAAGAATTAATCTAAACTTTGAAGAGACTAGATCCCACATAGCCATGATTGACTCATTCTCATCTTAGTTCCAATTTCACCTTCTGTTATAGCTCTAGTACAGGATCCAAGTAAGTCTAGTTTCATTTACTAACAAGAAAAATCTACCTATTCTTAGCACAACCCTTTTTATTCCATTAAAATTTTACCACCCATCTTGATTAAACAGGACCAAAACTTAACACAACAACTGAATAAGGTTTTTAATTTAAATGAATTCAAACAACAACATGGACATCAGGAACAACAACAACACCCAAATTCAATCAACATAAAAAGGCATAAAAACCCGATTTCGAAACAAGCACAAACCACTACAACAAAAAAAACAACCACACGCGTAGTATAGGAAAACGGAAAGGAAGAAACAACACCAAACCCATGCTATATAGAAATTCATAAACTTAATGAATGGTTAAACCCCTTACTTGGAATAGCAAATGATCCTAGGTTGGTTGTGATTTTTTTTGCTTTTCTCTTCTTTCTCTTCTCCCTCTCGTGTTCTCTATCCCTTTCTCCCTTTGCTGCTCTTAATCTTCCTCTTTTGTTTTTTTTTGTAAAAAGTGATTAGTTTATTTCCTTTTGTTTCAAACCTAATCTACTCATAATAAATAATTTGGTGAATTCCTCCCTAAGAAGGAAAGCTCTACTTTTATTTTTTTATTTTATTTTTTACTATTACATGGTTTTCTTTCTACTAGGCCCAATTTTATTATTTCTACTATTTTGCTTTACTTCCTTACTCACACCCCCTCTCCACCTATTATATACTTTCTACACCTCATGACTACTCTTTCTTCATTTTTATTTTCAACTTATCATTCTATTCATTATATATATTTTAATTACTCATCACACACAATAATTAAATAATTAACAATAATCAACAACACAACTTCTACAAAATTATTGATTAATT
This sequence comes from Trifolium subterraneum, assembly GCA_951799995.1. NCBI lineage: Eukaryota > Viridiplantae > Streptophyta > Magnoliopsida > Fabales > Fabaceae > Trifolium > Trifolium subterraneum. The sequence goes on along the minus strand of OX637462.1, from coordinate 35,344,221 downwards.
CTAAATTTGGGGCGTTACAAATATTTATATTAAGTTTTCGACATATGGATATGTTTCTTATTCTTTTGTGGAATCTTAAAAAGCCAAGAACAAACGATTTATGAAATCCAATCATATCCTCTCTGTTTGAGAGTTTTTAAACTAGATCATATTATAAATCAATTAAGGTTTCATTAATACAACATATATTGATATGCAATTTTTATTGTATATCATCTCTTTGAGAGTTAGAATGCTAACCAAGACTTTGTATCACACTGATACAAATTCACACGTTCTGCAACCCGCCTATTAGTGGTAAGAACATGTTTCAAACAAGGAAGCCCTAATTTGTAGGGAGGAAATCCAAGGTTGTGACACTAAGTAGAAGTCCACTTTTGTGAGGCCAAAAATACCGGTGTGATCACTAGGTGGAAATCCTCTTGTTTGAGGTAAGGAAATCTAGGAGAACGTTATCCTACTAATTATAATCGTGAAATATGATTGATTAAGACCTTCTAAGGTTAGAAGGAAGGATCACTCTGAAAAGGATGGACGGACTAGCTTACCAGTTGGGTAGTTAACCAATATAAAAATATAATGTTATATTCTGTCTATGTACCATGTCTTTTATTTTGTCTAAGTTCTTTATAATTTAACTTCTCCTCTTATGTTTGTGTTAAGTCCTTCTTGTATTTCCTCATTGATCTTCAGATGTCGGCTTTGAAGTTCTCGATTTTTTAAACTTGCATAATTTTATCCAAATTTTTCAACTTTTTATTGAATTCTACTAACTATGTCGATGAATGTTGCATCTGCTGGAAAAAAAAATTTCGAGTTAAATTAATTGAAAACTTACTTGAGATCGGCAATGTCACAAGAAAATTCTAATGTTCTAGGCATTTTATGTATTGTGAAAGTTATGATTGAACATATTGATATAGTCACAATTATTAGTGACTTTTCAAATATAAATGCTCGTAGGAATTGTTTTATATGAATTTTCGGATATTAAATATAAAATAATTTTTTTTTCTAATTTTTATACTATTTCTTAGTTAGGCCTGAATTTTAAATTGGCTCTTATGCCGCCAAAATTTCAAAAAGGGAGTTGATCTACTACCGGTTTTCTTTGTAGCCCTGCTAAAACTTTACCTTGCAATTAATTAAAATTTAAATGCTTGAGTGTGTCAATTTTTACTTGGGCAAAAATGAGTAAAATTCAATGGCAAATACAAATTCTCCTAACATCCAAGAGGAAGTTAGCAAACTCCAAGAAAATACTGAGAAGATATATATACAATATCATGTTATTCATTAACTTCGGATTGTGGTTGCTTGAGGAAAAACTTAGAGTAGCAAATGTCATGTGACCTATTTATTTAACTCTTGTTTTAAAATAATTTGAGATATTATTGATCGCATGATCAATTAAATCTAACGGTACAAATTTGGTGTATGTATTTTGAGTTATAGATGATATCAACGAATTCTATGTCTATAAATAAATATCTTTTTTGAATTATATTATTTTTCAAAAGTTTGCTGAACTAAGTTGACCCAACATTAATTCTATTATGATCCTTACCATTATTGTTTAAAACATTTACCCATTCTCTTAATCCATTTTAATTTGTTTACAAACTAAAATCTTTTACTAATATTTTTCATATACAAAAGTGTGCATCTATTTGAATGCTTATAAATTGAGGTATTTTATTCAAATTTTATATATTGTGTAATCAAATTTAGTACAATCAGAAAATCAAGATTTATATAGAGAAAAGATATGTCAAAGTTTCAAATTAAAAATATAGTCTTAATATCGATGATGATAATGTTAGTTGTTGTCGAAGCAGATGGTTCTCCCGTTCTTTCATCAACAAAACAAGATATCGTTTGTCTTGGTGAGTGTAATTTACAATGTCTTGGTTTGATCGCAACCGAACCAGCATATGCAGCTTGTGTTGTTGCATGTGGATTATTGAAATGTGAAAAGGTTTCGTCAAAAAATGTTTATGGTTGTGCAACTTCTTGTGCTATTTCCAAGACCATTAACGTCAATACTGGTATTTCCACATGGACTATTTTCTCTTCAATTATACATTCTTATAAAAGTAATCCTATAATTAATGATTGCACTAATTAATGGTGTTTTATACAATAATTGACTATTTTACAGATGCTCGTGGTCTTAACGCCATTGTGAATTCATGCATGGAAGCTTGCAAGAACAAATAATATGTTAAAATGTGGCATTTAATGTAACAAGAAAATGTTGGATAGATAAATTGTATTTTAACATTTTATAATCATGTACTGACGGTGAAATATTTTATTACACATACATCAAAGCACATCTCACTAGATCTCGATATTTGACATGAAAATTGAATTAATTTATTTGGTGATGTATGTTTGTATTATAAAATCATTTTATTCTACCAGTTCAAACACAAAAAATGTTATGTGTATTTATGTTTCAATGGTCAATCTTAAAATAATGTCAATTTTTTTAAATATTTACTTTAGTCTCTTTAGTAAAATTTAATTTGATGGACTTTATCGTTTCATCTCCTTTTAGAAGATTTAGAAGCAATGAGCATGATCTATCGATCGTTAGATTTTGTTAATTTATTTTTCATGAATTTTTTGTTTGGCCCGAATAATTTTAATTTGTTGTAAATAAATAATTCATTTTTTTTGGGTAAGCAAAAATTAATAATTCATGGTTTATGGATTTGTTTGGTCGGTCAACGACTCTATTCGGCTCGACGATCCATCCCAATTATTATTGGGCTTTAAATTATAAAGTCCAAAAACATTAAGTTCTATCATGATCCGTTTTAAAATTGTCTCAACTCTCAATAATAGAGGTCCATAAAAAGAAAAGATTAATTAATTGTGGAAAAACAATTTCTGCTTTCGATGCATAATTCTTAATCTCAAAAAAGAAAAGAAAAGATTATAATGTATTTTTGAAATAAAAACTAAAAACTAACAGTAAAACTAAAGTTTGTCATTTTGCATAGACACGCTGATAAGCATGAAACAAACGAAATGATAACATCCTCACCTATATTTAATCAAATCTTTCTTGTACCTATAAAACAGGGACATTTTAAAAAAAAGTTCAAAATCTACACTTTCAAATTGAAATTTTTTTAAATGTACAATCTAATTAATTCTATTCCCCAAAAAGAATCATGAACATAGCCTTTTTCATTTTTACGGGTTGAATGATTAAAGTTAACCTTAGTGCATTCTTTCCTTGACCTCAGTCATTAAAGATGTTTTTATTTATGCAAACAACTAGATATTTTCAATGACGTGCATTCCCGCCGAATCTTTTGATGTTTGCATAAACAAAAGAACTATGAATATACCAAAAGTCACGGAAAGAAAACATTAATTAATATTTATATTAAGTTTTCGACATATGGATATGTTTCTTATTCTTTTGTGGAATCTTAAAAAGCCAAGAACAAACGATTTATGAAATCCAATCATATCCTCTCTGTTTGAGAGTTTTTAAACTAGATCATATTATAAATCAATTAAGGTTTCATTAATACAACATATATTGATATGCAATTTTTATTGTATATCATCTCTTTGAGAGTTAGAATGCTAACCAAGACTTTGTATCACACTGATACAAATTCACACGTTCTGCAACCCGCCTATTAGTGGTAAGAACATGTTTCAAACAAGGAAGCCCTAATTTGTAGGGAGGAAATCCAAGGTTGTGACACTAAGTAGAAGTCCACTTTTGTGAGGCCAAAAATACCGGTGTGATCACTAGGTGGAAATCCTCTTGTTTGAGGTAAGGAAATCTAGGAGAACGTTATCCTACTAATTATAATCGTGAAATATGATTGATTAAGACCTTCTAAGGTTAGAAGGAAGGATCACTCTGAAAAGGATGGACGGACTAGCTTACCAGTTGGGTAGTTAACCAATATAAAAATATAATGTTATATTCTGTCTATGTACCATGTCTTTTATTTTGTCTAAGTTCTTTATAATTTAACTTCTCCTCTTATGTTTGTGTTAAGTCCTTCTTGTATTTCCTCATTGATCTTCAGATGTCGGCTTTGAAGTTCTCGATTTTTTAAACTTGCATAATTTTATCCAAATTTTTCAACTTTTTATTGAATTCTACTAACTATGTCGATGAATGTTGCATCTGCTGGAAAAAAAAATTTCGAGTTAAATTAATTGAAAACTTACTTGAGATCGGCAATGTCACAAGAAAATTCTAATGTTCTAGGCATTTTATGTATTGTGAAAGTTATGATTGAACATATTGATATAGTCACAATTATTAGTGACTTTTCAAATATAAATGCTCGTAGGAATTGTTTTATATGAATTTTCGGATATTAAATATAAAATAATTTTTTTTTCTAATTTTTATACTATTTCTTAGTTAGGCCTGAATTTTAAATTGGCTCTTATGCCGCCAAAATTTCAAAAAGGGAGTTGATCTACTACCGGTTTTCTTTGTAGCCCTGCTAAAACTTTACCTTGCAATTAATTAAAATTTAAATGCTTGAGTGTGTCAATTTTTACTTGGGCAAAAATGAGTAAAATTCAATGGCAAATACAAATTCTCCTAACATCCAAGAGGAAGTTAGCAAACTCCAAGAAAATACTGAGAAGATATATATACAATATCATGTTATTCATTAACTTCGGATTGTGGTTGCTTGAGGAAAAACTTAGAGTAGCAAATGTCATGTGACCTATTTATTTAACTCTTGTTTTAAAATAATTTGAGATATTATTGATCGCATGATCAATTAAATCTAACGGTACAAATTTGGTGTATGTATTTTGAGTTATAGATGATATCAACGAATTCTATGTCTATAAATAAATATCTTTTTTGAATTATATTATTTTTCAAAAGTTTGCTGAACTAAGTTGACCCAACATTAATTCTATTATGATCCTTACCATTATTGTTTAAAACATTTACCCATTCTCTTAATCCATTTTAATTTGTTTACAAACTAAAATCTTTTACTAATATTTTTCATATACAAAAGTGTGCATCTATTTGAATGCTTATAAATTGAGGTATTTTATTCAAATTTTATATATTGTGTAATCAAATTTAGTACAATCAGAAAATCAAGATTTATATAGAGAAAAGATATGTCAAAGTTTCAAATTAAAAATATAGTCTTAATATCGATGATGATAATGTTAGTTGTTGTCGAAGCAGATGGTTCTCCCGTTCTTTCATCAACAAAACAAGATATCGTTTGTCTTGGTGAGTGTAATTTACAATGTCTTGGTTTGATCGCAACCGAACCAGCATATGCAGCTTGTGTTGTTGCATGTGGATTATTGAAATGTGAAAAGGTTTCGTCAAAAAATGTTTATGGTTGTGCAACTTCTTGTGCTATTTCCAAGACCATTAACGTCAATACTGGTATTTCCACATGGACTATATTCTCTTCAATTATACATTCTTATAAAAGTAATCCTATAATTAATGATTGCACTAATTAATGGTGTTTTATACAATAATTGACTATTTTACAGATGCTCGTGGTCTTAACGCCATTGTGAATTCATGCATGGAAGCTTGCAAGAACAAATAATATGTTAAAATGTGGCATTTAATGTAACAAGAAAATGTTGGATAGATAAATTGTATTTTAACATTTTATAATCATGTACTGACGGTGAAATATTTTATTACACATACATCAAAGCACATCTCACTAGATCTCGATATTTGACTTGAAAATTGAATTAATTTATTTGGTGATGTATGTTTGTATTATAAAATCATTTTATTCTACCAGTTCAAACACAAAAAATGTTATGTGTATTTATGTTTCAATGGTCAATCTTAAAATAATGTCAATTTTTTTAAATATTTACTTTAGTCTCTTTAGTAAAATTTAATTTGATGGACTTTATCGTTTCATCTCCTTTTAGAAGATTTAGAAGCAATGAGCATGATCTATCGATCGTTAGATTTTGTTAATTTATTTTTCATGAATTTTTTGTTTGGCCCGAATAATTTTAATTTGTTGTAAATAAATAATTCATTTTTTTTGGGTAAGCAAAAATTAATAATTCATGGTTTATGGATTTGTTTGGTCGGTCAACGACTCTATTCGGCTCGACGATCCATCCCAATTATTATTGGGCTTTAAATTATAAAGTCCAAAAACATTAAGTTCTATCATGATCCGTTTTAAAATTGTCTCAACTCTCAATAATAGAGGTCCATAAAAAGAAAAGATTAATTAATTGTGGAAAAACAATTTCTGCTTTCGATGCATAATTCTTAATCTCAAAAAAGAAAAGAAAAGATTATAATGTATTTTTGAAATAAAAACTAAAAACTAACAGTAAAACTAAAGTTTGTCATTTTGCATAGACACGCTGATAAGCATGAAACAAACGAAATGATAACATCCTCACCTATATTTAATCAAATCTTTCTTGTACCTATAAAACAGGGACATTTTAAAAAAAAGTTCAAAATCTACACTTTCAAATTGAAATTTTTTTAAATGTACAATCTAATTAATTCTATTCCCCAAAAAGAATCATGAACATAGCCTTTTTCATTTTTACGGGTTGAATGATTAAAGTTAACCTTAGTGCATTCTTTCCTTGACCTCAGTCATTAAAAATGTTTTTATTTATGCAAACAACTAGATATTTTCAATGACGTGCATTCCCGCCGAATCTTTTGATGTTTGCATAAACAAAAGAACTATGAATATACCAAAAGTCACGGAAAGAAAACATTAATTAATATTTATATTAAGTTTTCGACATATGGATATGTTTCTTATTCTTTTGTGGAATCTTAAAAAGCCAAGAACAAACGATTTATGAAATCCAATCATATCCTCTCTGTTTGAGAGTTTTTAAACTAGATCATATTATAAATCAATTAAGGTTTCATTAATACAACATATATTGATATGCAATTTTTATTGTATATCATCTCTTTGAGAGTTAGAATGCTAACCAAGACTTTGTATCACACTGATACAAATTCACACGTTCTGCAACCCGCCTATTAGTGGTAAGAACATGTTTCAAACAAGGAAGCCCTAATTTGTAGGGAGGAAATCCAAGGTTGTGACACTAAGTAGAAGTCCACTTTTGTGAGGCCAAAAATACCGGTGTGATCACTAGGTGGAAATCCTCTTGTTTGAGGTAAGGAAATCTAGGAGAACGTTATCCTACTAATTATAATCGTGAAATATGATTGATTAAGACCTTCTAAGGTTAGAAGGAAGGATCACTCTGAAAAGGATGGACGGACTAGCTTACCAGTTGGGTAGTTAACCAATATAAAAATATAATGTTATATTCTGTCTATGTACCATGTCTTTTATTTTGTCTAAGTTCTTTATAATTTAACTTCTCCTCTTATGTTTGTGTTAAGTCCTTCTTGTATTTCCTCATTGATCTTCAGATGTCGGCTTTGAAGTTCTCGATTTTTTAAACTTGCATAATTTTATCCAAATTTTTCAACTTTTTATTGAATTCTACTAACTATGTCGATGAATGTTGCATCTGCTGAAAAAAAAAAATTTCGAGTTAAATTAATTGAAAAATTACTTGAGATCGGCAATGTCACAAGAAAATTCTAATGTTCTAGGCATTTTATGTATTGAGAAAGTTATGATTGAACATATTGATATAGTCACAATTATTAGTGACTTTTCAAATATAAATGCTCGTAGGAATTGTTTTATATGAATTTTCGGATATTAAATAAAAAATAATTTTTTTTTCTAATTTTTATACAATTTCTTAGTTAGGCCTGAATTTTAAATTGGCTCTTATGCCGCCAAAATTTCAAAAAGGGAGTTGATCTACTACCGGTTTTCTTTGTAGCCATGCTAAAACTTTACCTTGCAATTAATTAAAATTTAAATACTTGAGTGTGTCAATTTTTACTTGGGCAAAAATGAGTAAAATTCAATGGCAAATACAAATTCTCCTAACATCCAAGAGGAAGTTGGCAAACTCCAAGAAAATACTGAGAAGATATATATACAATGTCATGTTATTCATTAACTTCGGATTGTGGTTGCTTGAGGAAAAACTTAGAGTAGCAAATGTCATGTGACCTATTTATTTAACTCTTGTTTTAAAATAATTTGAGATATTATTGATCGCATGATCAATTAAATCTAATGGTACAAATTTGGTGTATGTATTTTGAGTTATAGATAATATCAACGAATTCTATGTCTATAAATAAATATCCTTTTTGAATTATATTATTTTTCAAAAGTTTGCTGAATTAAGTTGACCCAACATTAATTCTATTATGATCCTTACCATTATTGTTTAAAACATTTACCCATTCTCTTAATCCATTTTAATTTGTTTACAAACTAAAATCTTTTACTAATATTTTTCATATACAAAAGTGTGCATCTATTTGAATGCTTATAAATTGAGGTATTTTATTCAAATTTTATATATTGTGTAATCAAATTTAGTACAATCAGAAAATCAAGATTTATATAGAGAAAAGATATGTCAAAGTTTCAAATTAAAAATATAGGCTTAATATCGATGATGATAATGTTAGTTGTTGTCGAAGCAGATGGTTCTCCCTTTCTTTCATCAACAAAACAAGATATCGTTTGTCTTGGTGAGTGTAGTTTGCAATGTCTTGGTTTGATCGCAACCGAACCAGCATATGCAGCTTGTGTTGTTGCATGTGGATTATTGAAATGTGAAAAGGTTTCGTCAAAAAATGTTTATGGTTGTGCAACTTCTTGTGCTATTTCCAAGACCATTAACGTCAATACTGGTATTTCCACATGGACTATATTCTCTTTAATTATACATTCTTATAAAAGTAATCCTATAATTAATGATTGCACTAATTAATGGTGTTTTATACAATAATTGACTATTTTACAGATGCTCGTGGTCTTAACGCCATTGTGAATTCATGCATGGAAGCTTGCAAGAACAAATAATATGTTAAAATGTGGCATTTAATGTAACAAGAAAATGTTGGATAGATAAATTGTATTTTAACATTTTATAATCATGTACTGACGGAGAAATATTTTATTACACATACATCAAATCACATCTCACTAGATCTCGATATTTGACTTGAAAATCGAATTAATTTATTTGGTGATGTATGTTTGTATTATAAAATCATTTTATTCTACCAGTTCAAACACAAAAAATGTTATGTGTATTTATGTTTCAATGATCAATCTTAAAATAATGTCAATTTTTTTAAATATTTACTTTAGTCTCTTTAGTAAAATTTAATTTGATGGACTTTATCGTTTCATCTCCTTTTAGAAGATTTAGAAGAAATGAGCATGATCTATCGATCGTTAGATTTTTTTAATTTATTTTTCATGAATTTTTTGTTTGGCCCGAATAATTTTAATTTGTTTTAAATAAATAATTCATTTTTTTTGGGTAAGCAAAAATTAATAATTCATGGTTTATGGATTTGTTTGGTCGGTCAACGACTCTATTCGGCACGACGATCCATCCCAATTATTATTGGGCTTTAAATTATAAAGTCCAAAAACATTAAGTTCTATCATGATCCGTTTTAAAATGTCTCAACTCTCAATAATAGAGGTCCATAAAAAGAAAAGATTAATTAATTGTGGAAAAACAATTTCTGCTTTCGATGCATAATTCTTAATCTCAAAAAAGAAAAGAAAAGATTATAATGTATTTTTGAAATAAAAACTAAAAACTAACAGTAAAACTAAAGTTTGTCATTTTGCATAGACACGCTGATAAGCATGAAACAAACGAAATGATAACATCCTCACCTATATTTAATCAAATCTTTCTTGTACCTATAAAACAGGGACATTTTAAAAAAAAGTTCAAAATCTACACTTTCAAATTGAAATTTTTTTAAATGTACAATCTAATTAATTCTATTCCCCAAAAAGAATCATGAACATAGCCTTTTTCATTTTTACGGGTTGAATGATTAAAGTTAACCTTAGTGCATTCTTTCCTTGACCTCAGTCATTAAAAATGTTTTTATTTATGCAAACAACTAGATATTTTCAACGACGTGCATTCCCGCCGAATCTTTTGATGTTTGCATAAACAAAAGAACTATGAATATACCAAAAGTCACGGAAAGAAAACATTAATTAATATTTATATTAAGTTTTCGACATATGGATATGTTTCTTATTCTTTTGTGGAATCTTAAAAAGCCAAGAACAAACGATTTATGAAATCCAATCATATCCTCTCTGTTTGAGAGTTTTTAAACTAGATCATATTATAAATCAATTAAGGTTTCATTAATACAACATATATTGATATGCAATTTTTATTGTATATCATCTCTTTGAGAGTTAGAATGCTAACCAAGACTTTGTATCACACTGATACAAATTCACACGTTCTGCGACCCGCCTATTAGTGGTAAGAACATGTTTCAAACAAGCAAGCCCTAATTTGTAGGGAGGAAATCCAAGGTTGTGACACTAAGTAGAAGTCCACTTTTGTGAGGCCAAAAATACCGGTGTGATCACTAGGTGGAAATCCTCTTGTTTGAGGTAAGGAAATCTAGGAGAACGTTATCCTACTAATTATAATCGTGAAATATGATTGATTAAGTCCTTCTAAGGTTAGAAGGAAGGATCACTCTGAAAAGGATGGACAGGACTAGCTTACCAGTTGGGTAGTTAACCAATATAAAAATATAATGTTATATTCTGTCTATGTACCATGTCTTTTATTTTGTCTAAGTTCTTTATAATTTAACTTCTCCTCTTATGTTTGTGTTAAGTCCTTCTTGTATTTCCTCATTGATCTTCAGATGTCGGCTTTGAAGTTCTCGATTTTTTAAACTTGCATAATTTTATCCAAATTTTTCAACTTTTTATTGAATTCTACTAACTATGTCGATGAATGTTGCATCTGCTGAAAAAAAAATTTCGAATTAAATTAATTGAAAAATTACTTGAGATCGGCAATGTCACAAGAAAATTCTAATGTTCTAGGCATTTTATGTATTGAGAAAGTTATGATTGAACATATTGATATAGTCACAATTATTAGTGACTTTTCAAATATAAATGCTCGTAGGAATTGTTTTATATGAATTTTCGGATATTAAATAAAAAATAATTTTTTTTTCTAATTTTTATACTATTTCTTAGTTAGGCCTGAATTTTAAATTGGCTCTTATGCCGCCAAAATTTCAAAAAGGGAGTTGATCTACTACCGGTTTTCTTTGTAGACCTTCTAAAACTTTACCTTGCAATTAATTAAAATTTAAATGCTTGAGTGTGTCAATTTTTACTTGGGCAAAAATGAGTAAAATTCAATGGCAAATACAAATTCTCCTAACATCCAAGAGGAAGTTAGAAAACTCCAAGAAAATATTGAGAAGATATATATACAATGTCATGTTATTCATTAACTTCGGATTGTGGTTGCTTGAGGAAAAACATAGAGTAGCAAATGTCATGTGACCTATTTATTTAACTCTTGTTTTAAAATAATTTGAGATATTATTGATCGCATGATCAATTAAATCTAACGGTACAAATTTGGTGTATGTATTTTGAGTTATAGATAATATCAACGAATTCTATGTCTATAAATTAATATCCTTTTTGAATTATATTATTTTTCAAAAGTTTGCTGAACTAAGTTGACCCAACATTAATTCTATTATGATCCTTACCATTATTGTTTAAAACATTTACCCATTCTCTTAATCCATTTTAATTTGTTTACAAAATAAAATCTTTTACTAATATTTTTCATATACAAAAGTGTGCATCTATTTGAATGCTTATAAATTGAGGTATTTTATTCAAATTTTATATATTGTGTAATCAAATTTAGTACAATCAGAAAATCAAGATTTATATAGAGAAAAGATATGTCAAAGTTTCAAATTAAAAATATAGTCTTAATATCGATGATGATAATGTTAGTTGTTGTCGAAGCAGATGGTTCTCCCGTTCTTTCATCAACAAAACAAGATATCGTTTGTCTTGGTGAGTGTAGTTTGCAATGTCTTGGTTTGATCGCAACCGAACCAGCATATGCAGCTTGTGTTGTTGCATGTGGATTATTGAAATGTGAAAAGGTTTCGTCAAAAAATGTTTATGGTTGTGCAACTTCTTGTGCTATTTCCAAGACCATTAACGTCAATACTGGTATTTCCACATGGACTATATTCTCTTTAATTATACATTCTTATAAAAGTAATCCTATAATTAATGATTGCACTAATTAATGGTGTTTTATACAATAATTGACTATTTTACAGATGCTCGTGGTCTTAACGCCATTGTGAATTCATGCATGGAAGCTTGCAAGAACAAATAATATGTTAAAATGTGGCATTTAATGTAACAAGAAAATGTTGGATAGATAAATTGTATTTTAACATTTTATATTCATGTACTGACAGTGAAATATTTTATTACACATACATCAAATCACATCTCACTAGATCTCGATATTTGACTTGAAAATCGAATTAATTTATTTGGTGATGTATGTTTGTATTATAAAATCATTTTATTCTACCAGTTCAAACACAAAAAATGTTATGTGTATTTATGTTTCAATGATCAATCTTAAAATAATGTCAATTTTTTTAAATATTTACTTTAGTCTCTTTAGTAAAATTTAATTTGATGGACTTTATCGTTTCATCTCCGTTTAGAAGATATAGAAGCAATGAGCATGATCTATCGATCGTTAGATTTTGTTAATTGATTTTTCATGAATTTTTTGTTTGGCCCGAATAATTTTAATTTGTTTTAAATAAATAATTCATTTTTTTTGGGTAAGCAAAAATTAATAATTCATGGTTTATGGATTTGTTTGGTCGGTCAACGACTCTATTCGGCTCGACGATCCATCCCAATTATTATTGGGCTTTAAATTATAAAGTCCAAAAACATTAAGTTCTATCATGATCCGTTTTAAAATGTCTCAACTCTCAATAATAGAGGTCCATAAAAAGAAAAGATTAATTAATTGTGGAAAAACAATTTCTGCTTTCGATGCATAATTCTTAATCTCAAAAAAGAAAAGAAAAGATTATAATGTATTTTTGAAATAAAAACTAAAAACTAACAGTAAAACTAAAGTTTGTCATTTTTCATAGACACACTGATAAGCATGAAACAAACGAAATGATAACATCCTCACCTATATTTAATCAAATCTTTCTTGTACCTATAAAACAGGGACATTTTAAAAAAAAGTTCAAAATCTACACTTTCAAATTGAAATTTTTTTAAATGTACAATCTAATTAATTCTATTCCCCAAAAAGAATCATGAACATAGCCTTTTTCATTTTTACGGGTTGAATGATTAAAGTTAACCTTAGTGCATTCTTTCCTTGACCTCAGTCATTAAAAATGTTTTTATTTATGCAAACAACTAGATATTTTCAATGACGTGCATTCCCGCCGAATCTTTTGATGTTTGCATAAACAAAAGAACAATGAATATACCAAAAGTCACGGAAAGAAAACATTAATTAATATTTATATTAAGTTTTCGACATATGGATATGTTTCTTATTCTTTTGTGGAATCTTAAAAAGCCAAGAACAAACGATTTATGAAATCCAATCATATCCTCTCTGTTTGAGAGTTTTTAAACTAGATCATATTATAAATCAATTAAGGTTTCATTAATACAACATATATTGATATGCAATTTTTATTGTATATCATCTCTTTGAGAGTTAGAATGCTAACCAAGACTTTGTATCACACTGATAAAAATTCACACGTTCTGCAACCCGCCTATTAGTGGTAAGAACATGTTTCAAACAAGGAAGCCCTAATTTGTAGGGAGAAAATCCAAGGTTGTGACACTAAGTAGAAGTCCACTTTCGTGAGGCAAAAAATACCGTTGTGATCATTAGGTGGAAATCCTCTTGTTTGAGGTAAGGAAATCTAGGAGAACGTTATCCTACTAATTATAATCGTGAAATATGATTGATTAAGTCCTTCTAAGGTTAGAAGGAAATATCACTCTGAAAAGGATGGACAGGACTAGCTTACCATTTGGGTAGTTAACCAATATAAAAATATAATGTTATATTCTGTCTATGTACCATGTCTTTTATTTTGTCTAAGTTCTTTATAATTTAACTTCTCCTCTTATGTTTGTGTTAAGTCCTTCTAATATTTCCTCATTGATCTTCAGATGTCGGCTTTGAAGTTCTCGATTTTTTATTGAATTCTACTAACTATGTCGATGAATGTTGCATCTGCTGAAAAAAAAAAATTTCGAGTTAAATTTTTTGAAAAATTACTTGAGATCGGCAATGTCACAAGAAAATTCTAATGTTCTAGGCATGTTATGTATTGAGAAAGTTATGATTGCACATATTGATATAGTCACAATTATTAGTGACTTTTCAAATATAAATGCTCGTAGGAATTGTTTGATATGAATTTTCGGATATTAAATAAAAAATAATTTTTTTCTAATTTTTATACTATTTCTTAGTTAGGCCTGAATTTTAAATTCGCTCTTATGCCACCAAAATTTCAAAAAGGGAGTTGATCTACTACCAGTTTTCTTTGTAGCCCAGCTAAAACTTTACCTTGCAATTAATTAAAATTTAAATACTTGAGTGTGTCAATTTTTACATGGGCAAAAATATGAGTAAAATTCAATGGCAAATACAAATTCTCCTAACATCCAAGAGGAAATTAGCAAACTCCAAGAAAATACTGAGAAGATATATATACAATATCATTTTATTTATTAACTTCGGATTGTGGTTACTTGAGGAAAAACTTAGAGTAGCAAATGTCATGTGACCTATTTATTTAACTCTTGTTTTAAAATAATTTGAGATATTATTGATCGCATGATCAATTAAATCTAACGGTACAAATTTGGTGTATGTATTTTGAGTTATACATAATGTCAACGGATTCTATGTCTATAAATAAATATCCTTTTTGAATTATATTATTTTTCAAAAGTTTGCTGAACTAAGTTGACCCAACATTAATTCTATTATGATCCTTACCATTATTGTTTAAAACATTTACCCATTCTCTTAATACATTTTAATTTTTTTACAAACTAAAATCTTTTACTAATATTTTTCATATACAAAAGTGTGCATCTATTTGAATGCTTATAAATTGAGGTATTTTATTCAAATTTTATATATTGTGTAATCAAATTTAGTACAATCAGAAAATCAAGATATATATAGAGAAAAGATATGTCAAAGTTTCAAATTAAAAATATAGTCTTAATATCAATGATGATAATATTAGTTGTTGTCGAAGCAGATGGTTCTCCCATTCTTTCATCAACAAAACAAGATATCGTTTGTCTTGGTGAGTGTAGTTTGCAATGTCTTGGTTTGATCGCAACCGAACCAGCATATGCAGCTTGTGTTGTTGCATGTGGATTATTGAAATGTCAAAAGGTTTCGTCAAAAAATGTTTATGGTTGTGCAACTTCTTGTGCTATTTCCAAGACCATTAACGTCAATACTGGTATTTCCACATGGACTATATTCTCTTTAATTATACATTGTTATAAAAATAATCCTATAATTTATGATTGCACTAATTAATGGTGTTTTATACAATAATTGACTATTTTACAGATGCTCTTGGTGTTAACGCCATTGTGAATTCATGCATGGAAGCTTGCAAGAACAAATAATATGTTAAAATGTGGCATTTAATGTACCAAGGAAATATTGGATAGATAAATTGTATTTTAACATTTTATAATCATGTACTGACGGTGAAATATTTTATTACACATACATAAATCACATCTCACTAGATCTCGATATTTTACCTAAAAATCGAATTAATTTATTTAGTGATGTATGATTGAATTATAAACTCATTTTATTATACCAGTTCAAACACAAAAAATGTTATGTGTATTTTTGTTTCAATGATCAATCTTAAAATAATGTCAATTTTTTTAAATATTTACTTTAGTCTCTTTAGTAAAATTTAATTTGGTGGACTTTATCGTTTCATCTCCTTTTAGAAGATTTAGAAGCAATGAGCATGATCTTTCGATCGTTAGATTTTGTTAATTTATTTTTCATGAATTTTTTGTTTGGCCCGAATAATTTTAATTTGTTTGAAATAAATAATTCATTTTTTTTTGGTAAGCAAAAATTAATAATTCATGGTTTATGGATTTGTTTGGTCGGTCAAAGACTCTATTCGGCTTGACGATTCATCCCAATTATTATTGGGATTTAAATTATAAAGTCCAAAAACATTAAGTTCTATCATCATCCGTTTTAAAATGTCTCAACTCTCAATAATAGAGGTCCATAAAAAGAAAATATTAATTAATTGTGGAAAAACAATTTTTGCTTTCGATGTATAATTCTTAATCTCAAAAAAGAAAAGAAAATGCACGTAGGAATTGTTTTATATGAAATCTCGGATATTAAATCAAAATTGATTTTTTTTCTAATTTTTATACTATTTCTTAGTTAGGCCTGAATTTTAAATTCGCTCTTATGCCGCCAAAATTTCAAAAAGGGAGTTGATCTACTACCGGTTTTCTTTGTAGCCCTTCTAAAACTTTACCTTGCAATTAATTAAAATTTAAATACTTGAGTGTGTCAATTTTTACTTGGGCAAAAATATGAGTAAAATTCAATGGCAAATACAAATTCTCCTAACATCCAAGAGGAAGTTAGCAAACTCCACGAAAATACTGAGAAGATAAATATACAATGTCATGTTATTCGTTAACCTCGGATTGTGGTTGCTTGAGGAAAAACTTAGAGTAGCAAATGTCATGTGACCTATTTATTTAACTCTTGTTTTAAAATAATTTGAGATATTATTGATCGCATGATCAATTAAATGTAACAGTACAAATTTGGTGTATGTATTTTGACTTATACATAATGTCAACGGATTCTATGTCTATAAATAGACATAATGTCACCGCACCGAATTTCTCAATTGAATTGCTTTCCCTTAATAATCTCTGCTCTCAAGGGTATTCCGTTACTTAAATCCCCAGTTCCAAACATGAACACCTGTGTAAAGTACTCGCCATACGATCTTTAATCATTTTATCGTATACCACATCCAATTTCTTGGAATAAACTTTCCTCTTTCGAAGAGCTGTTGCCTTGTAAGCCAATCTGTCGCCGACATTTTCAACCACTACTCGGCTGCGCACTCTGATTCGACCACTTACTATCATTCTCCCCACGTGACGTTGCCATTTTAGATGTAACTTTCCAGATGTTGTTCTACCTCGACTCATCTTTCTGTTGTCATCTCTTCTGTTGTTTCTTCTGCTACCGTAGACTTCCCTAGGTAGAATCCACATCACTCCGTGACTTCAGATACACCACCTTAAACTTAACTTATTATTGTAATTCTTACATATCTACGATTCGTTGACTCACACTGCTTACAATTGTCTCATATTACTATCCTCCTAACATACGCCTCTTCTTACCCTTTACGTCCGGTTCCTATTCAACTTATCACTTCACCGTGAAGGTTCGTGGAGAAAACACAAGAAGGGGGGGTTGAATTGTGTTTTGGATATTTAAAAACTTCCCAAGATATTTAAACCTTTTCAGAGTCTTTAAAGCACAGCGAATTGTTCACACAATTAACTTATGGCGTTATGAATGATGAAGGAGTAAATGAGAGAGTGAGAGAGAGAAGAACACACAACAATTTATACTGGTTCCCCTCACAAATTGAGAGTACTCCAGTCCCCTTGTTTCCAAGAGAGTTTACTATAATCACAAAGATTACAATAGATGCTCAAGCACACAAGCTCAAGACTTCCTGCTCTTAGTCACACAAGACAGAGAGACTTCCTTGCTCTGATCACACCAGATCAGAGACTTCCTTGCTCTGATCACACAAGATCAGAGACTTCCTTGCTCAAGCACACAAGCTCAAGACTTCCTGCTCTAAGTCACACAAGACAGAGAGACTTCCTTGCTCCTACACTCAGCAGAAGACTTCGTTGCTCTAATCACTAAGATTGAGACTTATATGCTTCTACACTAAGTAGAAGACTTTCTTACTTCTATACTAAGCAGAAGAGCTTCTACACTATGCATAAGACTTTGTTGCTTCTACACTAAGCAGAAGACTTACTACTAACTTATAAGCTTAAACTTATTACAAACATAATAACTTCAGAGGCTTAAGCTAGTTTCTATGCTCACTTCATTTGAGAGATATTTTCTATTACAATGCAGATTCTCACTTTCTTCTGAGAGATGTTTTCTAATGAAGATCGCTAGTCATCAATTCTTTCTTTGGCATATTTATATGAGTTGAGAAAGACATTGAGACGTTGGAGAAATTCCCGTTGTAAAATGGACAGTTGTAGTCTTTGAAGATCTGTTGAGTAAAGCCACGTCTTCCTTTGCAGTGAGGCTTCACCTTTACTGTTTGTCCAATAGTACCGTTATAAGGTACAACTAGCTCCTAGAGAGAGAGGGATCACATCCTTTGTGACCGTTGCAATTAGTTGACCTTAGAACAAATCATCAGGCTTGATAAGTTGTAGTTGATGTAGCCCTTCTGATGATTTAGGGAATTCCTTTGCTTCTGATGAACCTTTGATAACTTGGAGTCTGATTGGTCTTTGAATGGTTGGCCTCTGATAGTCCTTCGCAATTCAGCTTCTGAATGTCTTCATCCTCTGAATGACTCATGACTAGCAGATAGCATCTGAACTCTTGTAGGCATCTGAACATCCTTGAGCTTCTGAACTTCACTGAGCTTCTGAACTCCTTCAGACGTTCTGATCCTCTTTGAGCTTCTGAACTTTGTTTAGCTCTTGACCACGTTGTAGCTTCTGAACTCTTTCAGAGTGTAATTATTCAGACTTCCATAGGTTTCATCAGAGTCTAAATTAAGTGTGCTCTTGATTTAACGTTGAATTCTCCTGCACTTAATTTAAACATTAGTACCATCAATTGTCCATTTAATACTTTGTTATCATCAAAACCTAAGGGTGTGTATTAACACATATTTTGTTCCAACAATCTCCCCCTTTTTGATGATGACAAACATAAGTATTAAATACAATTGTTGTTGATAAAAATCATCTAAGTTGACATTAGGCTTCTGAGTTTTGCAAGCTGCCCCTAAGTCTGGTAACCCATAGGGTTAGGTTTGTAAGCTCCCCTATTTTGTATCCATAGTTAATTTTAATCAGTTTCAGAATTACTTTATTATATGACTTAAATTATTCATATTTCACTATATAAAGAACAAGGTTTGCAAGCTTCTTCTTTTCATAGTGTGATAATCTTTGAATAAAGTTGCACCCTTACTCAAGAACTAACTATGAATAATAAACTTCAATTAATAAATGCATTCTCCTTGAAATTAAGCCCTTAATGCAGATGCAAGATGAAGCAATATTTAAATTGAATGACAAAATAGGATCAGAGGCACTTAGAGACGTCTACACACACATTTGGTTCTGATGGTTATCATTAACAGCTTCAGAGTTCAAAATATTTTCAAACAGTTCAGAGCTTAAAAAAATCTTTTCAAAGAAAATAGCTCAGAGCCTGAACAAAAATTTGAAAACAGTTCAGAGCTCTTTAGTACAATATTTTGAAATCCTCAAGGATCATATTGTCATAACAAAGCATGTACCTCATGCTACTATTTTGACCACTCTCCTGAAGTAACAAGGTTTGTCACAAGAAAGGGGGGTTTGAATTGTGACCTTTTAAAATTTTAACTGCAAGTAAAGTTAATTGCAAACTTTGAACAATAAAATTGTTAGAATGTTCAGAGAATGTTCTCCACACAACAGAATAATAAATAACTTTAAGTAAGTGAGTTGTGTGTTAAGTGTTTGCTTAAAATAAAAGAGTAAGGAGAAGAAGGATTGAACACACGATCTTATCCTGGTTCACCCCTTAATAGTATGGGCTACTCCAGTCCCCACTTGAGTGAGATTATCCACTATAATCTAGACCAAGATTACAGTCCTTCCTTTGATCTAAACAAAGATCAAAATACTTCCAGCTTAACACAAGCTGATCTATCAAGGTATACTCAAACAATTATACCTAATTGACTTGAGTTACACTTTACAAAGATTATCAAGGTTTTTGGATCTAAGCTTAAGCACACCTAACCGGTTGTGAAGCTTATAAATAAATTACACTCAAGATACTCACTGAAATTATAGATCCTAGATTTCTAGAGAGCTTGGAGTATGAGTGAAAAAGAAGAGCTTGATTGCTTGTAAGATAAAACAAGTATGAATGCTTTTGTGCTTGAAACTCTTACTCTTCATCTTGAACTAACGTGCTATTTATAGATGGAGATGTTCCCTTGTTGCTTGGACATCAAATAAGTCTGTTGTGAGTGTAGAAATAGCCGTTGCAAAAGAAACAAAACAGTCCAATAAGATTTGTACTTTTAGATGCTTCTGGAGACCATTCTTTTGGTGGTCTCTGACATTGGTACTGCAAGGATGGCAGAGATATTCGTTGTGCCAACTGTAATGAGTTGTTTCTGATGATATATAAGTTGTAAAGTATTTTCCCATGTGTGGAAATAAAACTAGGACAGCTTGCTTCTTCTAGAAGAAAATCTGGGAGACCATTCTCTCAGTTTTCTGGAGACCATTTTCCAAACAAATGTGGATAAGATCAAGGAGCTAAAAGAGCTGTTGCAAGTTGTCTTGCAGCTGTTTATATGCAGAATAGAGTAGTAGAGATACTATTCATGTGTCCTTTGTAAGTACAAGCAAATAGTAAACCAAGGACATTTGTCATGGGAGAATGTAGCCACCCATTACTTGCAAGTCTGATTTTGTTCAGCTACTATATATTAGCAGGCTGTTTGTACCTTGTTTGTTGAGTTTCTATTGGTCTAGATTACTTCTTAATGATGTTCTTGGAGAACATAAAGTCTTTGACATAAAATGTGAGCTTGATATTCTTAAAGACCCTTCAAAGAGCATGTCCATGAACCAAAATTGATTCTTTGCCTTAAATGACTTATTTCTTCTATTTTGAATGCTTTAAATAAGTCATACATAAAGTGTAATCTTGTCTTGTTTCACGATGACATCTATAAGTGCTTATTCATTGATCACGTGAACTTGAACATCAACTTGTGGTATGGTCTCAGACCATTCTCTTGAGCACATTTTTGCATAAAACATGTTTTAATTCTTTTCTTATGAGTGAAACCTAATGATATTAATCCATTGCATCTGTCTAATATTAAATCACTCAAAAGCACTTGTTAGATCATAATATGATCAGAATCCAATTAAAAAATAATTAGAGAAGTTTGTTATCTTTAAAACATCAAACTAGGATTTTGTCTCAACAATCTCCCCCTTTTTGATGATGACAAACTCTTAATTAATTTTTTAGATTGAGATTCTGATTAAACCAGATTAGTAAAAATACTTGTGATTTAATCAAAGAGCTCCCCCTCAATTTATGCATTCTTTATCAAAGCTTAAAAATTATGCATATGCAAATTGAGTAAGAATAGGATCATGCAATTTTGAATCATTCATTCATTAATCAATTTTCAGACCTGAGGATATAACATAGATTATACAGGATTAATGACTTTGCAAAAGATAGATTCAATCATAATTATAGTTTAGAATAATGTGACATTTAAAGAGAAGTTCTAAAAACAAAATATAACTTCTCATCACTTCTCAGCAAATTCTAAACTTAGCAAAGAAAACATAAGTACTTAAACATCATAAAATGTAAACAAGACAAATCATGTCATAAAAACAGAATCTCCCCCTCAAACTAACAATCTCTTCTCCCCCTTTGTCGTCATCAAAAAGAACCGGGAGAATTACTGAGGGATAGTGGGTGAGGAATCATCAGAACTGGACATATTGTCAAATTTTGGAGCTTCAGGAACTGGAGGTGGCACAACAGCAGGAGGTGGATTCACTCTCATTGCAGGGCAGAATTCATCAACTAGCCAAGTCCTAAAGGTGGAGAACTCAAGCTTCATGTGAGAATACATTGTATCCATAAGCTCATATATTTTGACCACGTGTTTCTTGGTCTGCAAGATATCAATCTCAACCTTTGATCTTTTCAAAGCTCTTGAGTCAAAGGGAGGCAAAGTTTCAGATTGCGCAGCATTGGGGTTAGTGTAGGAGTTGGTGCAAAAAGAACCAAGTGATGCAAAGTTTGATGGAAAAGATGGTAGAGATGGACCAGCATCAGTAAAGATTGGCTGTGGCATTTTTGGAAATTCTGGTGGAGGAGTTTTTATTAAATCTCTGAGAAATTCAGAGGTGTGGAATGAATCAAAAGTTTTGTGAGGTGAAGTTGCAAAAGGTGGAAATGATGTGTTGACAGGATTGTCATAAATGGGATTTTCAAAAGTGGTGTTTTCAACAGTGGGATTTTCATTCAGCAAAACAGAAGTGAATTTGTTCAAGGATGAATTCAAATTTTCTGCAAAAACAGCATCAAATTCGAGAGATACAAAAGTGGGTTCAGAAACAATGGGATTACCTTCAGGCAAGATTTCTTTGCCTTTATCACAAGGTGCTGAGGTAGGGAGAATGTTCTCCAAACGGTCTTCTTGAGTGGTGACTACTTCAGCTAGTAAATCCAAATTGGCATTTTGCTCAAAAATTTCTCTTTTTCTTTTCTGACCATGATCTTCAGAAGACACGTCTTCAGCTTTCTTCATCCTATCAATGTTTTTAGTAGTGAAAGTGGTGTAGGTATTTTTGCTTTCTTCTCCTACAAAGCTCACTTTGAATTCTCTAAAAATCCTTGTTAAAAACATTCCATAGGGTAGAGTTACCTTTTTGTTCTCATTTTCAATGGTATTGATCATATGTTGAATGAGAACATATGGAAGATTAAGTTTGATTTGTTGGGACAAGTGATACATGATCATCATGTCATTATGGGTGACTTTGTCTTTGCTACCTTTTCTAGGAAAGATGGAATGAAGGCAGACATTGTGGATCATTTTGAATTCTTGTTTCAATTTTGAGGAGGGAGGATCTTTGGTTAAAGAAGTTCCAGGTTCAAAAATTTGCTTCATGAAGGAGGTTCTATCAACACAGAGTTTTGAAAACCAATTAATCCCGTATACTTTGTTTCCTTCAGTAGGAATTTCTAAGAGTTTTCCAAGTAACTCTTCAGTTATCCTAATCTTGATTCCCTTAAGATCAGATACAATTTGATCTTTTTCAGATAAAACAACAGCATTGAAATAAAAAGCAGAGATAAGGGATGGATAGTAAGTTTCTTTGATGTTGAACAGTTTTGTCCAACCAAGAGGAGTAGTGTATTTGGTTAGATCATGATCAGTGTTGATCAGATCATTGAAGTTAAAAACACGACCAGGAAGAACGGGTTTCCTTTTTGAGAATTTTTCAAAATTTTCCAAACTATTTTGATTGATCAAAGGGACAGGTTTTTTGAGGTTTTTGACCAAAAAATCTTCTTCAGAGTTTTGTGAGGTTTTTGGTAGAGTTTTTGAAGAACTAGGTCTTCGTGAATAGGTTCTGATATCTGGAGCAGATTTGGTGGGTGAAGAGTCAGAGAGAGTTTCTTCTGAATCAGTGATTGTATAGACATTGGTGTCAATGGCAGGTTTTCTACCACCAC
Source organism: Trifolium subterraneum (assembly GCA_951799995.1). Classification (NCBI taxonomy): domain Eukaryota; kingdom Viridiplantae; phylum Streptophyta; class Magnoliopsida; order Fabales; family Fabaceae; genus Trifolium; species Trifolium subterraneum. The sequence continues at coordinate 35,320,587 of OX637462.1, read as the reverse complement.
CAGTCGCAATCCTATTTGACCTTCTAATCCTAGAGGAGTCAATAGATTTTGATTTCTTTGATTTCTTGGATTTTTTGGATATGGAAGAGGGTTTGGATTGTTGAGTTCTGTTCTCATCATGAGGAGGATGTTCAGTGTTTAGTGGTTGGATATTAAGAGGTTGACAAGTTATTGGAATGGTTCCAATATAGATTTGACCGATGGCAAGGGTTTTGACTGGAGATTGTCTTGCATGTTCAATCTCTACAGTACCATGAACAGTGTTGGACATGGCTTCAACATGATTAACAGTTTTGGTTTGCGCAGGAAGAGAGGAATTGACTACAAAGTCATCTTCATGATCAGATAATGATTTGAAAGAAGTTTCAGATGAGGATTTGTTACCTGAGTGGTTGATTGGAGACGGAGGAGATGGTGGTGAGGGAGATCGTTTAGGGGATTGAGAGGCTGAGGATGAGGCATTCTTGTCATGGAGAGTTTTTCTAGCAGCTTCCTTTACTCTAGCCATTGAGTAGATTTTTAGAAACAAAGAAGGTTTTTGGAAGATGAACAGTGTGAAGGGAAAGGTTTGTTTTGGTTTTTACGAAGAAGATGATGAGTTTTGGAAAGAGAGTGAGTGTGATTTATGTAGAGTGACTTGATAGAGTGTGTAGAGAATAGGAAAGGATAGGATTAGGTAGCTAGTACTCATTGAATAGTGTATGGAGTGTACTTAGGAAAACTAAACAATTAAATTATTCCAAAGAGAGAGAGAGTGTCAGCGAGAGAGAGAAGAGGAGTGATTTAGGAAGAGGAAGAGTTTTCAATGTGTTTGTTTAACATAATTTTAAGTAAAACACAAAACACATGATAACTAAATATATGAACATTTTATGTTCCCTTTTAGGAGCAGAGAGTGAGAACATTTTCTTGATGGTCTCTGAGCATAATATTTTGCTCAACAATGTCTAGTTGGGATTTTTGATAATTCTCAATTGTTCTTTTATAAAGTTAAACCGATCCTCAACTAAAGGTTTTGTAAAAATATCAGCTAATTGATATTCAGTATCAACAAATAATAATTCAACATCTTTTTTGCAAACATGATCACGAATGAAATGATGCTTAATTTCTATATGCTTTGATCTAGAATGTTGAATGGGATTCTTTGATAAATTTATAGCACTTGTATTATCACAGAGAATTTTAATATTTGTGTACCTTAGAGAAAAATCTTCAAGTTGATTTTTGATCCATATCACTTGAGAACAACAGTTTGCAGCTGACACATATTCTGCTTCAGTTGTTGAGAGTGCTATGGTATTTTGCTTTCTACAACACCAACTTACAAGAGCTTCACCAAGAAATTGACAAGCACCACTTGTGCTTTTTCTTTCAAGTTTATCACCAGCATAATCAGCATCACAATAGGCTTTTAGGTCAAAATGTGTTCCCTTTTTGTACCAAAGACCAACATCTGGTGTTCCTACTAAATATCTGAAGATTCTTTTGACTGCTGTAAGATGAGATTCTCTTGGAGAGGTTTGAAATCTTGCACAAAGACCTACTGAGAAGACAATGTCTGGTCTGCTTGCAGTTAAGTATAGGAGTGATCCAATCATTCCTCTATATTCCTTTTCAGACACATTTTTACCACTTTCATCTTTATCTAAATTTGTTGAAGGATGCATTGGAGTGGTCATAATTTTTGCTTCATTCATGTTATATTTTTTGAGAAGATCTTTGATATATTTTTCTTGACTAATAAAGATTCCTTTTTCTTGTTGCTTGATTTGTAATCCAAGAAAGAATCTAAGTTCTCCCATCATGCTCATCTCAAATTCACTTTGCATTAACTTTGAAAAATCTTCACACATTTGTTCATTAGTGGCACCAAATATGATATCATCAACATATACTTGAACTATCAAGAGATTTTGATTGTTTGTTTTTCTAAAAAGTGTTGTATCAATTTTTCCTCTAGAAAAACCATTTTCAAGTAAAAAGGTGCTCAATCTTTCATACCAAGCTCTTGGAGCTTGTTTTAGTCCATAAAGTGCTTTGGTGAGTTTAAACACATGATTAGGTTTATGTTCATCTTTAAAACCAGGAGGTTGATGTACATAAACTTCTTCATTTAAAAAACCATTTAAAAAGGCACTTTTGACATCCATTTGAAAAAGTTTAAAACATTTATGTGATGCATATGCAAGCAATATTCTTATAGCTTCTAACCTTGCCACTGGTGCAAATGTTTCATCATAGTCTATACCTTCTTGTTGGTTGTATCCTTGAGCCACAAGTCTTGCTTTGTTTCGAGTTACCTTGCCATCTTCATCCATTTTATTTCTAAAAACCCATCTGGTTCCAATGATAGAATGGTCTTGTGGCATTGGTACTAGTTTCCAAACTTCATTTCTTTCAAATTGGGAAAGTTCTTCTTTCATGGCTATAATCCATGATTTATCAATGATAGCTTCTTCAATGGATTTTGGTTCAATTTGAGAGATCATTGCTAAATTATTTTCATCAACTTGAAATGATCTTCTGGTTCTTATACCATCAGTGGTGTCTCCTATGATCTGATCTTGAGGATGATAATCCACTAATCTCCAAGATTTTGGAGGCTCTTGAGAAGGTGGTGAATCTTCTATTTCTTTTTCTTTTGATGAGTTTTCCTCTTCTTCCTCATCTTTTTCTTTTGTTAAGGTCGTATCCTCAAATTCATCAAATTTTACATGCATGCTTTCTTCTAAATTTTTTGAAGTTAGATTGTAAATTCTAAAAGCTTTGGAGGTTAGAGAGTATCCTAGGAAAATTCCTTTATCTGATTTGGAATCAAACTTTCCTAAATTGTCTTTGATATTTAACATATAGCAATAGCAACCAAAGATATGGAAATAAGAAATGTTTGGTTTTCTATCTTTCCATAGTTCATATGGAGTTTTGTTCAAAAATTTTCTAATAGAAACTCTATTTAAGATATAGCAAGCAGTGTTTATGGCTTCAGCCCAAAAATATTTTTCAACATTTGATTCATCAATCATAGTTCTTGCCATTTCTTGTAAGGTTCTATTTTTCCTTTCAACAACTCCATTTTGTTGAGGAGTTCTTGGACAAGAAAAATTATGAGACATACCATTTTCATTAAAGAAGGTTTCGAACTGAGAATTTTCAAATTCTCCACCATGATCACTTCTTATTGAAACAATATTGGTACCTTTCTCATTTTGTACTATCTTACAAAAGTTTTTAAAAGATTCAAAAGATTCATCTTTATGTTTTAGGAATAAGACCCATGTGAACCTAGAGTAATCATCAACAACAACAAAACCATAATTTTTACCACCTAGACTTGTAGTTTTGACTGGTCCAAATAAATCTATGTGAAGTAGTTCAAGAGGTCTCTTGGTAGAGATGAATTCTTTAGGTTTAAAACTACTTTTTACTTGGTGCAACTTTCACATAGTTTATCTTTGTCAAAACTTATCTTTGGTAATCCTCTTACTAGATCAAGTTGAGAAAGTTTTGCCATTGTTCTCATACTTACATGACCTGCCCTTTTGTGCCAAATCCATTTATCTTTTTCTAGAGATACAAAACATGATTCTATAGGCAGTTCATCCAAATATATAACATACACATTTTTCTTTCTTGATCCATTAAAAAGAATTTTTCCAGTGGATATTTGCTTGATTTCACATGTGTCAGTTTTAAAATTAACTTCTAGACCATTATCACATAATTGACTAATACTAATTAAGTTGTGTTCTAGACCTTCAACATAATGAACATTTTCAATTTTTGCAGAATTAATTTTACCAATTATACCTTTACCTTTGATGCTAGCTTTTTCATTGTTTCCAAAAGTAACTAATCCTCCATCCTTTTTCTCAAGAGATAGAAAGCTATGTCTATCTCCAGTCATATGTCTTGAGCATCCACTGTCCAAGTACCAAGGCTTTCTCTTGATTGTCAATAAACATTCCTGTATTTGGTTTAAGTAAGTGTTTTGGTACCCAGATAGCTTTGGGTCCTTGAGAGTTAGATTTCTTATAACATATCTTCTTATGAATGTAAGATGATCTTTTATGATTTTGAAAATTTCCATGGAGATCATTCTGAGACTGTTCTCTTGCATAAGTAGATTTTCTTTTAAAACAAAAATTTTTACTATGACCATTTTTATGACAGAAGGTACAAAGTAATTTTTTTGTTTGTTGTTCCTGTTTAGGAGCAAAAAGGTTTTTATAGAGTTTTTGATTTTGATAAGTTTTAAAACCTATTCCATTATTGTTCCTAAACCTTAATTGAGATCCTACAATATTTTCAAAGGTTTCTGTGGATGTAACAAACTTTGATATATCTTTTTCTAGAGCAGACACACTTTGTTTTAGGCTAAGATTTTCTTTTTGAACAATAGATTCATCTTTAGGTGTTTCCTTCTGAGTTGATTGTTTAAGAAGTTCTCTCAAAGCTATGACTTCAGATTGATATTGGTCTCTTTCTTTAGTTATTTTAGTAAGCATATCATTTAGTTGATCATTTTTTTGAGTTATGATCTGAGCATCATATAAAAGATTATCAAAAAGATGTTCAGTTTTTATACATGATGTACAAGGTTCAAGAGTTACCTCATTAGTTTCTGATTCAGCCATTAGACACACATTTGCTTCTTCATCTTCTGGTAATTCTTCTAGATCATCCCATGTAGCCATCATAGATTTTTTGAAAGGTGGTTTTCTTTGTCTTTGCTTAGGACACTCATTTTTGTAGTGTCCAGTTTGATTGCAACCATAGCATGTGACTTGACTTAAATCTGTTTCAGAATTTCTTTTTGCTGGAAATGCTTTCTTGATTTGATTTCTTCTCATCATTAGCTTTTGAATTCTTCTTGAGAGAAATGCCAGCTCTTCTTCATCATCTTGTTGAATAGTATCTCCTTCAGTATAGAATGTGTCTATCTTTGATTTCTCATCTGTTTGTGATTCTAGAGCAATCATCTTTTTCTTTGCTGGTTTCTTTTCTTGAAGAATTGCTTCGTGTGCTTTTAGAGATCCAACCAGATCTTCTAGATCCATTTTATGAAGATCTTTTGCCACAGTTATTGCAGTTACTATATGTTTCCATTCTTCTGGTAAACATCTAAGTAACTTTCTTATCCTCTCATGTGAAGAGTATTTCTTTCCAAGTGAGTTTAACTCATTTATAATGACTGTGAATCTACCATACATTTGATCTATGGTTTCATTTTCATTCATTTCAAATAGCTCAAATTTTCTTACCCCTAAATCAATTCTTGTTTCCTTTATATGACTGGTTCCTTCATGATGAGTTTGCAGAGTGTTCCAAATTTCCTTGGCCGTCTTGCACTCCATGATCCTGTCATATTCTTCCCTGCACAAAGCACTTTTAAGAAATAATTTAGCTTTAGTGTTTAGAAGCACCCTGTCAGATTCTTGAGTTGTCCATTCGAGCTGTGGTTTTGGTGTGAATGAATCTTTGACAAGTGGAGTGTATTCTCCAACTTCAACAACTGCCCACATGTTGTTATCTTGGGATCTTAGGAACAATTCCATTTTATCTTTCCAGTAATAATAATTATCTCCTTCAAAGAGAGGAGGTCTAGTTGATGAGCTTCCTTCAGAGATAAATTTTGCAGGTTTTGACATTACTTCCTTCCTGAATCTTTTCCTCAAGCACTTGTTAAATGCTTAAATTTTAGAGCCAGTGCTCTGATGCCAATTGAAGTAACAAGGTTTGTCACAAGAAAGGGGGGTTTGAATTGTGACCTTTTAAAATTTTAACTGCAAGTAAAGTTAATTGCAAACTTTGAACAATAAAATTGTTAGAATGTTCAGAGAATGTTCTCCACACAACAGAATAATAAATAACTTTAAGTAAGTGAGTTGTGTGTTAAGTGTTTGCTTAAAATAAAAGAGTAAGGAGAAGAAGGATTGAACACACGATCTTATCCTGGTTCACCCCTTAATAGTATGGGCTACTCCAGTCCCCACTTGAGTGAGATTATCCACTATAATCTAGACCAAGATTACAGTCCTTCCTTTGATCTAAACAAAGATCAAAATACTTCCAGCTTAACACAAGCTGATCTATCAAGGTATACTCAAACAATTATACCTAATTGACTTGAGTTACACTTTACAAAGATTATCAAGGTTTTTGGATCTAAGCTTAAGCACACCTAACCGGTTGTGAAGCTTATAAATAAATTACACTCAAGATACTCACTGAAATTATAGATCCTAGATTTCTAGAGAGCTTGGAGTATGAGTGAAAAAGAAGAGCTTGATTGCTTGTAAGATAAAACAAGTATGAATGCTTTTGTGCTTGAAACTCTTACTCTTCATCTTGAACTAACGTGCTATTTATAGATGGAGATGTTCCCTTGTTGCTTGGACATCAAATAAGTCTGTTGTGAGTGTAGAAATAGCCGTTGCAAAAGAAACAAAACAGTCCAATAAGATTTGTACTTTTAGATGCTTCTGGAGACCATTCTTTTGGTGGTCTCTGACATTGGTACTGCAAGGATGGCAGAGATATTCGTTGTGCCAACTGTAATGAGTTGTTTCTGATGATATATAAGTTGTAAAGTATTTTCCCATGTGTGGAAATAAAACTAGGACAGCTTGCTTCTTCTAGAAGAAAATCTGGGAGACCATTCTCTCAGTTTTCTGGAGACCATTTTCCAAACAAATGTGGATAAGATCAAGGAGCTAAAAGAGCTGTTGCAAGTTGTCTTGCAGCTGTTTATATGCAGAATAGAGTAGTAGAGATACTATTCATGTGTCCTTTGTAAGTACAAGCAAATAGTAAACCAAGGACATTTGTCATGGGAGAATGTAGCCACCCATTACTTGCAAGTCTGATTTTGTTCAGCTACTATATATTAGCAGGCTGTTTGTACCTTGTTTGTTGAGTTTCTATTGGTCTAGATTACTTCTTAATGATGTTCTTGGAGAACATAAAGTCTTTGACATAAAATGTGAGCTTGATATTCTTAAAGACCCTTCAAAGAGCATGTCCATGAACCAAAATTGATTCTTTGCCTTAAATGACTTATTTCTTCTATTTTGAATGCTTTAAATAAGTCATACATAAAGTGTAATCTTGTCTTGTTTCACGATGACATCTATAAGTGCTTATTCATTGATCACGTGAACTTGAACATCAACTTGTGGTATGGTCTCAGACCATTCTCTTGAGCACATTTTTGCATAAAACATGTTTTAATTCTTTTCTTATGAGTGAAACCTAATGATATTAATCCATTGCATCTGTCTAATATTAAATCACTCAAAAGCACTTGTTAGATCATAATATGATCAGAATCCAATTAAAAAATAATTAGAGAAGTTTGTTATCTTTAAAACATCAAACTAGGATTTTGTCTCAACATCTCCTACGTTCTCTCTCTGAAGCACTACAAGGCCCTAAAAAGCCAAGTAATTTCACTTCTTCCAACAATTGATTTACCAATATTCTTTCTCCCCCTTTTGTCATTATAAAAAAGGTAGTATAAGCAATTAATAGAAATTTCAACTTTCAATGCCGTCAAATCAGGAGTGGTTGAATACATTTAATACTCGGCCATTGAATTATGCTTATAAAAGGAGAGAGATACCTAGTCATTTTACTCACACAGAATAATCTTAGGTTATTGATAGATCTCTTTAGAGAAAAAATGAAACACTCAGAGAATAAGAAAGTAGTTTCAACGAGAGATAGTCAAGATAGGAGAAAACATACGAAGAAACCAATGGAAAGAAAGCCAGTGTCCGTTACAGAAGAACTCAGTTCAGAGTCTGAAGAGAAATCTTTGGACTCTGACTGTTTTAAGTTCTGAAGACATATGTTCCTGAAGAAAATCAAACTGATATCCAAGGCTCTAGAGGGGCTAGAGTCTTTCCTGAGGAAAACCAAACTGATGCAACAGAGTTGGTTTCTTCAAGAAAGACTACTGGTTGGATGGCTTCAGCCAAAACCTCAACCTTTCCCCTCTGCAAAGGTCATGTAGGCTTGTAACCACAAACATGACCTCTTAGAGCATCCATAAGATAGTTCTTAGAAAAGTAATATGTAATCCAGAACTTATGTTCTCAATGAAATAAAATCCATTACTTTTGGCTTGTTTAATTTTTGATTTCTTATTAATATTTCTTCTCTTGTTATGTAATTTGATTCTTTAAGAATATCCACATATTGTACTTGTCAAATTATATGAATGAAACTCAAGAGTTTGAAAGATTAATTTGCAAGATTGTTTGTTTTAACTAAAATGAAAATCAGTTAAAGAATTAAAACAAACAAACGACATACTAAACAGAACTGTCATACCCCATTTTTTGACCTAAGATTCCACTTCATATTTTTTTTTTTTCCTTGCATTTTATGCATCAATGACAAAAATACAAAAAATATGTCAGTTTATTTAATTTTGTTTTTTTGTTAGTATCTTTGTTAAAAATCCAAAAAAATATGTTAAGAATCTATTTTATTTTTCAAGATATCTTTGTTTTATATTTTGATAAAAAATCTATAAAAAAGCGATAAATTAGGAGTCAAATCTTTTTATTACTATTATTATTTTCTTTCCTTTATTATTATTATTGTCATACCCGATTATTTTGACCATATTATTTTTGCATTTTTCATCGAGTCATTTTTTTTTTGTCCTGAATAATCGCTACATTTTTCGAGAAATATCGACATATGTTTTTAAAAAAAATGATTCGTTTGTTAGGAGATTCGAGAAAAATTTCGGCAGAGAGGTATTTTAAAATACCTCATTTGTTGTTTTCTTTTATATTTATTCTTTTTTCTCTTATTATTATTTTTATTATCATCTTCATTTTTATTTTCTATTTACTTTTATTTTATTTTCTTTTTCCTTTTTCTATTTTTTTATATTATTTTCGTTTTATATTTATTTAATTTTTATCATTTTGTTTTTTTATTATTTTATATTGTCCTTTTTTTTTCTGATTAAAAAAATCAAAAAGAAGCCAAAGTCAGAATTTTTTTTCACGTTAACAGGGAACAGTTTCTGCATATCAGTACATTTCCTTTTTCTTTTTGTCCTTCAATTCAAATTTTGTCCAGACAATTGCATAATCCAGTGAGTAATCAAACCCAATTTTGGGTATATGAACAGATGAATGGAATCAGTAAAGGACACGAATTTTGCTCAGGAAAGAACCAAAATACAAATCCATCTTTAACCAAAAAAACCACACCAAAATACCTTTTTTCATTTTTTTCAGAACCAAAACAACTCCAGAAAAACCTCCATTTTTCGAATCAAAATCCAAAAACAAAATAAAAAACTCCAAACAAAAAGTTTTTTTTTCGAACCAGAAAACAAAGACAAAAACCTCCGTTTTTTTTATCCTAAAAACGGAATCAAAAAAAAAATAAGATACAAACCTTTCTTTTTTTAGTCAGAACAGAAATAGAGAAGGAGAAGAAACCCAGAACCGAAAGAACAAGAACATTGTAAGGTTGATTTTATTTTTTTTCCTTTTCTTTCTTTTTCCGATCTAGAACCTTTGGGTTTGATTTTGTAAAATTTGGTTTTAGATTTGGGTTTAGAAAGGGATTGGGAAGGTTTTGATAAGAAAAAAATTTAATTTTTTTGAAAAAATAAGGGTTAGCCGGCGGAGCCGCCGCCGGAATCGCTCCGGCGTGGCGGCGTCTCGCCGGAAGGGATGAATGTTCATCCCTGGTTCTTCAAATGAAGAACCCTAAGCCTAGCAGAGCAAAAGAAAGGAAGAAGAAGAGAAGAAGAGAGATTTCGGCACAAGAGAGAGGAAGAAGAGAAAAAATGTGATTTTTTAGGGTTTGGGGGTATTTATACCCCAACCCGATCCGGTGCGCGCGTGTCTATCGCAGCACACCGTGCACCCTCGCTTATCAGCCACTGATCTCTATCAGATGGTTTAGATCTTTTCCTTTTACATTTAGATCAGGGCCGTCTGATCCATCAGACGGCCGGAATTGATCCTGGTTTTTTTGTTTGTTTTTTACACAGATGGGCCCTTTTGGGCTGGGCTTTGCTGTTTAGTTTGCTTTTTGCACCCCTTTGTTATTTCGTTTTAATTTTCACACCCCCTGTTTTTTTTTTTTTTTTTTAGCTTATGAGATAAGTGCTTTTGGCATAAGCTATTTTAGCTTTTATTTCAGCCAATCGAGCATGATGTTGAGGCTTATTTATTTTTCTATTTATTTGATATTTAGATTTGTTAATATTATCTAATGTCTTTGTTTATTTTGTTAATTAATTTCATTTTTAAGCTTATGAGATAAGTGTTTTTGGCATAAGCTATTTTAGCTATTTTTTAGTCTTGTAAAGCATGATGTCGAGGCTTACTTTCATCTTTTAGTTTCGTATTTATTTATTTATGCTATTTATCCATGCATATCATATTATTTCATTATATCCATTTATTTATCATTTTTTACCTTTATTTTTGTAATATCGTTATTATCACAATATTGAGTATTTATCGCTTATTAATTGCCGCTTATTTTTGTTCTTGAATTTAGGATGTAAATAGGCCAAATGTAAACTCTAAATAAAAGTGCATAGCATACCCCCTCTCTTGCATCATTTCATATTTATTTTCTTGCAAAGATTTTAGAGTGTGATTAAGCCAATGTACTCATAAATGAAAAATTGCATCTCATGCATATTTATTTTTTATCGCATTCCGTCCATATGCGTAATTTTAAATTCCGAGGGAAAAGACACCGTTTTGATCAAAATATCATCTCGGATTGTCTTCGCGATTAATTTGCTCTTTGTGACGTTAGTATTATTGTTCGCGCTACTTCTTTGTTAATTTGGAACCCAACTTTCCAATTAAAATAGTTAGTCATTTTATTCTCAAAAACGAGGTCAACACCTCTTCAAAAAATAATTAATCATTTTCTTCTCAAAAAAATGAGGTCAAAACCTCTTTCAAAAATATCAAACAATTCATTCTCGAAAGCATCAAAAATATTTTGTCATCATAACATTTTCAAACTTTGGACTTTAAACCAAACGTTTCTTTTTATCACGAAAACTTTGGATTTTAACCCAAGAGACTTTTACCGCAAACTTGGATTTTAAACCAAGTGCCTTGGACTTTAAACCAACGGCGTCTTTTATCGTGAAAACCTTGGATTTTAACCCAAGAGTTCTTTTTATCTCAAACTTGGATTTTAAACCGAGTGCCTTGGACTTTAAACCAATGGCTTCTTTTTTCGCTAAAACCTTGGATTTTAATCCAAGTGTTCCTTTTTCCCGCAAAGCCTTGGATTTTAAACCAAGTGCATTTTTTTCATTCATACATTTTTAATCATACATAAACCTTGGATTTTAAACCAAGTGTCTTTTATCACTCAAAACATTTTCTCAACAAACCTTGGATTTTAAACCAAGTGTCCGCGTCTTATTTCTTAACCAAACTTCAATCAATTTAACCATATAGATTTTCTTCACAAATTAACATCAATCAAACTCACATTTTGCCACTTTCGGCTTTTGGTCTTTTAAAACCATTTTCAAAACCTTAAAAATAAACAAGCAAATTTACTCGTAACTTTTACCCCGAACTACGGTGGTTTGATCCCTCGGGTACGTAGGCATGAGACTTGTCTCTCCAATCAATAAAATCAAACAAAAACTTTTTTCCTTCTTTTTTTCGTCAATTTAAACTTGTTTTTTTTTATCATCATTTTAAGTTTCCCATACTTATACATTTTTTCAAGCAATTAAAATTAAAGCGCAAAGTCAGAAATAAAAACAAGAGGTTCCTATAGAGTACTATAGATACTTAGGGTGCTAATACCTTCCCTTCGTATAACCAACCCCCGAACCTTGTTCTCTAAAAATAGGGTTTTTTTCGAACTTTTTCCCTTTCCCTCGGATAAATTAAAGATCGGTGGTGGAGTATTAATTTGCGATTCGAAGTTAATTAATAACTCGATATCCAAAAATCACCGCGACAAGAACAAACAACAGACAAATAAGCATTCAGATAGATATGTTAGATTAACAAGCAGAGTTGTATCCTAACCAACAGTTTAACCTAGTCAAAGTGCTTAGCAAATTATCAGTCATGAAGTCATATAAGCAATCAAATAGGTCCTAAGGTTGGGGTTGACTACAGAAAGATGCTAGGGTTGCCATTATGTTTTTCTGATTAGTATTTACTTCTTCCATCAATCCCACAAACTTGTCCACTTTTTCTTCAATCCTTCTGATGTCATTCTCATAGACAGGGTTCCTCAGATGTTGTTGATTGCCTTGATCACCCCTCAGACTGTCTTGAAGAGGAACATTCAGATCGTCCATTATTGAAGCTAACCTTTCCCTAAAGTCTTGCCCAATATTTTCTCTTACAGTAGAGGAATGTCTTCCTCAGCATTGATGTCCTTCCCTTTGTCACATTTTCTCTGTTCTTCCACAGCTACCCTTTGTAGATTGTGTAGTTCTTTTATTAGTTCCTCTGTCAGACTTATCCATTGAGCAGCATACTCAGATGAAGGCATATCTGTTTGCCTTAGGTCATAAAGACCATGTATATATTTAAACAAGTCATTGTGATTGCTCAAGATATCAGGATTGTTTGATTGGGTTGGGTGAGGTTTATTGGATAAAGGTGTATTTGTGAGTTGGGGATTGGAGTGAGTCGGTATTTGTTGGGACTGTTAAGGACTAGGGCTGGTATGATCAAAGTTTTTGAGATGGAAATCTTCTGTAAAGAGTTCTTTGACTATAGCCTCAACATGGTTTGATGGTGAGAGGTTCAGGTTTTCTTCTGAAACAACATGTTCAGATGAGGTTTGGTGTGTGGGTGTATTAGGGTTTGAAAATGTTTGAGTCATAGATGGCTGAGCTATTTTATGCTTAGATTTGGCATTAAGCAGTTCAAAATTAGCTAGAATTTCATCTAACTCATTAGGGTCAGAATCAGTCGAAGATGATGATGATGATGAGATGTTGATAAAGACTGGTTCAGGGTGAGTTGTTTTGACAGGTTCTGATATAAGTTGTTTTATGGTAAGATTATCTTCAGAACTTGTCTGGTTATAATTTGAGAGGGGTTGGGTTGATGATGAGGTTAAATGAATGTCTTGAGCAGAAGTAACAACAGGTTTAGAGAGAGATACATCACCTGATTTGTTATGATCTGAGGTTTCAGCAATCTTTTCCTCAGGCTCTTTGATAAGTTGCTTTTGTCTGACACTGAGAGGTTCTTCATCACTTTCTGAGCCTTCAACTTTATATGCTTTCACTAGCCTTCTTCTCTTCTTCATCTTCAAATCTTCCTTCTCAGTCTTAAACCCTTCTCCTCGGTTATCCAGCAGTTGAATATACTTATTGACAATGCCACTAGAAACTATAGGCATTTCAATGTTCCATTTCTTTACTAAGGAAGGTTCTCAGTGAAATTGAGGTATCAGAGGTTCTGAAGGTTGTACCTCATGTCTTGACAACAAGTTTATGTGAGAGAGTGTATGAGCAGATATTATGGAGGCTTTGAATTCTCTTAACAAGTAGTCATGACCAGCAGCTTTGATTATATCTATCACTCCACATTGATAGAAAATCCCACTGAGGATTCTTGGGTAGACTACATGTATATTAGACTTGGCCTGATTTTGAGTTTTAAGCACATATTTGCATAGGTGATTAAAGATGTATTTAGCCCAATTTAAATCATATTTCCTTATGAGAAAATAGACAAAGTGTCTATGATCCCATGACAAATGATCAGGATTTTCACTTCCTGGAAATATAGAACTTAAGATGATTTTGGCTAATACCCTCTGAGTGGGCTTCAGATCACCTGTCTTGTTGCTCTCACAACTTGTTCCCTTGACGTAACAATGTCTTGTCATATTCTTCAGAAACATAGATTCTTGTGCTTCATTGTGACTAAAAGTGTAGTCGATGCCCTCATTTGGGATGGATAGCACTTTAGCCAGGTTTGAAGCAGTGAGAATTACTTCAAAGCCGCACACAACTGAATGCACCTCCGTTTCCTCAATGATTTTTAATCCTAACTCTTGAGGGGTTTTGTCTTCATTTTCAGCCTTTTCTTTCCTCCTTGCAGCTAGCTCCTTGTGATAGTCTTCAACTGTCTTCACCTTGGTTCTGATCCAGAAATCTTTTACTAGAGTAGGATAGATTGGACCATTTAATAAGTACATGTATCTAAAGCTCCCCTTATGATTAGAAAAGAACTTTAGAACATCGAACTGATTCTTTTTCAATCTATCAAAGTCCACTGGTTGTTCCATAACCAGGTTCAGAGATTTTCTCTCCATCTTAAGAGATAAATCTGTAGAAAACATTTCCTCGCAAGCGATGGTGTTGATCAGAAAGCTTTTGGCAAAAGTAAACAAGGAGTCTGGAACTGATGTTGAAGTAGATGCCATTACAGAAAATTAGGGTGTGGAATTTGCTAAAGCGAGAGAAAGAGTTTGTTCTAGCTTTGAAGAGCAAGAGTGAGGGATGTGATAGTGTAAAGTGTGAGTGTTTAAGTGATTTTGTTAAAAACATAAGACAAATTAAAACACACAATACATTAATAAAAAAAATCAAACAAATCAGAACGTGTGTACGTGTTGTCTCTTTGGCGCCAAAACGTTTCAGTATAAAATACTTAAACGTTTCCAATTCATTTCCTATTCATAGGCTATCTCTCAGAGGTTGAAAATTTTTCATAGTCTGAGCTTCTTCAGATGCTGAAACCTGAAGAACTTCAGAGGCTGAAAACAAATCTTTCAGGACACAAAAAAATATGTTCAGACAGAAATTTTCAAGGTTTTATTTCTGAACAATCTAAAGATATCAGGTGTCCTAAAAGAATATTTTATCCTTTGAGAGTTATTCCTCTGAGTTGTCATTCAGGAGATAAGAGTTACTTACCTGATTTTGAAGTTCTTATGTTTTGATGATATTTTGTTTAAGCTCAATCTCTCTCCAGGTCAAATTCTGAACATTCATCCCACCAGAGAGAGTTGCTATCATCAAAGTCTTCTTCAAAACAATCTCCAAATTCTTCATACTCCCTCCTACTCCTTATGTACTCCATCTCATCTTCTTCTCCATCTGACTCTTCAAAAATGTGCTTTATGCACAATTGCTCTTCTTCCATTCACAGTCACATGCATCCATGTGATTGGAAGGTTCAGAGTCTTAGTTTCACCTACAAACAAGTAAACAATTTTGTCTCTTGGTACCCACTTGCTTGAGGGTCCTAGACTGTTAGTTGCCAAATCTTCATCCTCCATTTGTTTCATCTAAGTGCTATCAGACACAAATGTAGTGTAAAGATTTGGAAGTGAGAAGCTTCCATCAATAACTGATGAGCTCGGTTCCTCTAGTGTTTTACTACTAGAGTATCTAATCCCATTAGTATTGTTGGTCTTAAGGTTGCAAAGCATGGATACAATTTTATTTTGATCAGCATTGATGTTACAATACTCTTTGAGAGCAAGAGAGTGCTCAAAGGGTTTGTAACATATATAGCATAATCATTCTTAAGATCTTTTGTTTTGATAAAATCTTTTTGTACAAGATCTGCAGAGTGATTTGCTTGCTTACTTAAATTCTTATAGTCTGCTTTAAGCTTTTTATACTTCTGCTGACTGTTAGAGAGTTTAAGTAAGGTCTTATTAAGATGCTTGATCAATTTTGCTTTGGGAAGACGAGAATATACCTGATTCATTGTTCTCTGAATGCTGTTTATGCTCTCAGGTTCTGACTTTTCATCAGAACTTGAGTCTTCAGAGTCTGAGCCATCTTCAGAACTTGATCCTTCAGCTCCTGGTGCTCTTTCAAACTCATCTTCAGAGAAGTTGTCTAGTACATCCCATGTTGTCATTCCTTTAGTCAGTTTTCCTCCATTCTTCTTGAAGTTGTACCATCTTTGAATTTTTCTTGAAAACCTTTCAAGATACTCTTCATCAGGTTTTTCAACAAGGTCTTCATGCTCCAATGCTTGCTTTCCTTTCCTTGCTGCTTCTGCTTCTTCACCGTTCAACTCTTGCATATCCTTCAGAGCCAATTCATGGACTCTGAGTAAATCAATCAATGATTCAGGAATCATTGAATTGATGTTTTCAGTTTCCTCTATAGTATTTGGAATTTCATTCCAATTCAGAGGCAAACTTCTCAGCAACTTGCTTACAAGCTCTTTGTTGCTGAGTTTGTTGTTGTGGTCTTCAAGCTTGCTTGTGATGGCTTGAAACCTTGAGTTCATTTCTTCAATACTCTCATTTTCCTTCATCCTAAACTCCTCATATTGATCTAGCAGACCATTTACTATTGCCCACTGAATGCTTTCATTATCATCACTAATGAGGCAAAGAGTAGTAGTTGTAGAATCAATACTAGAAGTTTGATTAACCCCTGATGTGGAAGGATTTTGATTGTTGCTCAGATCTTCATTTAAGTTCAGTCCATCTTCAATTTCTTTGACAAGATCAGCAACTTGTTGATATAACTTCTGCTTCCAATCATCCATGTTTTGAGCCATGGTGGTTTTCTCCTTTGGATCTTGACTGTCTCACGGTTAAGTGATTTACCAACAGAACCGGAGCTCTGATACCAATTGAAGGTTCGTGGAGAAAACACAAGAAGGGGGGGTTGAATTGTGTTTTGGATATTTAAAAACTTTCCAAGATATTTAAACCTTTTCAGAGTCTTTAAAGCACAGCGAATTGTTCACACAATTAACTTATGGCGTTATGAATGATGAAGGAGTAAATGAGAGAGTGAGAGAGAGAAGAACACACAACAATTTATACTGGTTCCCCTCACAAATTGAGAGTACTCCAGTCCCCTTGTTTCCAAGAGAGTTTACTATAATCACAAAGATTACAATAGATGCTCAAGCACACAAGCTCAAGACTTCCTGCTCTTAGTCACACAAGACAGAGAGATTTCCTTGCTCTGATCACACCAGATCAGAGACTTCCTTGCTCTGATCACACAAGATCAGAGACTTCCTTGAGCACACAAGCTCAAGACTTCCTGCTCTAAGTCACACAAGACAGAGAGACTTCCTTGCTCCTACACTCAGCAGAAGACTTCGTTGCTCTAATCACTAAGATTGAGACTTATATGCTTCTTGTAACGCCCCAATATTTTAGCAATTTTTATTGATTTATTTTAGTTAATCAAATATTTATATTTATTAAATAGTTTGATTATTTATATTTGTTTTATATTAATCATTTGAGTATTTATTTTATACATGTGATGATCATCCGTCTCTCTCAGGTGTAGCTCTAAACGCGTCTAATCCTTTAAAATAACTTCAAAACGTTTTGATCTGAAAGTAATAAAGGAAATCATTTATTTAATTTAATTGCCTTCATTGCCAATTTCAATTGTTGACTAGTGTGATGAAATTGCCTTTCCAAATTTATTCTGTCACGTGAGAATATATTAAAAACATCACTTTGTGCCATATCTTAAATTTACATTACATTAGGCAAATGGTTATCAATTCCTACTAATGAATGGGCTTGGTGATAAGTCAAGATTTTGCCAATGTTTAAGCAATCAGTATTGATATTCCATCCCTTATTGTGCATCACGTGAGACAATTCCAACAACATCACTATATACATTCCTCTCCTTCAAGTGTCTTGACAAGTCAATTAATAACCATTAGCCACAACATGATTTCTTACCTCACTGGAGTACCTTAATTTCCTCCCATTTTATTTATATTCATGTCTAGAAGTCATTCCTCGTCATACGAGTGTTTGACCAAAAGGACAAGGCATTGATACAAATTAATATGTAATCAATAGTTTGTCTCTCCAAATTAAAATATTTGAATCCAAGTATTCAACGCACCACCTTATATCCCTTCCCTACAAGAATTAACATGCTTACATATACCGTCTCTTCCCTTCCATTTGCTTCAAATAAATATAATTCTAATCCGCTTTCGTATCCCCTTGGACTATCTCTGTAGTAGTGTGAATGTGAACTCATCAACCGTCGGATCGTCGAAATGAACTATGGAACGAGAGACATCGTGTGTGCACTGTAGCTGCGAATTTAGGCTAGTATAGTGCTTGGAAGTAAAGCGTCCAAGGTAAGGGCTTTTTCCCCATACACTCATACTCATGGGATTAGTGTTATGAAATTTTGGTATAAATCTTTCTCATTTAGAAAGATAAGGAGGTAAAAATATAATGTAATGTTTTTAAATTTGAATCCTTATAATGTTCGTTGTATGAGTATGTGTGTCGACTAAAAATTAAAATGGCTATGAAAATTGGAAAAAGAAATTTGGACCTTAATAAGTTTGAAAAAGAAAGAAAATGATTTTTATAAGTATTGTGGTTTGTCATGTTACGTGATTGTGGTGAAATTATTTGACCTCTTTATGATGTCTTTGTGATTGGAAATTGTATGATGTTAGCATTATCATGGCATGGCATTTTACTTTTGTGGTACTCCAGCTGTGTGCGTAAGAGGGTACTTAATTATTTTATTTTTTTGTGGTACTCCAGCTGTGTGCGTAAGGGGGTACGTGATTATCTTATTTTGTGGTACTCCAGCTGTGTGCGTAAGGGGGTACGTGATTTTCCCCATTGGTATGGGTGACTATATCCGGATCATTTAGTTTTAGGAGCATGCATTTTTGCATTGTTTTTGTGCCTTAATGTTTTCGAACTCTTTTATGGAAAAAGAATGGTCCAAAGGTGTCTTGTTAAAAATAATATATAATTTAATAACTTTTTATTCTTTTTGCTTGAGAAGTTTTTATGCTATTTATTTTATGGCATTTTTCTCTGCGTAAGTATGAATCAATTTGGATAAGGAAATTGACCCTTACATGATTATTGTTGTAGGTACTAAAGATGATGTGTGAAGATGATTTATGTTGCTTGTACGCGCGCGGGGATAAACAAATATGGGTTTTTATGAATTTTTAATTTAAATGAAACATTTATTTCATTGTAGAGATATTATTTGTAGGTTTAAATTATTATTCTTTAGGAAAAAAATAAAATTATACTCATACTTTTTTAAGAAATAAAGTCTTATTTTTATATAAATTATTTAACAAAATTTGGGCTGTTACACTTCTACAATAAGCAGAAGACTTTCATACTTCTACACTAAGCAGAAGAGCTTCTACACTAAGCAGAAGACTTTGTTCCTTCTACACTAAGCAGAAGACTTACTACTAACTTATAAGCTTAAACTTATTACAAACATAATAACTTCAGAGGCTTAAGCTAGTTTCTATGCTCACTTCATTTGAGAGATATTTTCTATTACAATGCAGATTCTCACTTTCTTCTGAGAGATGTTTTCTAATGAAGATCGCTAGTCATCAATTCTTTCTTTGGCATATTTATATGAGTTGAGAAAGACATTGAGACGTTGCAGAAATTCCCGTTGTAAAATGGACAGCTGTAGTCTTTGAAGATCCGTTGAGTAAAGCCACGTCTTCCTTTGCAGAGAGGCTTCACCTTTACTGTTTGTCCAATAGTACAGTTATAAGGTACAACTAGCTCCTAGAGAGAGAGGGATCACATCCTTTGTGACCGTTGCAATTAGTTGACCTTAGAACAAATCATCAAGCTTGATAAGTTGTAGTTGATGTAGCCCTTCTGATGATTTGGGGAATTCCTTTGCTTCTGATGAATGATCAGTGCATTTTAATGCACTTTTTAATCACTCTGTGCTATGGCAATTTTATGACTTATCCTGATAATTTGGTATTTTTATCATGTTTTGTGTTTAGAGTCTAGTTTTTCTATTATTTATGTTTTGCTATTTATTTTCGTAATAAACAGTAATTTGACACCTTCTCATTGTGCAGACCATAACTAGGGCTACGAATATTGGATTGAGGCGCGGGAAGATGCGTTGAAAAGCTAAGACGAAGAGCTACAACTTTCATGTTGAAGCCGAAAGCCAATTTGGAGCGCAAAGAAGTCATATTTACTCGTCATGTTTCAGACTTACAAAGATTTAATTATTTTTCAGCATAACTATATTTTTCGGCCCAATTGTTTTGTGGCCCGTTTTTCTTGCTTATAAAAACCCAAAATTCTGACCTAGGTCAGTTCTTACACTTCATTCACGAATTTTGAAAAACCCTAGAGTAGCCACCACTTGAATGGAGAACTAATTCCTTTTATCAATCCGTTGGTTTGAGAAACTTTGATTCATTATCTTGAGGTTTGATTCTAATGCAATTTCAATTCATGTTTCTATTTCTTTCTCTGTAAATTTCTACTTATTAACTTGCAATTCGTTTATCATATTTGATGCTTAATTACATATAATTCGGTTTGCAAGTTTACGAGATTATTCGAATTAAGTTACCGCTTGTTTAATTTAATTCGGTTAGGAATTTACAGAGTCTACACACGCTTGTTATAGGATTGATTTGAATTCACGTTTTTTTATTTATATTATTGATCGTGATTCTGTGACGCTTGTTTGCTTTATCATAAACAATTGAACGTTCTGTTATAAGCTTTTCAAACAGTTCGAATTCATATAAAACTAATTGACGCTTGATTAGTTAGTTTTATGATCAATCAAGGATAGAAACTGAAACGAATTTATTCTTTTGCCATGAACCTATGATAGATGATGAACGAAGTTAGATGAAACCAACGGATTGATTGCTTGCTAGTTATCAATTTTCACGAATTTTTATTTTCTGTTTCAACTATCGAAAACCCCCATAATTTACAGTTTTTGAATTGTTTCTAATATAGTTAAACTGATTGTGAGTCTTTGGGAAACGACTAAGGTTAACTACCTTGTACTACTTTTCTTAAAACATTATTTGATCACGAAACGACCGTGATCAAATTGGCGCCGCTGCCGGGGACTCAAAATTGTGTTTAACCATTATTAGAGTTGTCTGTTTGTTACTGTACGCGCAAATAATAAAAAACAGTAATAGAGTGTAGTTTGCATCTGTTTTGCCTTTTCACCACTCTATTACCTCAGAAAAAATCAGGTTTCAAAATAACGGGACAGGACCCTCTCGGGCCCAAATTCATCATTATTCTATTTTTAATGAATTATTTACTGTTTTCATAGTTTCAGAAAATTCCCAAAAAATTTGTGTCTTCCTTATTTTATTTAATTAGAATTATCGTGGTGTTTTTCTATTTTATTTTATTCAGTTTGACAGTTTTTCTGTTTTCCTCACCCATTTTCTTGTTGTAGGACATAGAATTACCATAATTGTGTTGTCACTTGTGCATGACCAGGTCTGCTGGACACCTCAATCTGATTCCTCCTGATCCTGAGATAGAAAGAACTCTTCACGCACTCAATAGGCTCAACCGAGCTAATAGTGTGCATCTTGGTGATATTGATTCTAACCCTATCTCTGATTCTAATTCTGATTATGATTCTGATTATTTCCATAATTTATTTAATTCTGATTCTGAACTTGAAAATCATAACATGGCTGAACAAACACTAAGGCAGCTTGCTGCCCCTGATGTTAATTATAATGACTTATGTATTGAATATGGTGATGTTGCTGTACCGTTTGAATTGAAATCTGGTTTAATACACTTGTTGCCAAGGTTTAGTGGTATTGCAGGTGAAGATCCTCATAAACACTTGAAGGAGTTCCAGGTTGTATGCTCCACACCATTGAGGCCTGAAGGTATCACGGAAGATCATATCAAGCTGAGAGCCTTCCCGTTCTCCTTACAGGGTGCTGCCAAAGACTGGCTTTACTACCTTCAACCAAATTCTGTCACATCTTGGGCGGATTTGAAGAAGGTTTTTCTAGAAAAATATTTCCCTGCATCCAGAGCTGCCTCGATCAGAAAAGAAATATGTGGTATCAGGTAGAGCAATGAGTCATTGGGTAAGTACTGGGAGAGATTCAAACAACTAGTTTCCATCTGTCCTCAACACCAAATCATTGAACAACTCCTCATCCAATATTTCTATGAGGGCTTGCAACCGATGGACAAGAACATCTTGGATGCTGCCAGTGGTAGAGCACTTGTTGAAAAAACTCCAGCTGCTGCCAAAACTCTGATTGAGAATATGTCACTAAATTCTCAACAATTCTCAACTAGAAACAATGCTGTGAACCAAACAAAGGGTGTCAACGAAATTCAGCCTTCTTCTTCTTCCTTCAAGGCTTTTGAAACTAGAATTGATGCCAGAATTGATGAACTTACTTCTTTGGTGAAACAGTTGGCAGTTAATAAACCTCAAACGGCTAAAGTGTGCGGCATCTGTACTTCCCCTGAACATCCAACCGACACATGTCCTATTCTGCAAGATGATACAATAACTGAGCTACCTCAAGCATATGCAGCAACAACAGCCCCTTACAATCAGAACAGGTATAACAATCCTGACCTTTCAACTAACAGGTACCACCCTAGTTGGAGGAATCATCCAAACCTCCGATATGGGAATCAATCACAGGCTGCAGCCCCTTCTACCCCACCAGCCACACCTTCACTGGAGGACCTTGTCAAGCAACTGGTTGTAAGTAACACACAATATCAACAACGAACAGATGCTAGCATTCAGAGCTTGACAACACAGATGGGACAAATGGCTAATGCAATAGGCCAATTGCAAGTTCAGGGCTCCGGTAACCTTCCTGCACAAACAGTTCCAAATCCAAATGTGAATTCAAATGTTAGTGCAATTACCTTGAGATCCGGAAGAGTGTCAAAACCAGCTCCAGAAAAGAAGAAAAAGAAAATCATTGCATCATCATCCACTCCTGATATTGAGCCTTCTGCTACAACTGAAGCTGAAAAAGAAAAAGTTTATGTGCCACCATTTCCCTTTCCTCAAAGGGTGCAGAAAAATAAAAAGAAGACAGTTGAGGAGGATAAAGAGATTCTGGAGACATTCAGAAAAGTGGCAGTTAACATTCCTCTCCTTGATGCAATTAAGCAGATTCCTAAATATGCAAAGTTCCTAAAAGATTTCTGCACAAACAAGAGGAAGGTGAAGGAAAATGACAGAGTCAGTTTGGGCAGAAATGTTTCTGCTATCATTCATCCAAATTCCAGTTCTTCAGCTAATGTCTCAGCTCTCAATCAGACCCTCCTGCCACAAAAGTGCAAGGATCCGGGAGTTTTTGCTATTCCTTGTTCCATTGGGGATAGAATATTCGAAAATTATATGCTTGATCTGGGAGCAGGTATTAATGTTATGCCTACTTCTGTTTATAATAACCTTGATCTTGGTCCTTTGCAGCCTACAGGTTTGATCGTTCAATTGGCGAACAGGAGCAATGCCCGCCCTGCTGGAGTGCTAGAAGATGTCCTTGTGTAAGTTAATGATTTAATTTTTCCTGCAGACTTCTACATTTTAGATATGGAGGGAGAAACTAATTCCAGCAGGGCACCCATCATTCTAGGCCGACCATTCATGAGAACGGCAAAAACAAAAGTTGATGTTTATGATGGAACAATGTCCATGGAGTTTGGCGACATTGTCGTTAAATTTAACATTTTTGATGCCATGAAACATCCCTTGGGGGAGCACTCTGTTTTATATATGGATTTGGTTTCTGAATTGGTTGATGAGACCTGTCCTGAATTCTTTTCTGCAGATTTTCCTTCATTGTCTGATTTTGATGATGTTTACTCATGTGATTCATGTACTAACACTAACCTTTGCTCTATTTGTGCTAAGATTGAATCTGCCTTACAGAATAATAACTCTCATACAGGTGAAGGTGAAGTTGTCAATGAGGCAGTTTATACGTTTGAAGTTCTTGACATTTCGGCTGTTCCAACAAAACCATCCATAGAACAGCCACCGTCTTTAGAGCTTAAACCACTTCCTAAAAATCTGAAATATGCCTACTTAGAGGAAAATGAAATGCTACCTGTGATTATTTCTTCTAACCTTGATTGTGAACAGGAAGAAAAGCTTTTACAGGTGTTGAAGCAGCATAAGAAGGCAATCGGATGGACCTTAGCTGACATTCCGGGCATTAGCCTTGCGATGTGCATGCACCGGATCCTCCTTGAAGAGGGAGCTAAGGTGGTGAGACAGCCTCAAAGGCGACTCAACCCCTTGATTCTTGATGTTGTTAAGAAAGAGGTGACAAAATTGTTACAAGCAGGTATCATTTATCCGATCTCTGACAGCAGTTGGGTAAGTCCAGTGCAAGTTGTACCTAAGAAATCTGGACTCACTGTGGTGAAAAATGAAAAAAATGAACTTGTACCCACTAGAGTCCAAAACAGTTGGAGAGTTTGTATTGATTACAGGAGATTGAACCAGGCAACTAGAAAGGATCACTTTCCTTTGCCATTCATTGACCATATGCTTGAACGGTTGGCAGGTAAATCACATTATTTCTTTCTTGATGGTTTTTCAGGTTACTTTCAGATCCATATTGCACCTGAAGATCAAGAAAAGACCACTTTCACGTGCCCCTTCGGCACATTTGCTTACAGGAGGATGCCATTTGGTCTTTGCAATGCACCTGGCACATTCCAGCGATGCATGACTAGTATTTTCTCTGATTTTATTGAAAATTGCATGGAAGTGTTTATGGACGATTTCACTGTTTATGGTACTTCATTCGATGCATGTTTGACTAGTTTGAACTTCGTTTTGGCAAGATGCATCGAAACTGACCTTGTTTTGAATTTTGAAAAGTGTCATTTTATGGTTGAACAGGGATTGTCTTGGGTCACATAATTTCTGAAAAAGGAATTTCAGTTGACCCTGCAAAAATTGATGTGATTTCTACACTGCCTTACCCATCTTGCATTCGCGAGATTCGTTCTTTTCTTGGTCATGCAGGTTTTTACAGGCGTTACATAAAGGATTTCAGCAAGATAGCTCTTCCGCTGTCAAACTTGCTAAAGAATGATGTGACTTTTAATTTTGATGATGCATGCAAACAGGCATTTGATTTCTTGAAAAAAGCATTGACTTCAGCTCCCATTATCCAGCCTCCTGACTGGAGCATTCCTTTTGAAATTATGTGTGATGCATCTAACTATGCAGTGGGAGCGGTTCTTGCACAAAGGGTGGAAAAAGCTGAGAAAATTTTGTAAGGGTCCTAAGATATTTTGGATTCAATGAGAAATTTTGTAATTGGATTGATACAATTCTGAATTCTGCCACCCTTTCCATTTCTATTAATGGTAAGTTGCATGGTTATTTTAATTGTACCAGAGGTGTGAGACAGGGTGACCCCTTGTAACCACTCCTTTTTTGTCTCGCTGATGATGTGTTAAGCCGAAGCCTCACCAAGTTGGTTGATGAAGGAAAGCTTCACCTTATTAAGGGTACCAGAAATGTAAAAGTTCCTTCTCACTGTTTATATGCTGATGACATTATGATATACTGCAAATGTAACCAAGCTAATCTAATTGCTCTTAAGGATCTTTTCACTAGATATGCCATGGCTTCAGGTCAGATAGTGAATGCAGCCAAATCCACCATTTATTCAGGATCTATATCCAATGCTAGATTGCTTCAGATAGCACACTATATTGGTTTTACGATTGGCTCATTGCCTTTTTGGTATTTGGGAGTCCCAATCTTCAAAGGTAAGCCAAAGAAATCTCACCTCCAACCAATTGCTGACAAAATTAAATCAACGCCTGCAGCTTGGAAAACCTCTCTTTTATCCATAGCGGGTAGAATTCAATTAGTCAAATCGGTTGTGCACAGCATGATAATTTGTTCTATTTCAATTTATTCATATGGTCAGGTGACTTAACACAAAGGAAGTTGGTCACAGTTGCTTGGAAAAAAGTTTGTAAACCATACTCTCAAGGGGGTCTTGGCCTTAGATCCTTGTTGACTCTTAATGATGCTACTAATCTAAAACTTTGTTGGGATTTATTGCAGTCTCAGGAGCAGTGGGCAATTCTTCTCAAGAGTAGAGTGATTAGAGGCAATAAATGCATCAGCCACCATGTTTTCTCTTCTGTGGAGTAGCATTAAAACTGAATTCTCTGTGATAAAGGAAAATTCTAGCTTTCTAATTGGTGATGATAAGTGTTGGATATTTGAATTGGCCTCATTTTGCTAAAACAAATATACAAGCAAGATGTTGGACCAAATGTTTCAACATTGGTACAACCTGTGTACAAATGATTTTCGCGCGTGTCTAGATAAGGAAAGCGCATTTCTAAAAGGAATCCACGTTTTTATTCTTGTGCGCCAAGGAGTATACTTTTGTAAAGAATCAGCGATGAGATATTTTCCTAAAGATGTTCTGACATTTTAGGAAACTTTATGTATGGTTCTGATTCTTGAATAATGTGTGATCTAAGCCCAAATTGGAGTTCAGCCTGTTTCTGCTTGGAGTATACATATGAAGAACGAAAAACCCAGTAGGGTTATCAAAGCCGTCATTGAAGAATAGCATTCTAGGGTTTTGTGTCTTGTGATATTTTGTGAGCCTTTCTTGTGGATTCTATAACACAAGCTAAGGACTGAATTTGTTCTATGTGTTAGTTACTCCTAAGCTTCTAAGTACAGAGGTAACTTGTTGTTTTGAAGTGTGTCTTCGCAAACATTACTGTGTCTACTGTAATCACTGTGAGTGATAGTTGGAGGTGAGATGGGATCTCATACTTAGGAGTTCCTAGGTAGAAGTTGCACAAGTAGGTTTCTAGGATATAAGTTGTAAACGGGGCGTTTACTGAGGGCTTAGATCTAGCACTACATTAGTGGATTTCCTTCCTGGATGGGTATCCCCCAGAGTAGGTTCGTTTATGCCGAACTGGGTTAACAAATCATTTGTGTTCTTTATTGTTTTTTGTCATTTAAATTATATTCACTGCTGCTTCGTATAAGGTTGGAACATCGGTTACAACACTGTGTTCACAAAAGTGTTGGAACACTGTATTCAACATTAGTTCCTGGACGTGCCAGATTTCAATTGGTATAAGAGCAGGCACCCTGTTCTGGATTAGGTGAGATTCAGGGCGTATATATCTGGTAGAAATGGAGAAAGAAGGAGGGTTCGTGAATAGACCTCCTCTGTTGGATGGAACTAATTATGACTACTGGAAGTCTCGTATGGAAGCTTTTCTAAAGTCTATTAACAGCAAAACATGGAAGGCAGTTCTAATTGGATGGGAACCACCAGTAATACAGGACAAATATGGAAATAAACTGGAAGAGCTGAAGCCTGAAAGTGAGTGGTCTAAAGAGGAAGATGAATTGGCTCTTGGTAACTCAAAACCGTTGAATGCATTGTTTAATGTAGTTGATAAAGATATGTTTAGACTAATTAAACGTTGCAAAGTTGCTAAAGAGGCTTGGGAAATCTTGATAACCACTCAAGAGGGAACATCTAAGGTAAAGAATTCTAGACTACAGATGCTCACTACAAAGTTTGAAGAACTCAGGATGAAGGAGGATGAAAGTGTGCATGAATTTCATATGACTATTCTAGATTATGCCAACACTTTTGATGCTCTAGGTGAGAAGCTTTCAGAAGAGAAAATGGTGAGGAAAATGCTGAGATCTTTACCAAAGAAGTTTGATATGAAAGTCACATGCATTGAAGAGTTTAGAGAACTTGACACTATTAAGCTTGATGACTTGGTAGGTTCGCTTCAAACATTTGAAATGTCAGCTAATGAGCGTTCTGGAAGTAATGGTAGCAAGAATAAGAACATAGCACTTGTGTCAAATACTGATAATGAAGACCATCAAGATGACATTGACACTGATGAAAGTATCTCAGATGCCATGGTACAGTTGGGAAAGCAATTCAACAAGGTTATGAGACGCATGGATAGAAAGACAAAAGGAAATGTTCCAAACATCAGATTCGACATCAGCAAACCTGGAAACAACTTCAGAAGGACAAAAACTGATGACAAAGTGGGACAATCCAAGGGAGTAAAATGTCATGAATGTGAAGGTTTTGGGCACATTAGAACTGAGTGTGGCACGTTTCTCAAAAGACAGAAAAAGAGCATGATTGCTACATGGTCTGAAGAGGATGAATCTAAAGAAGAAGCTGAGAATGAAGCAGCCAGACATGTCACTGCCTTAACTAGAGTGGTTGAGTCTGATTCTGATTCAATTGATGAGGAAGTGTCATATGATGAGCTAGCTGGATCTTTTAAGTCTTTGTGCATTAGAAGTGAAGAGGTATGTGAGCAACTTGAAGCTGAAAGGAAATTGGTTATTCAACTAAAGACTGAAAGAAAATGTCATCTTGCCAAAATAGGAACTTTGAATGATGAGGTAACTCAATTAAACTCTCAACTTGAGCACTTAAAGAAGCAAGTTGTAATGATGCACCATAGTACACATGCTTTAGATGAGATTCTGGAAAAACAGGTTGTCAAGCCACAACCCATTGGGCTTGACTATGAAGCTCTCAACAAGAAGCAGATGTATGATCCAGATACGAAGTTTATGACTGCTGAAGGTAATCATCACTTTACAGTGCCCAGGCAGATGTTTCAACATCCTAAGCGACATCAGAAGACTCACATGAACAGATCACGTTCATGGATATGTCATCACTGTGGTAAAAAGGGACATATCAGACCTTACTGCTACAAACTCTATGGGTATCCCAAACACTTCAGGGAGTTTCCTCCTGAACCTCTTATTTTGAAAACTAAAAGTGAATGGAAACCTAAAGGAGAAAGTGTTGCTCTCATTGCTCATACTTGATTTAGAGCTTCATCAAGGGAAGACTGGTAGTTTGATAGTGGATGTTCACGTCACATGACAGGAATTAGCAGGTTTCTTGAAAATATTGAACCTTATGCCACCAGCTTTGTCACGTTTGGAGATGGAGCCAAAGGTGAAATCATGGGTACAGGGAAGCTAATCAATCATGGCTTACCAAAGCTTGGTAATGTCTTATTGGTCAAAGGCCTTACAGCTAATCTGATCAGTATTAGTCAACTCTGCGATCAAGGATACAAAGTAAATTTCACACAAGCTGAATGTATTGTCACAAATGAAGAAGGAGTGGTGATAATGAAGGGGGAAAGGTCCAAAGACAACTGCTACTTATGGACATCTCAAAAGGAAGCTAATTCTTTCACATGTTTATTAAGCAAGGAAGAAGAAGTAAAGTTGTGGCACCAGAAACTTGGTCATCTCCATCTCCGAGGAATGAAGAAAGTCATTTTTAAAGAAGCTATCATGGGATTACCTAAGTTACATATTGAAGAGAAACACATTTGTGGTGAATGTCAGATTGGTAAGCAAATCAAGATGTCGCATCCAAAGCTCCAACATTCTGTTACTTCCTGTGTACTCGAACTATTGCACATGGATTTAATGGGACCTATGCAAGTAGAAAGTCTTGGTGGAAAAAGGTACGTCTTTGTAATGGTTGATGATTATTCAAGGTTTACTTGGGTGAGCTTTATTAGAGAAAAGTCCGACACTTTTGAAGTATTTCAAGAATTGTGTAAACAATTACAAAGGGAGAAAAGTAGTGGAATTGTAAGAATTAGGAGTGATCATGGAAGAGAGTTTGAGAATGCTAAGTTTCTCGAATTCTGTTCATCAGAAGGAATTAAGCATGAGTTTTCTTCTCCCATCACACCTCAACAAAATGGTGTTGTTGAGAAAAAGAATAGAACATTGCAAAAATCTGCTAGAGTGATGATTCATGCAAAGAATCTTCCTTTAAATTTCTGGGCTGAGGCAATAAACACTGCTTGCTATATTCATAATAGAGTCACACTAAAAACAGGAACCATCATGACTCTTTATGAACCGTGGAAAGGAAGAGAGCCCACAGTAAAACATTTCCATGTGTTTGGAAGCAAGTGTTACATTCTGGCTGATAGAGAACAAAGAAGGAAGCTCGACCCTAAAAGTGATGAAGGAATATTCCTTGGTTACTCAACCAACAGCAGGGCCTACAGAGTTTTTAATTCAAGAACCAAAGTTATGATGGAATCAATCAACGTGGTGGTGGATGACTCACCATCAGAAAAGGCAAAGGATGTTGAACAAGGTGCTGCAACATTTGAACCATCAGAAGAAGCTGAAAGCAGTAACAAGAATTCAAATGAGTAGGCTGATGAACCTATAGGTGGATCACAAAATGATCCAACTAACAAGGGACCATCTGTAAGGGTTCAGAAAAATCATCCGAAGGAGCTTATCATAGGTAATCCTGATCAGGGAATTACCACAAGAAGATCGAATGATGTGGTTTCTAATTCGTGTTTTGTTTCAAAATTTGAACCTAAGAACATAAAAGAAGCTCTTACTGATGAATTCTGGATATGTGCTATGCAAGATGAGTTGAATCAGTTCAAGCATAGTGAGGTATGGGACCTTGTGCCTATACCTAGTGGATTGAATGTGATTGGTACCAAGTGGGTGTACAAGAATAAATCTGATGAGAATGGAGTTGTGACTAGAAACAAAGCCAGGTTAGTTGCTCAAGGATACACTTAAGTGGAAGGTCTTGACTTTGATGAAACATTTGCTCCTGTGGCTATATTAGAGTCTATAAGATTACTCATGGGAGTAGCTTGCATCCTTAAGTTTAAGCTATTTCAAATGGATGTGAAAAGTTCCTTCCTTAATGGGTACTTACATGAAGAAGTCTATGTTGAACAACCTAAGGGGTTTATTGATCCAACTCATCCAGATCATGTTTACAAGTTGAAGAAAGCTTTATATGGATTAAAGCAAGCTCCAAGGGCTTGGTATGAACGACTCACTAATTTTCTTATTGGTCAAGGATACAGAAAAGGAGGGAATGACAAAACTCTGTTTGTTAAGGAAGAAAATGGTAAAATGATTGCACAAATATATGTGGATGACATTGTTTTTGGTGGAATGTCGGATCAGATGATTCAACATTTCGTTATGCAGATGCAGTCTGAATTTGAGATGAGTCTTGTAGGTGAACTAACTTACTTTATGGGCCTTCAAGTGAAGCAAATGGAAGAAACCATCTTCATCTCTCAAAGCAAGTATGCCAAGAACATTGTGAAGAAATTTGAAATGGAAAATGTTGCACACAAAAGGACACCTGCACCTACACATCTAAAGCTTACTAAGGATGAATGTGGTACAAGTGTTGATCAAAGTCTCTATAGGAGTATGATTGGTAGCTTGTTGTATCTTACTGCAAGCAGGCCTGATATCACGTTTGCTGTAGGAGTTTGTGCAAGATACCAGGGAGAGCCCAAGATTAGTCATATCACTCAAGTCAAGAGGATTCTGAAATATGTGAATGGGACAAGTGACTATGGTATTCTGTTCTCACATGGTAATGATTCTAGACTAATTGGCTATTGTGATGCTGATTGGGCTGGAAGTGCTGATGATAGGAAAAGCACATCAGGTGCTTGTTTCTTTCTTGGAAGTAATTTGATCTCATGGTTCAGCAAAAAGCAAAACAGTGTCTCTCTATCAACTGCTGAAGCTGAATACATAGCAGCTGGAAGTAGCTGTTCTCAATTGTTGTGAATGAAGCAGATGTTGAAAGAATACAATGTTGAGTAGGATGTTCTAACATTGTACTGTGACAATTTGAGCGCCATAAATATTTCAAAAAATCCAGTTCAACACAGTCGAACCAAACACATTGATATTCGTCATCACTTCATCAGAGTTTTGGTTGAAGATACAATTGTTACACTTGAGCATGTGTCTACAGAAGAACAGTTGGCTGACATCTTTACTAAGGCATTGGATGCAAATCAGTTTGAGAAATTAAGGGGCAAATTAGGAATTTGCCTATTTGAAGAACTGTAGCAATTACAGTTATTGGAGGACGCAGCAGTTATAACCAACTTCCTCCCTTTAGTGCTGCACGCCATTCTAGGAAAACAATCATATACTTTCCTAAACTTTTCCATATCCCACTATTTTCTCTCTCTAACCTCCATTCACGGTAAAAACCTCTACAACTTCACTCAATCAACTTCACAAAACTTTTTCACTCCCATGTTCTTCACAAACCGCAAAAACCTTTCCAACTACCAAAATCAAAACTTCTATTCCACCATGTCTACTTCGCAAAAATCCTCCCCTGTCAAAGATCAAACCATTGTTTCACCTACAAAAAGTTCTTCCGATCACTCTAAATCAAAGGTTGAAGCATCTCCATTGATCGCTCTTGTAGAACCTTTGGCGTCTGTGCATGCAAGTGAAGTAGAGAACCGACCGACTCGAAGCAAATCTGTCGCGAAGAAGGAGAAATCAAACAAAGTAAGTAATTCTCCAACTTCTGTCTCTAGTAAAATCGGAAGCAAAAAGAAAACTAGATCAAAATCTATACCGAAGCGTGCTTTTACCATGACGAATTTGTATCTAAATCCAAATCCTTTTGCGTCTGATAATGTTGAAGGTGTTGTTGATTCTGGAAAATCAAATGTTGAAACATCTAGGATTGTTGATGAGTCTGTTACCCTAGATTCGGAGAAATCCAAAACCCTAGGTTCTAATGATCCCAAATCTGATGACCTAATAGGGAAGACTTGTGAGAATACTGTTACTGCTACTGTTGTTGATAGTACTGCTGAGAAACCTAAGACTGTGGATGGAGAAACTGATTGTGTTAATAATTCTGAGTTAGGTTCTCAAAAACCAACTGATGATGTTACTGATGTGGTGATGGATGTTGGAACATCCAATGTTCCTGCAACTAAAGATGTTGTGCCGGATGTTGAAACATCCTTGGCTCAACCTGGTGAAAAACAAATTTCAAATGAAACAAGTTCTGATTCTCAGGCTACTACTGAGAAAACTGTGACTGCTGACATAGGAAGATCTGAAGACATTGAGAAGACTGTTGAAGTCAATACAGAGGATTCTTCTGAGGATATTGTTAATGACAATCATGTCATTATAGATGTGGATGATGTAACTTTTCCTAAAGAGCCCCTTGCCAAGGTCTTGAAAAACACTATCAAGGCTAGGTTGAGAGGGAGTACAAGCAAGACTGCTCCTATCACCAAGACTGTGATTGCTGTAAAGAAGAAAGATCCATCTTGTAAACCTGTACTGTTTGGACCAGGTCGTGGGTGGAGCAAAGGCACCCTTGTTAAATCAAGTAAGAACAAGCCCCAGAAGAGAAGGCTAGCTTATTCTGATGACTCTGAGTACGATGTTGAGAAGTATGTTGAAGACAGTCCTCCTCCTGCCAAGAAATCCAAGTCCAGTGCTAAGAAAACTACTCATGAGGTTGATGATGCCCCCATGGATAATGTTTCCTTCTACTCTATTGCTAATGCTCAAAGATGGAGTTCTGTTTATCATAGGCGGTTGGCTTTGGAAAGAGAGCTGGGAAAGAAAGCTCTAAATTGTAATGAAGTTATGGAACTTATTGAAGCTGCTGGATTGAAAAGAACAGTCACTGAGTTTGGTAATTGTTTTGAAAAATAAGTCAAATAATTTTTGGTGAACATCCCTGAAGGATGTGATGATCCCCTGAGCAAGAATTTTCAGAAGGTTCATGTGAGAGGAAAGGTAGTGATCTTCTCTCCTCAGGTGATTAACAGGTATTTGGGTAGAGATGAAAGACCCCA
This sequence comes from Trifolium subterraneum, assembly GCA_951799995.1. Lineage (NCBI taxonomy): Eukaryota > Viridiplantae > Streptophyta > Magnoliopsida > Fabales > Fabaceae > Trifolium > Trifolium subterraneum. The sequence goes on along the minus strand of OX637462.1, from coordinate 35,287,077 downwards.
GGCTGAAGTGGAAGTGACTGACAATGCATTGTGCAAAGCAATTACTGGTGGACAAGTAACAGTGTGGCCTACAAGGGCTAAAGTACCTGCTGGGGAGCTGACTGTGAGGTATGCTCTGTTGAATTGTGTGGGTTCAGTTAATTGGGTTCCTACCTTGCATACATCTGATATATCAACAGGTTTGGCAAAATTTATTTACATTGTTGCTAATAGGATTCCCTATGATTTTGGTAAATATATTTTTGAACAAACCATGAGACATGGCAAGTCTGATGCCATGAGTTTGCCCATTGCTTTTCCATCTTTAATCTGTGGTATTATAATAACTCAACACCCTGGTATTGTATCGTCTGATGATGTGGCAAAGAAGAGGGAATCTCCTCTACTTTTTCATTACAAGCTGTTCAGTAAACAACATATTCCAGATATTGTTGGAACATCCTCCCAACCTGCCCCTATGCAAATGACAAGGAAGGATGTTATAGCTGGTTTGAGGGATGCTTGTAGGGAATTTGATGAGAAAAAGCAGGAGCTTGACAGGATGTTTGATGCTAAGAAGAAGATATTTGAGGATATGATTGCTGCTCTGGAACGTGAGGAAGAGGCTGTGGCTGTGGATACCAATGTTGGTAAAGATGCTGATTATGTTGAAACCAGTGCTGGAACATCTGGTGGTAATACAGACGAGGGAGAAGGGACTGCTAGCAGCTCTGCTGACTGATTATGTTGCTTTGTTCTAAGTGTTGAGGCAAAATCCCTAATTGATGTTTTAAAGAAAACAAACCTCTTAATTATTTTTTAGTGTAATTCTAATCTTTTTTGGTATCTAACAAGTGCTCTTGAGTGTTTTAATTAAGCTAGGAACAATTGAGCTATTTAAATCAAATATCATGTTTTTCTTGTGATAACAACAAAAGCTTGGAGAACGATCTCAGATTGATCTCTGAGACCTGCGCAAACATCATTTTCACACAATCAATGCAAAAGGACTTATGGATAAGTCAACTATGTACAAGACAAATGATCACTTTTATCTTGGGCTTCTCTCACTAATTATCTACATAACCAAGAGATCATTTAAGGCAAAGGTTTCTCTCATGAATAGAGAACTTACTACTTTTACCAAGTTCTATGATTTAAACATGTGAAGATTGAGCATATGACATAAGGATATTTTTATTCTTAATTAACGGAACTGAGCTTGTATGGACCATGGAGAATTAGACAGCACAACCTGGTCTTGGAAATTGACTTGTACTTTAAAGCATAAAGAAAGAACATTCTTCAATGTTGTTTCTCTTTCTATATGACAATTGTACTTGCAACAAGGACACTATGGAACATCAAGTACAACTTCCAGCTGCTGTTTTTATCCATAACAGCTGGACTTTTCGTGCTCTAGCATCTTTGCTCCAAAAAGAAGAAAGTCATTCACGCCAGAATTGGGAGATAGATCTCAGACCAATGCTGGAAAGAGAAAATCATCACTTGGAGTGACACCAGCTTGCTACAGTTGTTTAAAGGTTATCCAAAAGCTGCACAACGGCTATACTTGTTTGTTAAGCAATGTACAACAACATTACAGCGCAACAACAGCTAGTCATACGCTCCTCTCTTAAAAGTCAGAAGAAGAAACTTTGGAGATCGATATCAGACTGATCTGTTTTCTTCAAATTACATGAGCTGTCAATTTGCAGAGCTACTAGCCGTTATTTTCAAGCTTCCAACGGATATACTTCGTGGCCAAGACTCCCTGATCATCATTCATCTATATATAGAGGTCCTTGGCAACATTGAAGAGCAAGAGTCTCCACTACAACTTCAACACTTGTTTTTGCAATACATGTTTTTATCACGAGCTCTTCTTTTCTCTTTCACTCAGATTTGTAATTCATATATATAGGATCAGAATATCCAGTGAGTGTTTTGAGAGTTTATCCATCCATTTTCAAAGCTTCTCATAGTGTATTGAGTGAATAGGCTTTGATTCCACAATCCTTCATCATTGTAACCATTGGCTCAAGTTAGTACGTAACTACTAATTGAGTGACACCTTCATAGTCAGTGTGACTGAGGTAGATTAAGCTTGTAGGGCTTAGAAGATTATTTGATCTTGGATCTAGATCAAAGGAAGTGTAACTTGTCATCATTAGCATCTCTTAGTGGACAATCTCACAAGGAGTGTTGGGATTGGACTAGCCCAAGCATTTTGGGTGAACCAGGATAAATTATTGTGTGCATTCTTTTCCCTTACTCTGATTTAATTTGTGCAATCACTAATCACACACATCACAATTTATTAGTTATATATATACTGTCAGAGAGTGATTGGGAGAACGTTCTCCAGACTGCAACACTTTTGGTTATTTGGTTTAACTAACAATCTAATTATTTTCTTCAAGTATATTGTGTTTGACAATTTTTATAGGAAATATTTTAAAGGTTCACAATTCAAACCCCCCCTTTCTTGTGAAAACTTTGCTACTTCAATTGGTATTAGAGTCTGGTTCTAAGGAAGCATCTAACAAGTGCTAGAGGAAAAGATTCAGGAAGGAAGTAATGGCTAAGAATGCAAAGTTTATATCTGAAGGAGGATCATCAAACAGACCACCTCTATTTGATGGTGATAACTATTACTACTGGAAGGACAAAATGGAGTTCTTTCTTAGATCACAAGATAACAACATGTGGCATGTACTTGAAGTTGGAGAATATGTTCCATTAGCTAAAGATTCAACAAATCCTAAACCTCAAGCTGAATGGACAACAATAGAAGCTGATAGAGTACTCCTTAATACTAAAGCTAAATTGTTTATTAAAAGTGCTTTGTGCAGGGAAGAATATGACAGAATAATGGAGTGCAAAACAGCAAAAGAAATATCGGAAACTCTGCAAACTCATCATGAAGGAACCAACAGTGTCAAAGAAACAAGAATAGACATTGGTGTGAGAAAATTTGAACTGTTTGAAATGAAGGAAGAAGAAACCATAGATCAGATGTATGGTAGATTCACAAGCATCATAAATGAACTCAACTCTTTGGGAAAATCATATACTACACATGAAAGAATAAGAAAAATTCTTAGATGTTTACCAAAGACTTGGAGACCAATAGTCACAGCCATCACAGTGGCAAAAGATCTCACTAAAGTTTCACTGAAAGATCTTATTGGATCATTAAAAGCTCATGAATCTGTTCTTCAAGAAGATAAACCAAAAAGGAAGATGATTGCTCTTGAAACTCAATCTGGAGAATGCTCTCAGAAAGATGAAACACATTGTGAAGATGAAGAATCACTTCAAGAAGATGATGAAGAAGAATTAGCATTCCTGTCAAGAAGAATTCAGAGACTGACGACAAGAAGAAATCAACTCAAGAAGAATTTTCAACCCAAAAGGAATGGAGCTAAACCAGAAGTGGATCTAAGCAAAATACAATGTTATGGATGCAATCAATTTGGTCATTACAAGAATGATTGTCCAAAGAACAAACAAAAGAAGCCCTTCTTCAAAAAGAAATCCATGATGGCTACTTGGGATGATCTGGAAGAAGCTCAATCAGAAGATTAAGAACAAGAATCAAATGTATGTCTCATGACACACTCAAATGCAGAAGAGGTAACACTTGATCCTTGCTCATCTTGTCAAAAAACTGAACATCTCTTTGATAACTTACTATATGACTCTCAAATCTTAAATCAAAAAAATGCTAAACTAAGAGATGAGATTACTGCTTTAACAAAAGAAAGAGATGAAATTAAAAAAGAGAGCAGTCTTAAAAGTGAAGTTATCAAAGGCATGCAAACTGCTCACACAGAACTTTCTAAAAGATTTGAAATTCTGAGAAATGATCAAAAAGAATGTTCTGAGGTAGTAAAGGAAAATAGTGTTTTGAAAAAGACTATTTCAAAATTGGAAAATGATTTAACAAAGTTTATTAATACTACTACAACTTTTGAAAACATTTTGGGTTCACAAAATGCATTTTATGATAGATCTAGTTTAGGACATAATCCTTATCAAAACAGAAAGCTATATGAAAAATGTCTCATTCCAAATAAACAAAAGAATTTTCAAAAATATAAATGTGATTTCTGTCACAAGGATGGACATCTTGAATTTTCCTTCTGTTTCAAAAAGAAAGCAAGAAAACCAGTTTTCTATAGAACACCAGAACATTCTCAGAACGGTCTCAGAAACAGAAATCTTAGAAAACCTGTACATAGACATTCTCTGAACACTCTCAGAAGAGATGTCTATAAGAGAACACCTTATAAGAGATCATCTTATTCTCAGAGGATCCCTTATAAGAAATTTGAGACTAACACTCAAGGACCCAAGAAACTGTGGGTACCTAAAAACTTATTAAACTCAAATGTAGGAATGTCTTCTAGCAGTCAAGAAAAGGCCTTGGTACTTGGACAGTGGATGCTCAAGACATATGACAGGAGATAGGAACAACTTTCTGTCATTTGAAACAAGAGAAGGTGGATCAGTCACCTTTGGAAACAATGAAAAAGCAAGCATCAAAGGTATAGGTACAATTGGTAAGTCTGGTTCTGCTAAGATTGAAAATGCTCATTATGTGGATGGCTTAAAACATAACTTAATAAGCATAAGTCAATTGTGTGACAATGGCTTTGAAGTTGGTTTTAAATCAAACTCATGTGAAATAAAACAGTCTTCATCTAACAAAGTCCTTTTTAATGGATCAAGGATAAAGAATGTTTATGTATTATACTTAGATGAACTACCTCCTTAGTCATGTTTTGTCTCTCTTGAAAAAGACAAATGGATTTGGCACAAGAGGGCTGGTCATGTAAGCATGAAGACTATGTCAAAACTTTCCAAACTTGATCTAGTTAGAGGTTTGCCTAAGATTAGTTTTGATCTAGATAAAGTATGTGAATCTTGCACAAGAGGGAAACAAGTTAAAAGCAGTTTTAAACCAAAAGAATTTATTTCCACAAAAAGACCTCTTGAGTTACTTCACATAGACTTATTTGGACCTGTCAAAACTACAAGTCTTGGTGTCAAAAATTATGGCTTTGTCATAGTAGATGATTTTTCAAGATTCACTTGGGTGTTATTTTCAAAACATAAAGATGACTCTTTAGAAGCTTTTAAAACTTTTTGCTTGAGAGTTCAAAATGAGAAAGGTATCAATATTATCTCTATAAGAAGTGATCATGGAGGAGAATATGAAAACTCTCTCTTTGAATCATTCCTAGATAATAATGGAATCTCTCATAATTTTTCTTGTCCAAGAACTCCCCAACAAAATGGAGTTGTTGAAAGAAAAAATAGAACTTTGCAATAAATGGCAAGAACAATGATTCATGAATCAAATGTGGAAAAATATTTTTGGGCTGAGGCCATCAACACCTCTTGCTATATTTTAAACAGAGTCACCATTAGGAAAGTTTTAAACAAAACACCTTATGAACTTTGGAAAGGCAGAAAACCTAGTATTTCTTATTTTCATATTTTTGGTTGTTTTTGTTACATTTTGAATATCAAAGACAACTTAGGTAAGTTTGATTCAAAGTCAGACAAGGGAATATTCTTAGGATACTCTCTAACCTCAAAAGCTTATAGAATCTACAATTTGAGAACTCAAATTTTAGAAGAAAGCATGCATGTGAAAATTGATGAATTTGAAGATCAACCAACTGTGCACACTGCTGATGATGAAGAAGAAGAACCTGTCATTATACAAAATCATGATTCAGATGAAAACCCTACACCTCAAGGACCACCAAAGACCTGGAGAATTGTTGGCTATCATCCTCCTGATCAAATTATAGGTAATACAGAAGATGGTGTTAGAACCAGAAAAGCCTTGCAGGATGTAGAGACCAATCTGGGATTGATCTCCCAAATTGAACCAAGATCCATAAATGAAGCAATCATTGATGAATCCTGGATTGAGGCTATGAAAGAAGAACTACATCAATTTGAGAAGAATGAAGTTTGGAACTTGGCACCATTTCCAAAAGATAATTCAATCATTGGAACAAGATGGGTCTTTAGAAACAAACATGATGAAAATGGTAAGGTTGTTAGAAATAAAGCAAGACTTGTAGCACAAGGTTATAATCAACAAGAAGGAATTGATTATGATGAAACTTTTGCTCCTGTAGCCAGGTTAGAAGCTATTAGAATACTGCTTGCATATGCATCACATAAATGTATCAAACTTTTTCAAATGGATGTAAAAAGTGCATTTTAAAATGGATTTTTAAATGAGGAAGTTTATGTGCATCAACCTCCTGGTTTTGTTGATAAGCATAAACCAAATCATGTTTATAAACTTACCAAAGCTCTTTATGGACTTAAACAAGCTCCAAGAGCTTGGTATGACTGGTTAAGCACTTTTTTACTTGAAAATGGTTTTTCTAGAGGAAAAATTGATACTACACTTTTTACAAAAAATGAAAAGCATAATTTACTTATTGTACAAGTTTATGTTGATGATATTATCTTTGGTGCTACTAATGAAAAAATGTGTGAAGATTTTTCTAACCTTATGCAAAGTGAATTTGAGATGAGCATGATGGGAGAACTTGGTTTCTTTCTTGGCTTGCAAATCAAGCAACTAGAAGATGGAATTTTTATCAGTCAAGAAAAATATGTGAATGATCTTCTCAAGAAATACAAGATGAATGAAGCCACGATCATGTCAACTCCAATGCATCCTTCTACAAGTTTGGACAAAGATGAAAAAGGAAAAGATGTTTCTGAAAAAGAGTATAGGGGAATGATTGGATCTCTCCTCTATTTGACAGCTAGCAGACCTGACATAGTATTTGCAGTTGGTCTTTGTGCTAGATTTCAAACATCTCCAAAAGAATCACACTTGATTGCTGTCAAAAGAATTTTTAGATACTTAGTAGGAACACCTGATGTAGGATTATGGTACAAAAAGGGATCACACTTTGATTTACAAGCATATTGTGATGCTGACTATGCTGGGGATAAAATTGAGAGAAAAAGCACAAGTGGAGCATGTCAATTCCTTGGAGAAGCATTGGTGAGCTGGTGTTGTAGAAAACAAAACACAATTGCTCTCTCAACCACTAAAGCAGAATATGTTGCTGCATCAAACTGTTGCTCTCAAGTCATCTGGATCAAAAATCAACTTGAGGATTTCTCACTAAGGTACACATGTATTAAAATTTTATGTGATAACACTAGTGCTATTAATTTGTCTAAAAACCCTATTCAGCATTCAAGATCAAAACATATTGAAATCAAGCATCATTTTATTTGAGATCATGTTAACAAAAAGGATGTGGAATTAGTTTTTGTTGAAACTGAAAATCAGCTTGCTGACATTTTTACTAAACCATTGGTTGAGGATCGTTTTAATTTTATCAAAGGAAAATTGAAAATCATCAAAAATCCCAATCCTACTTGATGTTTGTTTATCTGTGTGTCTGGGAGACCGTTCAGAGATCGATCTCTGAATCCTGCGCTGAAGCATGACCAAACAAATAACGGTCACTTGATTTGAATGGGCTCATGAACATGGCTTTTATGGCAAAATTGATTTGGGCTTCCCTCTCTCCTCACTCATTGGGTAACGGTTTTTCACTCTCTTTCTCTTTCCCACGTTTTTGCCTAAACCAAAGTACAAATCAACTATTCATCTTTCTCATCAAAGTACACCTAGCCTATATTCTCCCTCTTCCCCAAGTTTCTGATCTTTCTTTTTATAATCTCTTAAACTCTCTCAACTTCCATTAAACACTTTCAAGCTCAAATCTTCATCAATGGCTCGTACCAAAAATGCTAGTGGAAGTAAGGTTCCTAGAACCAAAAACCCCTCAACTTCATCTTCACCACCACGATCTCCTTACCCTCCAAAACCACCTACTCCAAAATCATCATCATCATCATCCTATGAAACTGCCTCTGAGTCATACAAATCCATCCAGGAACGTGAAACCACTCCAGAAATCCAATCAACTCCTATCAACACTAACATGCAAACTACTGTTGAAAATCCCACAAATCCCCAAAATTCTCCAAACACTGTTTTCCAACCCTCACAATCTGAATCTCCAGAAAATTCACCCATCAATCTAACTCAAAATCAACCATCATCACCTGCTAATTCACCCAAACACTCACCAAATCCAGAAAATGAAGAAGATGTTTCTCCATCTCCTACAGCTACAATACCAAGTCCAAAGGACTCTCCACCTGTTCTTGTTAAAATGAAGAAATCCAAGTCTTTTGATTCCTCCAAAATTAGAAGGTCATCAAGAATTATGTCTGGTGCTGGAAAGAAACCTGTGGTGGACACCACAGTGCATGTGTTAGATAAATCTGACTCTGAGATTGATCTTTTGGAAAAGGAGATTGATGAGTTTGAACTTGAGCGAGTTACATCTACAAAGTCTGAACCTGTCAAGCCCAAGAAATCACCAACTCCAAAGAAGAAGGAGGTTAAGACTGCTGTCAAAGCACCAAGAACAAAGAAGAAGATTGCTGTGAAAAAATCTAAAGAGAAATTGTTACCTGCTCCTCTCATTCAACCTGAAGATGAAGAGATTTTTCAAAAGTATTGGATGACCAAACCTGTAGCAGTGTCAAGGTTATATAATTTTGCTGAGTTATCCATTGGAGGAGTTGATCTAGTCAAGTTTGTGGAACCTTTTGAATGGAAGAGTTTCTTTCCCATCAAGGAAACAGTTTACAGTCTCTTGGTCCAAGCCTTCTACTTCAACGCCCAAGTTTTTCCAGATAAAGACATGATCACATCTAACATCAAGGATGTTGAACTTGTGGTGGATCCCTATGTCATTGGAAGTCTGATAGGAATCAAAAGTGAAGGACTAGAAGTATATGGAAATGATTGGTATGACCAAGTCAAGATTAGTAAGGAAGAGTTGAAGAAAAAGATGTTTACTGAAGAAGGAGCCAAGAAGAATGCACCTTCATCCTCAATGCTGAAGACTGAGTACAAACTTCTCCACAACATGTGTCAACACTCATTTTTCCCTCGTAGTGGGAGCAAGGATAAGGTAACTGATCTTGACCTACTCATGATGTATCACATGGCCAAAGGAGTTAAGCTAAACCTCCCATACATTATCCTTCACCACATGATTCATGTTGCCACCTCTGGTTTTAAGAAAATAGCCCTACCTTATGCAATGCTTTTAACTAGGGTGTTTAGACTTTACTATGCTGATATGGATAATACAATCTCTGAAAACCATTATTTCACCTTTAGTTTGAAAAATGTTCATCATATGAAGAAAGATGTTGAAACCTCTGCTGTTGATGTTGGAAGTAAAAGAAAAAGAGATGATTTTGAGAAAACCAATTTGAATGTTCTTGCTGATGCCTCTGGAGACCAATTGGAGAATGATCTCCAGACTGGTGAACAAACTCAAATCAGTGGTGATGTTGATCCCACCACTGAGAGTGATAAACTTGTAACCACTGCTGCTACTACTCTTCAAGGTTTTAAACCTGTGTCTGCCCCACAAAATACCACCATGTTTTCACCATTAATGATATCTAGCCAAGGAAGTTTGTCTTCTTTTTGCACATCTGAGTTTATAAGGAACATTCTCACCTCTGATACACCTGAAATTTCCACCATTCCTATTCCAAAACCTACTGATAGTACTTTGCCATCCATACCATCTTCATTTGCTACATTTGATTCATTTTGCTCATCTGTTAATGCTACAAATGCTGGAACTCAACAATTAGTGTTTGAGGGAAATGTCAACTTTGACTTTCCTGGCCCTTCAAGGCCCACCAAACGCTTTAGGCTTGAAACTGATATGGAACAAATGAGAAAAAATTTGGATATTGTGATTAAGGGAATGGCTGTTCAACACTCCATGATGAATCACTTGATTTTGGAATCCAAAACTTTGAGAACTTGGTTTACCACTGTTGTGTATCCTCAACTCCACATTCCTCCACCTCCTGAAATTGAAACTCCACATTTTGATACCTTTCCTACTCAGAATGAAAAATTTGATGATGATGAAGATCCTACCACTTCACCTGCTCCTGATTGAGCTAATGAATGATAAACTTTGCTTGTGATTGCTCCTGGTTACCCTTTTCAATGATGACAAAGGGGGAGAATGAATTGATAGATCATGGGGGAGCTCAATGATGTTTTGAAACGCAAGCCTGTTTATTTGCTGCTCTGGATATTTGATTTTTATGCTATGAACTCTGTTTTTAATTGTCCTGTTTAGTATTTAGATATTTTGGGAAGTTTCTTTTGATGTCATATGAACTTCTCCTACTATGTATGTGTTATCTAAAACAGGATTTATGTGTTTAATTTGCTTTTGATGCATGTTTGAATCTTTTTGTATTAATCATGAGCTGTCAACTGTGTTTGGATGCTCACATATGTGAGATTGATGATTAATGTTCTCTGTTGATTCAAATTTTATTTGTGTTACTCAATTCTTTTCAAGTCATAAGCATGATCATTTTGGAAATTGAATGCTTGAATTGAGGGGGAGCTTACAAATTAAAAACACTAGACATTTTATTTCAAGCACTTGAATTTTGATTAAAATTAGAATTCCATCTCAAAACATAATTCAAGAAGTTTGTCATCATCAAAAAGGGGGAGATTGTTGAGGCAAAATCCCTAATTGATGTTTTAAAGATAACAAGCCTCTTAATTATTTTTGAGTGTAATTCTAATCTTTTTTGGTATCTAACAAGTGCTCTTGAGTGTTTTAATTAAGCTAGGAACAATTGAGCTATTTAGATCAAATATCATCTTTTTATTGTGATAACAACAAAAGCTTTGAGAACGATCTCAGATTGATCTCTGAGACCTGCGCAAACATCATTTTCACACAATCAATGCAAAAGGACTTATGGATAAGTCAACTATGTACAAGACAAATGATCACTTTTATCTTGGGCTTCTCTCACAAATTATCTACATAACCAAGAGATCATTTAAGGCAAAGGTTTCTCTCATGAATAGAGAACTTACTACTTTTACCAAGTTCTATGATTTAAACATGTGAAGATTGAGCATATGACATAAGGATATTTTTATTCTTAATTAATGGAACTGAGCTTGTATGGACCATGGCGAATTAGACAGCACAACCTAGTCTTGGAAATTGACTTGTACTTTAAAGCATAAAGAAAGAACATTCTCCAATGTTGTTTCTCTTTCTATATGACAATTGTACTTGCAACAAGGACACTATGGAACATCAAGTACAACTTCCAGCTGCAGTTTTTATCCATAAGAGCTGGAATTTTCGTGCTCTAGCATCTTTGCTCCAAAAACAAGAAAGTCATTCACGCCAGAATTGGGAGATCGATCTCAGACCAATGCTGGAAAGAGAAAATCATCAATTGGAGTGACACCATCTTGCTACAGTTGTTTAAAGGTTATCCAAAAGCTGCACAACGGCTATACTTGTTTGTTAAGCAATGTACAGCAACATTACAGCTCAACAACAGCTAGTCATACGCTCCTCTCTTAAAATTCAGAAGAAGAAACTTTGGAGATCGATCTCAGACTGATCTGTTTTCTTCAAAATACATGAGCTGTCAATTTGCAGAGCTACTAGCCGTTATTTTCAAGCTTCCAACGGATATACTTCGTGGCCAAGACTCCCTGATCATCACTCATCTATATATAGAGGTCCTTTGTAACTTTGAAGAGCAAGAGTCTCCACTAAAACTTCAACACTTGTTTTTGCAATACAAGTGTTTATCACGAGCTCTTCGTTTCTATCTCACTCAGATTTGTAATTCATATATATAGGATCAGAATATCGAGTGAGTGTTTTGAGAGTTTATCCAACCATTTTCAAAGCTTCTCATAGTGTATTGAGTGAATAGGCTTTGATTCCACAATCCTTCATCATTGTAACCATTGGCTCAAGTTAGTACGTAACTACTAATTGAGTGACACCTTCATAGTCAGTGTGACTGAGGTAGATTAAGCTTGTAGGGCTTAGAAGATTATTTGATCTTGGATCTAGATCAAAGGAAGTGTAACTTGAGATCATTAGCATCTCTTAGTGGACAATCTCACAAGGAGTGTGGGGACTGGACTAGCCCAAGCATTTTGGGTGAACCAGGATAAATTATTGTGTGCATTCTCTTCCCTTACTCTGATTTAATTCGTGCAATCACTAATCACACACATCACAATTTAATAGTTATATATATATACTGTCAGAGAGTGATTGGGAGAACGTTCTCCAGACTGCAACACTTTTGGTTATTTGGTTTAACTAACAATCTAATTATTTTCTTCAAGTATATTGTGTTTGACAATTTTTATAGGAAATATTTTAAAGGTTCACAATTCAAACCCCCCCTTTCTTGTGAAAACTTTGCTACTTCACTAAGTTCCTGTGTTCATTTTTTTTATGTTTTGCTTATGACTTTCTTATCATGGGCGCTGCCCTGAATATTTGAGCATCTTGTGCTATGCTGGTCTGTAATAATCTACTCTTATGTCCTTATGGTACTGTTTGATATTCTGCCTAAAGATAATTTGTCAACTTTTGTGGCTAAAAAGGGGGAGTAGTATTGTTAGTATGTTAGTATGTGCATGTTCCCTGATGTGTGATGTGGAATCAGATGTTGAAGCATTCTGCTAATATGTGTAGTAGTAGTTTATAATGCATGTATGAGTAGTTATGAATGTGATGTATGTTTGAGGGGGAGTAGTATGATAACATGTTCAGGGGGAGCAAAATTTCTTTCGAAAAAGATCTTGTTCATGTTTGCTCTGATTCTGATGTTGAGGGGGAGCAAGTCTGCTATGATCCATGCATGTGCTTATGTTCTCTGAAATGTTGAAACATCCAGTTACTGGGAATTTATTTTTCCTAAGTAGCTGAGTTTATGTGAGAGTTTATTTCTCTCTTATGGCTTATCCTATGAGGCTAGTTGTGTTCATTGTTCCGCTGTTGTATGCCTCTGATATTTCTGAGTGATACAGTAGTTTCTTGTCTGCAATTTTTTTTCTTGAGGAGCTCAAACGACTAATTTGCTATGAAGAAATGATGTTCTGTTTCATATGTTGTGTGTTCATGTTGATCTGTGAAAATTACATCACTGTGTATCTCTCTGAAATGGTTGAAGTAATCTCAGATTGTTTTAGCCAAAAATTTGCCAAAGGGGGAGATTGTTGGATATTTGAATTGGCCTCATTTTGCTAAAACAAATATACAAGCAAGATGTTGGACCAAATGTTTCAACATTGGTACAACCTGTGTACAAATGATTTTCGCGCGTGTCTAAATAAGGAAAGCGCGTTTTTAAAAGGAATCCACGTTTTTATTCTTGTGCGCCAAGGAGTATACTTTTGTGAAGAATCAGCAATGAGATATTTTCCTAAAGCAGTTCTGACATTTTAGGAAACTTTATGTATGGTTCTGATTCTTGAATAATGTGTGATCTAAGCCCAAATTGGAGTTCAGCCCGTTTCTGCTTGGAGTATATATATGAAGAACGAAAAACCCAGTAGGGTTATCAAAGCCGTCATTGAAGAATAGCATTCTAGGGTTTTGTGTCTTGTGTTATTTTGTGAGCCTTTCTTGTGGATTCTATAACACAAGCTAAGGACTGAATTTGTTCTATGTGTTAGTTACTCCTAAGCTTCTAAGTACGGAGGTAACTTGTTGTTTTAAAGTGTGTCTTCGCAAATATTACCGTGTCTACTGTAATCACTGTGAGTGATAGTTGGAGGTGAGATGGGATCTCATACTTAGGAGTTCCTAGGTAGATGTTGCACAAGTAGGTGTCTAGGATATAAGTTGTAAACGGGGCGTTCACTGAGGGCTTAGATCTAGCACTACATTAGTGGATTTCCTTCCTGGATTGGTATCCCCCAGAGTAGGTTCGTTTATGCCGAACTGGGTTAACAAATCATTTGTGTTCTTTATTGTTTTCTGTCATTTAAATTATATTCACTGCTGCTTCGTATAAGGTTGGAACATCGGTTACAACACTGTGTTCACAAAAGTGTTGGAACACTGTATTCAACATTAGTTCCTGGACGTGCCAGATTTCAGTAAGAATCTTAGCTTCTGGAAGGACAAGTGGTGTAACTCTCACTCTCTAGTTAACCTTATGCAGATTCCTGAAGATATAGCTCAAAATCTTAATTCTTATGTTTGTGAGTTTATCATCAATTTCCCATGGCACATTCCTCTTGATCTTCAGCTGATGTTTCCCACTATGTGTCAGAAACTTGCCAAAGTTACAATTCCAAATGAGCAGAAGCCAGACTTACAAGTTTGGAATAACACTATCTCTGGTAACCTTTCACTTAAGGATGCCTTTTATTTCAAACGTCATCATTTTGCACAATTTCATTGGGCTAAAACTATCTGGTGCAAGGATATCCCTCCTTCAAAATCCTTATTAGCTTGGAGACTCATGCATGACAAACTTCCAACAGATGATAACTTAAGATTGAGAGGTTGCAATTTACCTTCGGTCTGCAATCTGTGTTTGAAGCAGGAAGAAACATCTTTTCATATTTTTTTTAATGTCCCTTTGCTGTTAATGTTTGGACTTGGTTCTCTCAAGCTATTGGCATTCCATTGCACTTTCTCTCAAGCTACAGACATTTGGAAGCTGTGTGATTGTAACTGGACTCCCCAATGCAAGCTTGTGATAAAAGCTTCTCTGATTAACATCCTTTGCACAATTTGGTTTGTAAGAAACCAAGCTAGATTTTGTGGCAAGGTCATTCCCTGGACTGTGGCTATTTCTATGATTAAGGTTGATGTTTCTTTATCTGGTAATAAAACCAACCTTACTTTTTACTCCTCCATGACTGACTTCAATATTTTAAAGAACTTTAGAGTCAACATCCACCCTCCAAAGGCCCCTTCCATTAAAGAAGTCATCTGGACCCCTCCAATTGCTAACTGGGTCAAGTGTAATATTGATGGCTCATCAACCTCTATTGCTTCAGCATGTGCAGGTGTGTTTAGAAATTCCAATGCTGATTTTATTGGTGCTTTTGCTGATAATGTGGGTCTCCATACTGCATTTTATGCGGAACTGGCCGGTGCTCTTAAAGCAATTGAATTAGGTTTTAAATCTTCGGTTTTTATTCCTTGGTCCCTCAGAAACAAGTGGTTCAACTGTCAGCTGCTTCTTAAAAACATGAATTTGCTGGTCACTCATATATATCGGGAAGGCAATGATTGTGCAGATACCTTAGCTAATATAGGTTTAAATCTAGATAACTTTGTTTTTTGGAATGAGGCACGTGATGAAATTTGTGCGACAAACTAGGCCTGTCTTGTTATAGGTTTTCACCTTGAGAGGGTTCTGGTTTGCATGTCCCCCTTCTCTTTTGTTTTTTATCTTCCTTCTAATGAATTTTGGTGGTAACAGGCCTTTTCCTGCTCCACCTTTTTTTTTTTTTTTTAAAAAAAAAAATTCATTTTTCTGGGTAAGCAAAAATTAATAAATTATGGTTTGTGGATTTGTTTGGTGGGTCGACGACTCTATTCGGGTCGATGATCCATCCCAATTATTATTGGGCTATAAATTATAAAGTCAAAAAACATTCAGTTCTATCATGGTCCATTTTAAAGTGTCTCAACTCTCGAAAATTAGAGGCCCATAAAAAGAAAAGATTAATTAATTGTGGAAAAACATTTTTTGCTTTCGATCCATAATTCTTAATCTAAAAAAAGAAGATTATAATGTATTTTTGCAATAGAAAATAAAAACTAATAGTAAAACTAAAGTGTGTCATTGTGCATAGACACGCTAATAAGCATGAAACAAACTAAATGACATCATCCTCACCTAAACTTTATCGAATCTTCCTTGTACCCATAGAAAAGTCACATTTTTAAAAAATGTTCGAAATCTACACTTTCAAATTATTATTTTTTTCAATGTACAATATATTTAATTCTATTTCCCAAAAAGAATCAGGAACATAGCCTTTTCATTTCTAGGGGTTGAATGATTGAAGTTAATCTTACTGCATTCATTCCTCGACCTCTGACATATTAAAAGTGTTTTTATTTATGCAAACAACTAGATATTTTCAATGACGTGCAATCCCACCAAATCTCTTGATGTTTGCATAAACAAATGACCTATGAATATACCAAATGTCAGTGAAAGAAAGAATTAATTAATATTTATATTCAGTTTTCGACATCTGGATATGTTTTTTATTCTTTTGTGGAATCTTAAAAAGCCAAGAACAAACGATTTATGTAATCCAATCATATCCTCTCTGGTTGAGAGTTTTTAAGATAGATCATATTATAAATCTATTATGGTTTTCATTAATACAACTTATAATGATATGCAATTTTAATTGTATATCCTCTCTTTGAAAATTAGAATGCTAACCAAGAATTTGTATCACACTGATACAAACTCACACGTTCTGCAACCCACCAATTAGTAGTAAGAACATGTTTCAAACAAGGTAGCCCTAATTTGTAGGAGGAAATCCAAGGTTGTGACACTAGGTAAAAGTCCACTTTTGTGAGGCAAAAACTACCGGTTAGATCACTAGGTGGAAACCCTCTTGTTTGAGGTAAGGAAATCTAGGAGAAGGTTATCTTAGTAATTATAATTGTGAAATATGATTGATTAAGTCCTTCTAAGGTAAGAAGGAAGGATCACTCTGAAAAGGCTGGACAAGACTAGCTTACCATTTGGGTAGTTAACCAATATAAAAATATAATGTTGTATTATGCAAGTTTTTTAAACTTGCATAATATCCAAATGTTTCAACCTTTTATTGAATTCTACTAACTATGTCGATGAATGTTGCATCTGCAGAAAAACGTTTCTTGGAGTTAAAGTTATTAAAAAATTAAATGAGATCGACAATGTCACAAGAAAATTCTAATGGTCTAGGAATTTTATGTATTGAGAAAGTTATGATTGAACATATTGATATAGTCACTATAATTAGTGACTATGCATATATAAATGCTCGTAGGAATTTTTTTATATGAATATTTGGATATTAAATCAAAAACGAAATTTTTTTAGGAAATCAAATTTTTATACTATTTCTTAGTTAGGCCTTAATTTTAAATTCGCTCCTACGCCGCCAAAATATCAAAAAAGGGAGTTGATCTACTACCTCTTTTTTTGTAGCCCATCTGAAGCTTTTTCCTTGCAATTAATTAAAATTTAAATACTTAAGTGTGTCAATTTTTACTTTCGAAAAAATATGAGTGAGACCCAATGACAAATACAAATTCTCCTAACATCCAAGAGGAAGTTAGCAAACTCCACGCAAACACAGAGAAGATAAATATACAATGTCATGATATTCGTTAACTGCGGATTGTGGTTGCTTGAGGAAAAACATAGAGTGTCAAATGTCATGCGACCCATTTATTTAACTCTTGTTTTAAAATAATTTGAGATATTGTTGACCGCGTGATCAATTAAATCTAACGGTACAAATTTGGTGTAAGTATTTTGACTTATACATAGTGTCAACGGATTATATGTCTATAAATAAATATCCTCTTTGGATTATATTATTTTCCAAAAGTTTGCTGAACTAAGTTGACCCAACATTAATTCTATTACGCTCGTTACCATTACTGTTTAAAACATTTAACCATTTTCTTAATCCATTTTAATTTTTTTACAAATTAAAATCTTTTACTAATATTTTTCATTTACAAATGTGTGTATCTATATGAATGCTTATAAATTGAGGTATTTTATTCAAATTTTATATATTGTGTAATCAAATTTAATACAATCAGAAAATCAAGATTTATATAGAGAAAAGATATGGCAAAGTTTGAAATTAAAAATATAGTTTTAATTTTGATGATGATAATGATAGTTGTTGTCGAAGCAGATGGTTCTCCCGTTCTTTCATCAACAAAACAAGATATCATTTGTCTTGGTGAGTGTAGTTTGGAATGTCTTGGTTTGATTGCAACCGAACCAGCATATGCAGCTTGTGTTGTTGCAAGTGGAGTATTGAAATGTCAAAAGGTTTCGTCAAAAAGTGTTTATGGTTGTGCAACTTCTTGCGCTATTTCCAAGACCATTAACATCAATACTGATATTTCCACATGGACTATATTCTCTTTAATTATACATTGTTATAAAAGAAATCCTATAAATTATGATTGCATTAATTAATGGTGTTTTTATACAATAATTGACTATTTTACAGATGCTCGTGGTGTTAACGCCATTCTGAATTCATGCATGGAAGCTTGCAAGAACAAATAATATGTTAAATTGTGGCATTTAATGTACCAAGAAAATGTTGGATAGATAAATTGTATTTTAACATTTTATAATCATGTACTGACGGTGTAAAATTTTATTACACATACATCAAATGACATTTCAATAGATCTCGATATTTTACTTGAGAATCAAATAAATTATTTGGTGATGTATGATTGAATGTATTGTAAACTCATTTTATTGTACCAGGTCAAACACAAAAAAATGTTATGTGTATTTATGTTGCAATTATCAATCTTAAAATAATGTCAATTTTTTTAAATATTTACTTTAGCCTCTCTAGTAAAATTTAATTTAATGAACTTTATCGTTTCGTCTCCTTTTAGAAGATTTAGAAGCAATAAGCATGATCTTTCGATCGTTAGATTTTGTTAATTTATTTTTCATGAATTTTTTGTTTGGTCCCAATAATTTTTAATTAGTTTTAAATAAATATTCGTTTTTCTTGGGTAAGCAAAAATTAATAAATCATGGTTTGTCGGATTTGTTTGGTCGGTCGACGACTCTATTCGGCTCGATGATCCATCCCAATTATTATTGGGCTATAAATTATGAAGTCCAAAAACATTAAGTTCTATCATGGTCCGTTTTAAAATGTCTGAACTCTCGAAAATTGAGCCCATAAAAAGAAAGGATTAATTAATTGTGGAAAAACATTTTTTGCTTTCGATCCATAATTCTTAATCTAAAAAAAGAAGATTATAATGTATTTTTGCAATAGAAAATAAAAACTAATAGTAAAACTAAAGTGTGTTATTGAGCATAGACACGCTAATAAGTATAAAACAAACTAAATGACACCATCCTCACCTAAATTTATCGAATCTTCCTTGTACCCATAGAAAAGTCAAATTTTTAAAAAAATATCGAAATCTACACTTTCAAATTAATTTTTTTTTAAATGTAAAATCAATTTAATTCTTTATCCCAATAAGAATCAGGAACATAGCCTTTTCATTTCTAGGGGTTGAGTGATTAAAGTTAATCTTAGTGCATTCATTCATCGACCTCTGACATATTAAAAGTGTTTTTATTTATGCAAACAACTAGATATTTTCAATGGCGTGCATTCCCACCAAATCTCTTGATGTTTGCATAAACAAAGGACCTATGAATATACCAAATGTCAGTGAAAGAAATAATTAATTAATATTTATATTCAGTTTTCGACATCTAGATATGGTTTTGCTTCTTTTGTGGAATCTTAAAAAGCCAAGAACAAACGATTTATGTAATCCAATCATATCCTCTCTGGTTGAGAGTTTTTAAACTAGATCATATTATAAATCCATTAAGGTTTTCATTAATACAACTTATAATGATATGCAATTTTTATTCCATATCCTCTCTTTGAAAATTAGAATGCTAACCAAGAATTTGTATCACACTGATACAAATCGTTCTGCAACCCACGAATTAGTGGTAAGAACATGTTTCAGACAAGGAAGCCCTAATTTGTATGGAGGAAATTCAAGCTTGTGACATTAGGTAGAAGTCCACTTTTGTGAGGCAAAATCTCCCGGTGAGATCACTAGGTGGAAATCCTCTTGTTTTAGGTAAGGAAATCTAGGAGAAGGTTATCTTAGTAATTATAATTGTGAAATATGATTGATTTAGTCCTTCTAAGGTAAGAAGGAAGGATCACCTTGAAAAGGCTGGACAAGACTAGCTTACCAGTTGGGTAGTTAACCAATATAAAAATATAATGTTGTATTCTCTCTATTTACCATGTCTTTTATTTTGTTTAAGTTCTTTTTAATTTAACTTCTCATCTTATGGTTGTTTTAAGTCCTTCTTGTATTTCCTCATGCACCTTCAGATGTCGACATTTGAAGTTCTTGAGTGTTTTAAACTTGCATAATGTTATCCAAATGTTTCAACCTTTTATTGAATTCTACTAACTATGTCGATGAATGTTGCATCTGCAGAAAAAAGTTTCTTGGAGTTAAAGTTATTGAAAAATTATTTGAGATCGACAATATCACAAGAAAATTCTAATGGTCTAGGAATTTTATGTATTGAGAAAGTTATGATTGAACATATTGATATAGTCACTATAATTAGTGACTATGCATATATAAATGCTCGTAGGAATTTTTTTATATGAATTTTTGGATATTAAATCAATAACGAAATTTTTTAAGGAATTCAAATTTTTATACTATTTCTTAGTTAGGCCTAAATTTTAAATTCGCTCCTACGCCGCCAAAATTTCAAAAAAGGAGTTGATCTACTACCTGTTTTCTTTGTAGCCCATATGAAGCTTTTTCCTTGCAATTAATTAAAATTTAAATACTTAAGTGTGTCAAATTTTTACTTGGGAAAAAAATATGAGTGAAACCCAATGACAAATACAAATTCTCCCAACATCCAAGAGGAAGTTAGCAAACTCCACGCAAAAACAGAAAAGATAAATATACAATGTCATGATATTCGTTAACTGCGGATTTTGGTTGCTTGAGGAAAAACATACAGTATCAAATGTCATGTGACATATTTTATTTAATTCTAGTTTTAAAATAATTTGAGATATTATTGACAGCGTGATCAATTAAATATAACGGTACAAATTTGGTGTAAGTATTTTGACTTATACATAGTGTCAACGGATTATATGTCTATAAATAAATATCCTCTTTGGATTATATTATTTTCCAAAAGTTTGCTGAACTAAGTTGACCCAACATTAATTCTATTATGATCGTTACCATTACTGTTTAAAACATTTAACCATTCTCTTAATCCATTTTAAGTTTTTTACAAATTAAAATCTTTTACTAATATTTTTCATTTACAAAAGTGTGTATCTATATGAATGCTTATAAATTGAGGTATTTTATTCAAATTTTATATATTGTGTAATCAAATTTAATACAATCAGAAAATCAAGATTTATATAGAGAAAAGATATGGCAAAGTTTGAAATTAAAAATATAGTTTTAATTTCGATGATGATAATGTTAGTTGTTGTCGAAGCAGATGGTTCTCCCGTTCTTTCATCAACAAAACAAGATATCGTTTGTCTTGGTGAGTGTAGTTTGGAATGTCTTGGTTTGATTGCAACCGAACCGGCATATGCAGCTTGTGTTATTGCATGTGGAGTATTGAAATGTCAAAAGGTTTCGTCAAAAAGTGTTTATGGTTGTGCAACTTCTTGCGCTATTTCCAAGACCATTAACATCAATACTGGTATTTCCACATGGACTATATTCTCTTTAATTATACATTGTTATAAAAGTAATCCTATAAATTATGATTGCATTAATTAATGGTGTTTTTATACAATAATTGACTATTTTACAGATGCTCGTGGTGTTAACGCCATTCTGAATTCATGCATGGAAGCTTGCAAGAACAAATAATATGTTAAAGTATGGCATTTAATGTACCAAGAAAATGTTGGATAGATAAATTGTATTTTAACATTTTATAATCATGTACTGACGGTGTAAAATTTTATTACACATACATCAAATCATATTTCACTAGATCTCGATATTTTACTTGAAAATCAAATAAATTTATTTGGTGATGTATGATTGAATTTATTGTAAACTCATTTTATTCTACCAGTTCAAACAAAAAAAAATGTTATGTGTATTTATGTTGCAATAATCAATCTTACAATAATGTCAATTTTTTTAAATATTTACTTTAGTCTCTCTAGTAAAATTTAATTTGGTGAACTTTATCGTTTAATCTCCTTTTAGAAGATTTAGAAGCAATAAGTATGATATTTCGATCGTTAGATTTTGTTAATTTATTTTTCATGAATTTTTTGTTTGGTCCCAATAATTTTTAATTAGTTTTAAATAAATATTCGTTTTTCTTGGGTAAGCAAAAATTAATAAATCATGGTTTGTGGATTTGTTTTGTCGGTCGAAGACTCTATTCGGCTCGATGATCCATCCCAATTATTATTAGGCTATAAATTATAAAGTCCAAAAACATTAAGTTCTATCATGGTCCGTTTTAAAAGGTCTCAACTCTCGAAAATAGAGGCCCATAAAAAGAAAAGATTAATTAATTGTGGAAAAACATTTTTTGCTTTCGATCCATAATTCTTAATCTAAAAAAAGAAGATTATAATGTATTTTTGAAATAGAAAATAAAAACTAATAGTAAAACTAAAGTGTGTTATTGAGCATAGATACGCTAATAAGCATAAAACAAACTAAATGACACCATCCTCACCTAAATTTATCGAATTTTCCTTGTACCCATAGAAAAGTCACATTTTTAATAAAATTTCGAAATCTACTCTTTCAAATTAATTTTTTTTAAATGTAAAATCAATTTAATTCTATATCCCAATAAGAATCAGGAACATAGCCTTTTCATTTCTAGGGGTTGAGTGATTAAAGTTAATCTTAGTGCATTCATTCCTCGACCTCTGACATATTAAAAGTGTTTTTATTTATGCAAACAACTAGATATTTTCAATGGCGTGCATTCCCACCAAATCTCTTGATGTTTGCATAAACAAAGGACCTATGAATATACCAAATGTTAGTGAAAGAAATAATTAATTAATATTTATATTCAGTTTTCGACATCTGGATATGTTTTTGCTTCTTTTGTGGAATCTTAAAAAGCCAAGAACAAACGATTTATATAATCCAATCATATCCTCTCTGGTTGAGAGTTTTTAAACTAGATCATATTATAAATCTATTAAGGTTTTCATTAATACAACTTATAATGATATGCAATTTTTATTGCATATCCTCTTTTTGAAAATTAGAATGCTAACCAAGAATTTGTATCACACTGATACAAATCGTTCTGCAACCCACGAATTAGTGGTAAGAACATGTTTCAAACAAGGAAGCCCTAATTTGTATGGAGGAAATTCAAGCTTGTGACATTAGGTAGAAGTCCACTTTTGTGAGGCAAAATCTCCCGGTGAGATCACTAGGTGGAAATCCTCTTGTTTTAGGTAAGGAAATCTAGGAGAAGGTTATCTTAGTAATTATAATTGTGAAATATGATTGATTTAGTCCTTCTAAGGTAAGAAGGAAGGATCACCTTGAAAAGGCTGGACAAGACTAGCTTACCAGTTGGGTAGTTAACCAATATAAAAATATAATGTTGTATTCTCTCTATTTACCATGTCTTTTATTTTGTTTAAGATCTTTTTAATTTAACTTCTCATCTTATGGTTGTTTTAAGTCCTTCTTGTATTTCCTCATGCACCTTCAGATGTCGACATTTGAAGTTCTTGAGTGTTTTAAACTTGCATAATGTTATCCAAATGTTTCAACCTTTTATTGAATTCTACTAACTATGTCGATGAATGTTGCATCTGCAGAAAAAAGTTTCTTGGAGTTAAAGTTATTGAAAAATTATTTGAGATCGACAATATCACAAGAAAATTCTAATGGTCTAGGAATTTTATGTATTGAGAAAGTTATGATTGAACATATTGATATAGTCACTATAATTAGTGACTATGCATATATAAATGCTCGTAGGAATTTTTTTATATGAATTTTTGGATATTAAATCAATAACGAAATTTTTTAAGGAATTCAAATTTTTATACTATTTCTTAGTTAGGCCTAAATTTTAAATTCGCTCCTACGCCGCCAAAATTTCAAAAAAGGAGTTGATCTACTACCTGTTTTCTTTTTAGCCCATATGAAGCTTTTTCCTTGCAATTAATTAAAATTTAAATACTTAAGTGTGTCAAATTTTTACTTGGGAAAAAAATATGAGTGAAACCCAATGACAAATACAAATTCTCCCAACATCCAAGAGGAAGTTAGCAAACTCCACGCAAAAACAGAAAAGATAAATATACAATGTCATGATATTCGTTAACTGCGGATTTTGGTTGCTTGAGGAAAAACATACAGTATCAAATGTCATGTGACATATTTTATTTAATTCTAGTTTTAAAATAATTTGAGATATTATTGACAGCGTGATCAATTAAATATAACGGTACAAATTTGGTGTAAGTATTTTGACTTATACATAGTGTCAACGGATTATATGTCTATAAATAAATATCCTCTTTGGATTATATTATTTTCCAAAAGTTTGCTGAACTAAGTTGACCCAACATTAATTCTATTATGATCGTTACCATTACTGTTTAAAACATTTAACCATTCTCTTAATCCATTTTAATTTTTTTACAAATTAAAATCTTTTACTAATATTTTTCATTTACAAAAGTGTGTATCTATATGAATGCTTATAAATTGAGGTATTTTATTCAAATTTTATATATTGTGTAATCAAATTTAATACAATCAGAAAATCAAGATTTATATAGAGAAAAGATATGGCAAAGTTTGAAATTAAAAATATAGTTTTAATTTCGATGATGATAATGTTAGTTGTAGTCGAAGCAGATGGTTCTCCCGTTCTTTCATCAACAAAACAAGATATCGTTTGTCTTGGTGAGTGTAGTTTGGAATGTCTTGGTTTGATTGCAACCGAACCGGCATATGCAGCTTGTGTTATTGCATGTGGAGTATTGAAATGTCAAAAGGTTTCGTCAAAAAGTGTTTATGGTTGTGCAACTTCTTGCGCTATTTCCAAGACCATTAACATCAATACTGGTATTTCCACATGGACTATATTCTCTTTAATTATACATTGTTATAAAAGTAATCCTATAAATTATGATTGCATTAATTAATGGTGTTTTTATACAATAATTGACTATTTTACAGATGCTCGTGGTGTTAACGCCATTCTGAATTCATGCATGGAAGCTTGCAAGAACAAATAATATGTTAAAGTGTGGCATTTAATGTACCAAGAAAATGTTGGATAGATAAATTGTATTTTAACATTTTATAATCATGTACTGACGGTGTAAAATTTTATTACACATACATCAAATCATATTTCACTAGATCTCGATATTTTACTTGAAAATCAAATAAATTTATTTGGTGATGTATGGTTGAATTTATTGTAAACTCATTTTATTCTACCAGTTCAAACACAAAAAAATGTTATGTGTATTTATGTTGCAATGATCAATCTTAAAATATTGTCAATTTTTTTAAATATTTGCTTTAGTCTCTCTAGTAAAATTTAATTTGGTGAACTTTATCGTTTCATCTCCTTTTAGAAGATTTAGAAGCAATAAGCATGATATTTCGATCGTTAGATTTTGTTAATTTATTTTTCATGAATTTTTTGTTTCGTCCCAATAATTTTTAATTAGTTTTAAATAAATATTCGTTTTTCTTGGGTAAGCAAAAATTAATAAATCATGGTTTGTGGATTTGTTTTGTCGGTCGAAGACTCTATTCGGGTCGATGATCCATCCCAATTATTATTAGGCTATAAATTATAAAGTCCAAAAACATTAAGTTCTATCATGGTCCGTTTTAAAAGGTCTCAAATCTCGAAAATAGAGGCCCATAAAAAGAAATGATTAATTAATTGTGGAAAAACATTTTTTGCTTTCGATCCATAATTCTTAATCTAAAAAAAGAAGATTATAATGTATTTTTGCAATAGAAAATAAAAACTAATAGTAAAACTAAAGTGTGTTATTGAGCATAGACACGCTAATAAGCATAAAACAAACTAAATGACACCATCCTCACCTAAATTTATCGAATCTTCCTTGTACCCATAGAAAAGTCACATTTTTAAAAAAATTTCGAAATGTACACTTTCAAATTAATTTTTTTTTAAATGTAAAATCAATTTAATTCTATATCCCAAAAAGAATCAGGAACATAGCCTTTTCATTTCTAGGGGTTGAGTGATTAAAGTTAATCTTAGTGCATTCATTCCTCGACCTCTAACATATTAAAAGTGTTTTTATTTATGCAAACAACTAGATATTTTCAATGGCGTGCATTCCCACCAAATCTCTTGATGTTTGCATAAACAAAGGACCTATGAATATACCAAATGTCAGTGAAAGAAATAATTAATTAATATTTATATTCAGTTTTCGACATCTAGATATGGTTTTGCTTCTTTTGTGGAATCTTAAAAAGCCAAGAACAAACGATTTATGTAATCCAATCATATCCTCTCTGGTTGAGAGTTTTTAAACTAGATCATATTATAAATCCATTAAGGTTTTCATTAATACAACTTATAATGATATGTAATTTTTATTCCATATCCTCTCTTTGAAAATTTGAATGCTAACCAAGAATTTGTATCACACTGATACAAATCGTTCTGCAACCCACGAATTAGTGGTAAGAACATGTTTCAAACAAGGAAGCCCTAATTTGTATGGAGGAAATTCAAGCTTGTGACATTAGGTAGAAGTCCACTTTTGTGAGGCAAAATCTCCCGGTGAGATCACAAGGTGGAAATCCTCTTGTTTTAGGTAAGGAAATCTAGGAGAAGGTTATCTTAGTAATTATAATTGTGAAATATGATTGATTTAGTCCTTCTAAGGTAAGAAGGAAGGATCACCTTGAAAAGGCTGGACAAGACTAGCTTACCAGTTGGGTAGTTAACCAATATAAAAATATAATGTTGTATTCTCTCTATTTACCATGTCTTTTATTTTGTTTAAGTTCTTTTTAATTTAACTTCTCATCTTATGGTTGTTTTAAGTCCTTCTTGTATTTCCTCATGCACCTTCAGATGTCGACATTTGAAGTTCTTGAGTGTTTTAAACTTGCATAATGTTATCCAAATGTTTCAACCTTTTATTGAATTCTACTAACTATGTCGATGAATGTTGCATCTGCAGAAAAAAGTTTCTTGGAGTTAAAGTTATTGAAAAATTATTTGAGATCGACAATATCACAAGAAAATTCTAATGGTCTAGGAATTTTATGTATTGAGAAAGTTATGATTGAACATATTGATATAGTCACTATAATTAGTGACTATGCATATATAAATGCTCGTAGGAATTTTTTTATATGAATTTTTGGATATTAAATCAATAACGAAATTCTTTTAGGAATTCAAATTTTTATACTATTTCTTAGTTAGGCCTAAATTTTAAATTCGCTCCTACGCCGCCAAAATTTCAAAAAAGGAGTTGATCTACTACCTGTTTTCTTTGTAGCCCATATGAAGCTTTTTCCTTGCAATTAATTAAAATTTAAATACTTAAGTGTGTCAAATTTTTACTTGGGAAAAAAATATGAGTGAAACCCAATGACAAATACAAATTCTCCCAACATCCAAGAGGAAGTTAGCAAACTCCACGCAAAAACAGAAAAGATAAATATACAATGTCATGATATTCGTTAACTGCGGATTTTGGTTGCTTGAGGAAAAACATACAGTATCAAATGTCATGTGACATATTTTATTTAATTCTAGTTTTAAAATAATTTGAGATATTATTGACAGCGTGATCAATTAAATATAACGGTACAAATTTGGTGTAAGTATTTTGACTTATACATAGTGTCAACGGATTATATGTCTATAAATAAATATCCTCTTTGGATTATATTATTTTCCAAAAGTTTGCTGAACTAAGTTGACCCAACATTAATTCTATTATGATCGTTACCATTACTGTTTAAAACATTTAACCATTCTCTTAATCCATTTTAATTTTTTTACAAATTAAAATCTTTTACTAATATTTTTCATTTACAAAAGTGTGTATCTATATGAATGCTTATAAATTGAGGTATTTTATTCAAATTTTATATATTGTGTAATCAAATTTAATACAATCAGAAAATCAAGATTTATATAGAGAAAAGATATGGCAAAGTTTGAAATTAAAAATATAGTTTTAATTTCGATGATGATAATGTTAGTTGTAGTCGAAGCAGATGGTTCTCCCGTTCTTTCATCAACAAAACAAGATATCGTTTGTCTTGGTGAGTGTAGTTTGGAATGTCTTGGTTTGATTGCAACCGAACCGGCATATGCAGCTTGTGTTATTGCATGTGGAGTATTGAAATGTCAAAAGGTTTCGTCAAAAAGTGTTTATGGTTGTGCAACTTCTTGCGCTATTTCCAAGACCATTAACATCAATACTGGTATTTCCACATGGACTATATTCTCTTTAATTATACATTGTTATAAAAGTAATCCTATAAATTATGATTGCATTAATTAATGGTGTTTTTATACAATAATTGACTATTTTACAGATGCTCGTGGTGTTAACGCCATTCTGAATTCATGCATGGAAGCTTGCAAGAACAAATAATATGTTAAAGTGTGGCATTTAATGTACCAAGAAAATGTTGGATAGATAAATTGTATTTTAACATTTTATAATCATGTACTGACGGTGTAAAATTTTATTACACATACATCAAATCATATTTCACTAGATCTCGATATTTTACTTGAAAATCAAATAAATTTATTTGGTGATGTATGGTTGAATTTATTGTAAACTCATTTTATTCTACCAGTTCAAACACAAAAAAATGTTATGTGTATTTATGTTGCAATGATCAATCTTAAAATATTGTCAATTTTTTTAAATATTTGCTTTAGTCTCTCTAGTAAAATTTAATTTGGTGAACTTTATCGTTTCATCTCCTTTTAGAAGATTTAGAAGCAATAAGCATGATATTTCGATCGTTAGATTTTGTTAATTTATTTTTCATGAATTTTTTGTTTCGTCCCAATAATTTTTAATTAGTTTTAAATGAATATTCGTTTTTCTTGGGTAAGCAAAAATTAATAAATCATGGTTTGTGGATTTGTTTTGTCGGTCGAAGACTCTATTCGGCTCGATGATCCATCCCAATTATTATTAGGCTATAAATTATAAAGTCCAAAAACATTAAGTTCTATCATGGTCCGTTTTAAAAGGTCTCAAATCTCGAAAATAGAGGCCCATAAAAAGAAATGATTAATTAATTGTGGAAAAACATTTTTTGCTTTCGATCCATAATTCTTAATCTAAAAAAAGAAGATTATAATGTATTTTTGCAATAGAAAATAAAAACTAATAGTAAAACTAAAGTGTGTTATTGAGCATAGACACGCTAATAAGCATAAAACAAACTAAATGACACCATCCTCACCTAAATTTATCGAATCTTCCTTGTACCCATAGAAAAGTCACATTTTTAAAAAAATTTCGAAATGTACACTTTCAAATTATTTTTTTTTTAAATGTAAAATCAATTTAATTCTATATCCCAAAAAGAATCAGGAACATAGCCTTTTCATTTCTAGGGGTTGAGTGATTAAAGTTAATCTTAGTGCATTCATTCCTCGACCTCTGACATATTAAAAGTGTTTTTATTTATGCAAACAACTAGATATTTTCAATGGCGTGCATTCCCACCAAATCTCTTGATGTTTGCATAAACAAAGGACCTATGGATATACCAAATGTCAGTGAAAGAAATAATTAATTAATATTTATATTCAGTTTTCGACATCTGGATATGTTTTTGCTTCTTTTGTGGAATCTTAAAAAGCCAAGAACAAACGATTTATATAATCAAATCATATCCTCTCTAGTTGAGAGTTTTTAAACTAGATCATATTATAAATCTATTAAGGTTTTCATTAATACAACTTATAATGATATGCAATTTTTATTGCATATCCTCTCTTTGAAAATTAGAATGCTAACCAAGAATTTATATCACACTGATACAAATCGTTCTGCAACCCACGAATTAGTGGTAAGAACATGTTTCAAACAAGGAAGCCCTAATTTGTATGGAGGAAATTCAAGCTTGTGACATTAGGTAGAAGTCCACTTTTGTGAGGCAAAATCTCCCGGTGAGATCACTAGGTGGAAATCCTCTTGTTTTAGGTAAGGAAATCTAGGAGAAGGTTATCTTAGTAATTATAATTGTGAAATATGATTGATTGATTTAGTCCTTCTAAGGTAAGAAGGAAGGATTACCTTGAAAAGGCTGGACAAGACTAGCTTACCAGTTGGGTAGTTAACCAATATAAAAATATAATGTTGTATTCTCTCTATTTACCATGTCTTTTATTTTGTTTAAGTTCTTTTTAATTTAACTTCTCATCTTATGGTTGTGTTAAGTCCTTCTTGTATTTCCTCATGCACCTTCAGATGTCGACATTTGAAGTTCTTGAGTGTTTTAAACTTGCATAATGTTATCCAAATGTTTCAACCTTTTATTGAATTCTACTAACTATGTCGATGAATGTTGCATCTGCAGAAAAAAGTTTCTTGGAGTTAAAGTTA
Organism: Trifolium subterraneum; assembly: GCA_951799995.1. Classification (NCBI taxonomy): domain Eukaryota; kingdom Viridiplantae; phylum Streptophyta; class Magnoliopsida; order Fabales; family Fabaceae; genus Trifolium; species Trifolium subterraneum. Next base: position 35,256,704 of record OX637462.1, on the reverse strand, counting down.
TTGAAAAATTATTTGAGATCGACAATATCACAAGAAAATTCTAATGGTCTAGGAATTTTATGTATTGAGAAAGTTATGATTGAACATATTGATATAGTCACTATAATTAGTGACTATGCATATATAAATGCTCGTAGGAATTTTTTTATATGAATTTTTGGATATTAAATCAATAACGAAATTTTTTTAGGAATTCAAATTTTTATACTATTTCTTAGTTAGGCCTAAATTTTAAATTCGCTCCTACGCCGCCAAAATTTCAAAAAAGGAGTTGATCTACTACCTGTTTTCTTTGTAGCCCATATGAAGCTTTTTCCTTGCAATTAATTAAAATTTAAATACTTAAGTGTGTCAAATTTTTACTTGGGAAAAAAATATGAGTGAAACCCAATGACAAATACAAATTCTCCCAACATCCAAGAGGAAGTTAGCAAACTCCACGCAAAAACAGAAAAGATAAATATACAATGTCATGATATTCGTTAACTGCGGATTTTGGTTGCTTGAAGAAAAACATAGAGTATCAAATGTCATGTGACATATTTTATTTAATTCTAGTTTTAAAATAATTTGAGATATTATTGACAGCGTGATCAATTAAATATAACGGTACAAATTTGGTGTAAGTATTTTGAATTATACATAGTGTCAACGGATTATATGTCTATAAATAAATATCCTCTTTGGATTATATTATTTTCCAAAAGTTTGCTGAACTAAGTTGACCCAACATTAATTCTATTATGATCGTTACCATTACTGTTTAAAACATTTAACCATTCTCTTAATCCATTTTAATTTTTTTACAAATTAAAATCTTTTACTAATATTTTTCATTTACAAAAGTGTGTATCTATATGAATGCTTATAAATTGAGGTATTTTATTAAAATTTTATATATTGTGTAATCAAATTTAATACAATCAGAAAATCAAGATTTATATAGAGAAAAGATATGGCAAAGTTTGAAATTAAAAATATAGTTTTAATTTCGATGATGATAATGTTAGTTGTTGTCGAAGCAGATGGTTCTCCCGTTCTTTCATCAACAAAACAAGATATCGTTTGTCTTGGTGAGTGTAGTTTGGAATGTCTTGGTTTGATTGCAACCGAACCGGCATATGCAGCTTGTGTTATTGCATGTGGAGTATTGAAATGTCAAAAGGTTTCGTCAAAAAGTGTTTATGGTTGTGCAACTTCTTGCGCTATTTCCAAGACCATTAACATCAATACTGGTATTTCCACAAGGACTATATTCTCTTTAATTATACATTGTTATAAAAGTAATCCTATAAATTATGATTGCATTAATTAATGGTGTTTTTATACAATAATTGACTATTTTACAGATGCTCATGGTGTTAACGCCATTCTGAATTCATGCATGGAAGCTTGCAAGAGCAAATAATATGTTAAAGTGTGGCATTTAATGTACCAAGAAAATGTTGGATAGATAAATTGTATTTTAACATTTTATAATCATGTACTGACGGTGTAAAATTTTATTACACATACATCAAATCATATTTCACTAGATCTCGATATTTTACTTGAAAATCAAATAAATTTATTTGGTGATGTATGATTGAATTTATTGTAAACTCATTTTTTATTCTATCAGTTCAAACACAAAAAAATGTTATGTGTATTTATGTTGCAATGATCAATCTTAAAATAATGTCAATTTTTTTAAATATTTACTTTAGTCTCTCTAGTAAAATTTAATTTGGTGAACTTTATCGTTTCATCTCCTTTTAGAAGATTTAGAAGCAATAAGCATGATATTTCGATCGTTAGATTTTGTTAATTTATTTTTCATGAATTTTTTGTTTGGTCCCAATAATTTTTAATTAGTTTTAAATAAATATTCGTTTTTCTTGGGTAAGCAAAAATTAATAAATCATGGTTTCTGGATTTGTTTTGTCGGTCGAAGACTCTATTCGGCTCGATGATCCATCCCAATTATTATTAGGCTATAAATTATAAAGTCCAAAAACATTAAGTTCTATCATGGTCCGTTTTAAAAGGTCTCAACTCTCGAAAATAGAGGCCCATAAAAAGAAAAGATTAATTAATTGTGGAAAAACATTTTTTGCTTTCGATCCATAATTCTTAATCTAAAAAAAGAAGATTATAATGTATTTTTGCAATAGAAAATAAAAACTAATAGTAAAACTAAAGTGTGTTATTGAGCATAGACACGCTAATAAGCATAAAACAAACTAAATGACACCATCCTCACCTAAATTTATCGAATCTTCCTTGTACCCATAGAAAAGTCACATTTTTAAAAAAATTTCGAAATCTACTCTTTCAAATTAATTTTTTTTTAAATGTAAAATCAATTTAATTCTATATCCCAAAAAGAATCAGGAACATAGCCTTTTCATTTCTAGGGGTTGAGTGATTAAAGTTAATCTTAGTGCATTCATTCCTCGACCTCTGACATATTAAAAGTGTTTTTATTTATGCAAACAACTAGATATTTTCAATGGCGTGCATTCCCACCAAATCTCTTGATGTTTGCATAAACAAAGGACCTATGAATATACCAAATGTCAGTGAAAGAAATAATTAATTAATATTTATATTCAGTTTTCGACATCTGGATATGTTTTTGCTTCTTTTGTGGAATCTTAAAAAGCCAAGAGCAACGATTTATATAATCAAATCATATCCTCTCTAGTTGAGAGTTTTTAAACTAGATCATATTATAAATCTATTAAGGTTTTCATTAATACAACTTATAATGATATGCAATTTTTATTGCATATCCTCTCTTTGAAAATTAGAATGCTAACCAAGAATTTATATCACACTGATACAAATCGTTCTGCAACCCACGAATTAGTGGTAAGAACATGTTTCAAACAAGGAAGCCCTAATTTGTATGGAGGAAATTCAAGCTTGTGACATTAGGTAGAAGTCCACTTTTGTGAGGCAAAATCTCCCGGTGAGATCACTAGGTGGAAATCCTCTTGTTTTAGGTAAGGAAATCTAGGAGAAGGTTATCTTAGTAATTATAATTGTGAAATAAGATTGATTGATTTAATCCTTCTAAGGTAAGAAGGAAGGATCACCTTGAAAAGGCTGGACAAGACTAGCTTACCAGTTGGGTAGTTAACCAATATAAAAATATAATGTTGTATTCTCTCTATTTACCATGTCTTTTATTTTGTTTAAGTTCTTTTTAATTTAACTTCTCATCTTATGGTTGTGTTAAGTCCTTCTTGTATTTCCTCATGCACCTTCAGATGTCGACATTTGAAGTTCTTGAGTGTTTTAAACTTGCATAATGTTATCCAAATGTTTCAACCTTTTATTGAATTCTACTAACTATGTCGATGAATGTTGCATCTGCAGAAAAACGTTTCTTGGAGTTAAAGTTATTGAAAAATTATTTGAGATCGACAATATCACAAGAAAATTCTAATGGTCTAGGAATTTTATGTATTGAGAAAGTTATGATTGAACATATTGATATAGTCACTATAATTAGTGACTATGCATATATAAATGCTCGTAGGAATTTTTTTATATGAATCTTTGGATATTAAATCAATAACGAAATTTTTTTAGGAATTCAAATTTTTATACTATTTCTTAGTTAGGCCTAAATTTTAAATTCGCTCCTACGCCGCCAAAATTTCAAAAAAGGAGTTGATCTACTACCTGTTTTCTTTGTAGCCCATATGAAGCTTTTTCCTTGCAATTAATTAAAATTTAAATACTTAAGTGTGTCAAATTTTTACTTGGGAAAAAAATATGAGTGAAACCCAATGACAAATACAAATTCTCCCAACATCCAAGAGGAAGTTAGCAAACTCCACGCAAAAACAGAAAAGATAAATATACAATGTCATGATATTCGTTAACTGCGGATTTTGGTTGCTTGAAGAAAAACATAGAGTATCAAATGTCATGTGACATATTTTATTTAATTCTAGTTTTAAAATAATTTGAGATATTATTGACAGCGTGATCAATTAAATATAACGGTACAAATTTGGTGTAAGTATTTTGAATTATACATAGTGTCAACGGATTATATGTCTATAAATAAATATCCTCTTTGGATTATATTATTTTCCAAAAGTTTGCTGAACTAAGTTGACCCAACATTAATTCTATTATGATCGTTACCATTACTGTTTAAAACATTTAACCATTCTCTTAATCCATTTTAATTTTTTTACAAATTAAAATCTTTTACTAATATTTTTCATTTACAAAAGTGTGTATCTATATGAATGCTTATAAATTGAGGTATTTTATTAAAATTTTATATATTGTGTAATCAAATTTAATACAATCAGAAAATCAAGATTTATATAGAGAAAAGATATGGCAAAGTTTGAAATTAAAAATATAGTTTTAATTTCGATGATGATAATGTTAGTTGTTGTCGAAGCAGATGGTTCTCCCGTTCTTTCATCAACAAAACAAGATATCGTTTGTCTTGGTGAGTGTAGTTTGGAATGTCTTGGTTTGATTGCAACCGAACCGGCATATGCAGCTTGTGTTATTGCATGTGGAGTATTGAAATGTCAAAAGGTTTCGTCAAAAAGTGTTTATGGTTGTGCAACTTCTTGCGCTATTTCCAAGACCATTAACATCAATACTGGTATTTCCACAAGGACTATATTCTCTTTAATTATACATTGTTATAAAAGTAATCCTATAAATTATGATTGCATTAATTAATGGTGTTTTTATACAATAATTGACTATTGTACAGATGCTCGTGGTGTTAACGCCATTCTGAATTCATGCAAGGAAGCTTGCAAGAACAAATAATATGTTAAAGTGTGGCATTTAATGTACCAAGAAAATGTTGGATAGATAAATTGTATTTTAACATTTTATAATCATGTACTGACGGTGTAAAATTTTATTACACATACATCAAATCATATTTCACTAGATCTCGATATTTTACTTGAAAATCAAATAAATTTATTTGGTGATGTATGATTGAATTTATTGTAAACTCATTTTATTCTACCAGTTCAAACACAAAAAAATGTTATGTGTATTTATGTTGCAATGATCAATCTTAAAATAATGTCAATTTTTTTAAATATTTACTTTAGTCTCTCTAGTAAAATTTAATTTGGTGAACTTTATCGTTTCATCTCCTTTTAGAAGATTTAGAAGCAATAAGCATGATATTTCGATCGTTAGATTTTGTTAATTTATTTTTCATTAATTTTTTGTTTGGTCCCAATAATTTTTAATTAGTTTTAAATAAATATTCGTTTTTCTTGGGTAAGCAAAAATTAATAAATCATGGTTTCTGGATTTGTTTTGTCGGTCGAAGACTCTATTCGGCTCGATGATCCATCCCAATTATTATTAGGCTATAAATTATAAAGTCCAAAAACATTAAGTTCTATCATGGTCCGTTTTAAAAGGTCTCAACTCTCGAAAATAGAGGCCCATAAAAAGAAAAGATTAATTAATTGTGGAAAAACATTTTTTGCTTTCGATCCATAATTCTTAATCTAAAAAAAGAAGATTATAATGTATTTTTGCAATAGAAAATAAAAACTAATAGTAAAACTAAAGTGTGTTATTGAGCATAGACACGCTAATAAGCATAAAACAAACTAAATGACACCATCCTCACCTAAATTTATCGAATCTTCCTTGTACCCATAGAAAAGTCACATTTTTAATAAAATTTCGAAATCTACTCTTTCAAATTAATTTTTTTTTAAATGTAAAATCAATTTAATTCTATATCCCAAAAAGAATCAGGAACATAGCCTTTTCATTTCTAGGGGTTGAGTGATTAAAGTTAATCTTAGTGCATTCATTCCTCGACCTCTGACATATTAAAAGTGTTTTTATTTATGCAAACAACTAGATATTTTCAATGGCGTGCATTCCCACCAAATCTCTTGATGTTTGCATAAACAAAGGACCTATGAATATACCAAATGTCAGTGAAAGAAATAATTAATTAATATTTATATTCAGTTTTCGACATCTGGATATGGTTTTGCTTCTTTTGTGGAATCTTAAAAAGCCAAGAACAAACGGTTTATGTAATCCAATCATATCCTCTCTGGTTGAGAGTTTTTAAACTAGATCATATTATAAATCCATTAAGGTTTTCATTAATACAACTTATAATGATATGCAATTTTTATTCCATATCCTCTCTTTGAAAATTAGAATGCTAACCAAGAATTTGTATCACACTGATACAAATCGTTCTGCAACCCACGAATTAGTGGTAAGAACATGTTTCAAACAAGGAAGCCCTAATTTGTATGGAGGAAATTCAAGCTTGTGACATTAGGTAGAAGTCCACTTTTGTGAGGCAAAATCTCCCGGTGAGATCACTAGGTGGAAATCCTCTTGTTTTAGGTAAGGAAATCTAGGAGAAGGTTATCTTAGTAATTATAATTGTGAAATATGATTGATTTAGTCCTTCTAAGGTAAGAAGGAAGGATCACCTTGAAAAGGCTGGACAAGACTAGCTTACCAGTTGGGTAGTTAACCAATATAAAAATATAATGTTGTATTCTCTCTATTTACCATGTCTTTTATTTTGTTTAAGTTCTTTTTAATTTAACTTCTCATCTTATGGTTGTGTTAAGTCCTTCTTGTATTTCCTCATGCACCTTCAGATGTCGACATTTGAAGTTCTTGAGTGTTTTAAACTTGCATAATGTTATCCAAATGTTTCAACCTTTTATTGAATTCTACTAACTATGTCGATGAATGTTGCATCTGCAGAAAAAAGTTTCTTGGAGTTAAAGTTATTGAAAAATTATTTGAGATCGACAATATCACAAGAAAATTCTAATGGTCTAGGATTTTATGTATTGAGAAAGTTATGATTGAACATATTGATATAGTCACTATAATTAGTGACTATGCATATATAAATGCTCGTAGGAATTTTTTTATATGAATTTTTGGATATTAAATCAATAACGAAATTCTTTTAGGAATTCAAATTTTTATACTATTTCTTAGTTAGGCCTAAATTTTAAATTCGCTCCTACGCCGCCAAAATTTCAAAAAAGGAGTTGATCTACTACCTGTTTTCTTTGTAGCCCATATGAAGCTTTTTCCTTGCAATTAATTAAAATTTAAATACTTAAGTGTGTCAAATTTTTACTTGGGAAAAAAATATGAGTGAAACCCAATGACAAATACAAATTCTCCCAACATCCAAGAGGAAGTTAGCAAACTCCACGCAAAAACAGAAAAGATAAATATACAATGTCATGATATTCGTTAATTGCGGATTTTGGTTGATTGAGGAAAAACATAGAGTATCAAATGTCATGGGACATATTTTATTTAATTCTAGTTTTAAAATAATTTGAGATATTATTGACAGCGTGATCAATTAAATATAACGGTACAAATTTGGTGTAAGTATTTTGACTTATACATAGTGTCAACGGATTATATGTCTATAAATAAATATCCTCTTTGGATTATATTATTTTCCAAAAGTTTGCTGAACTAAGTTGACCCAACATTAATTCTATTATGATCGTTACCATTACTGTTTAAAACATTTAACCATTCTCTTAATCCATTTTAATTTTTGTACAAATTAAAATCTTTTACTAATATTTTTCATTTACAAAAGTGTGTATCTATATGAATGCTTATAAATTGAGGTATTTTATTCAAATTTTATATATTGTGTAATCAAATTTAATACAATCAGAAAATCAAGATTTATATAGAGAAAAGATATGGCAAAGTTTGAAATTAAAAATATAGTTTTAATTTCGATGATGATAATGTTAGTTGTTGTCGAAGCAGATGGTTCTCCCGTTCTTTCATCAACAAAACAAGATATCGTTTGTCTTGGTGAGTGTAGTTTGGAATGTCTTGGTTTGATTGCAACCGAACCGACATATGCAGCTTGTGTTATTGCATGTGGAGTATTGAAATGTCAAAAGGTTTCGTCAAAAAGTGTTTATGGTTGTGCAACTTCTTGCGCTATTTCCAAGACCATTAACATCAATACTGATATTTCCACATGGATTATATTCTCTTTAATTATACATTGTTATAAAAGTAATCCTATAAATTATGATTGCATTAATTAATGGTGTTTTTATACAATAATTGACTATTTTACAGATGCTCGTGGTGTTAACGCCATTCTGAATTCATGCAAGGAAGCTTGCAAGAACAAATAATATGTTAAAGTGTGGCATTTAATGTACCAAGAAAATGTTGGATAGATAAATTGTATTTTAACATTTTATAATCATGTACTGACGGTGTAAAATTTTATTACACATACATCAAATCATATTTCACTAGATCTCGATATTTTACTTGAAAATCAAATAAATATATTTGGTGATGTATGATTGAATTTATTGTAAACTCATTTTTTATTCTATCAGTTCAAACACAAAAAAATGTTATGTGTATTTATGTTGCAATGATCAATCTTAAAATAATGTCAATTTTTTTAAATATTTACTTTAGTCTCTCTAGTAAAATTTAATTTGGTGAACTTTATCGTTTCATCTCCTTTTAGAAGATTTAGAAGCAATAAGCATGATATTTCGATCGTTAGATTTTGTTAATTTATTTTTCATGAATTTTTTGTTTGGTCCCAATAATTTTTAATTAGTTTTAAATAAATATTCGTTTTTCTTGGGTAAGCAAAAATTAATAAATCATGGTTTCTGGATTTGTTTTGTCGGTCGAAGACTCTATTCGGCTCGATGATCCATCCCAATTATTATTAGGCTATAAATTATAAAGTCCAAAAACATTAAGTTCTATCATGGTCCGTTTTAAAAGGTCTCAACTCTCGAAAATAGAGGCCCATAAAAAGAAAAGATTAATTAATTGTGGAAAAACATTTTTTGCTTTCGATCCATAATTCTTAATCTAAAAAAAGAAGATTATAATGTATTTTTGCAATAGAAAATAAAAACTAATAGTAAAACTAAAGTGTGTTATTGAGCATAGACACGCTAATAAGCATAAAACAAACTAAATGACACCATCCTCACCTAAATTTATCGAATCTTCCTTGTACCCATAGAAAAGTCACATTTTTAAAAAAATTTCGAAATCTACTCTTTCAAATTAATTTTTTTTTAAATGTAAAATCAATTTAATTCTATATCCCAAAAAGAATCAGGAACATAGCCTTTTCATTTCTAGGGGTTGAGTGATTAAAGTTAATCTTAGTGCATTCATTCCTCGACCTCTGACATATTAAAAGTGTTTTTATTTATGCAAACAACTAGATATTTTCAATGGCGTGCATTCCCACCAAATCTCTTGATGTTTGCATAAACAAAGGACCTATGAATATACCAAATGTCAGTGAAAGAAATAATTAATTAATATTTATATTCAGTTTTCGACATCTGGATATGTTTTTGCTTCTTTTGTGGAATCTTAAAAAGCCAAGAGCAACGATTTATATAATCAAATCATATCCTCTCTAGTTGAGAGTTTTTAAACTAGATCATATTATAAATCTATTAAGGTTTTCATTAATACAACTTATAATGATATGCAATTTTTATTGCATATCCTCTCTTTGAAAATTAGAATGCTAACCAAGAATTTATATCACACTGATACAAATCGTTCTGCAACCCACGAATTAGTGGTAAGAACATGTTTCAAACAAGGAAGCCCTAATTTGTATGGAGGAAATTCAAGCTTGTGACATTAGGTAGAAGTCCACTTTTGTGAGGCAAAATCTCCCGGTGAGATCACTAGGTGGAAATCCTCTTGTTTTAGGTAAGGAAATCTAGGAGAAGGTTATCTTAGTAATTATAATTGTGAAATATGATTGATTGATTTAGTCCTTCTAAGGTAAGAAGGAAGGATCACCTTGAAAAGGCTGGACAAGACTAGCTTACCAGTTGGGTAGTTAACCAATATAAAAATATAATGTTGTATTCTCTCTATTTACCATGTCTTTTATTTTGTTTAAGTTCTTTTTAATTTAACTTCTCATCTTATGGTTGTGTTAAGTCCTTCTTGTATTTCCTCATGCACCTTCAGATGTCGACATTTGAAGTTCTTGAGTGTTTTAAACTTGCATAATGTTATCCAAATGTTTCAACCTTTTATTGAATTCTACTAACTATGTCGATGAATGTTGCATCTGCAGAAAAACGTTTCTTGGAGTTAAAGTTATTGAAAAATTATTTGAGATCGACAATATCACAAGAAAATTCTAATGGTCTAGGAATTTTATGTATTGAGAAAGTTATTATTGAACATATTGATATAGTCACTATAATTAGTGACTATGCATATATAAATGCTCGTAGGAATTTTTTTATATGAATCTTTGGATATTAAATCAATAACGAAATTTTTTTAGGAATTCAAATTTTTATACTATTTCTTAGTTAGGCCTAAATTTTAAATTCGCTCCTACGCCGCCAAAATTTCAAAAAAGGAGTTGATCTACTACCTGTTTTCTTTGTAGCCCATATGAAGCTTTTTCCTTGCAATTAATTAAAATTTAAATACTTAAGTGTGTCAAATTTTTACTTGGGAAAAAAATATGAGTGAAACCCAATGACAAATACAAATTCTCCCAACATCCAAGAGGAAGTTAGCAAACTCCACGCAAAAACAGAAAAGATAAATATACAATGTCATGATATTCGTTAACTGCGGATTTTGGTTGCTTGAAGAAAAACATAGAGTATCAAATGTCATGTGACATATTTTATTTAATTCTAGTTTTAAAATAATTTGAGATATTATTGACAGCGTGATCAATTAAATATAACGGTACAAATTTGGTGTAAGTATTTTGAATTATACATAGTGTCAACGGATTATATGTCTATAAATAAATATCCTCTTTGGATTATATTATTTTCCAAAAGTTTGCTGAACTAAGTTGACCCAAAATTAATTCTATTATGATCGTTACCATTACTGTTTAAAACATTTAACCATTCTCTTAATCCATTTTAATTTTTTTACAAATTAAAATCTTTTACTAATATTTTTCATTTACAAAAGTGTGTATCTATATGAATGCTTATAAATTGAGGTATTTTATTAAAATTTTATATATTGTGTAATCAAATTTAATACAATCAGAAAATCAAGATTTATATAGAGAAAAGATATGGCAAAGTTTGAAATTAAAAATATAGTTTTAATTTCGATGATGATAATGTTAGTTGTTGTCGAAGCAGATGGTTCTCCCGTTCTTTCATCAACAAAACAAGATATCGTTTGTCTTGGTGAGTGTAGTTTGGAATGTCTTGGTTTGATTGCAACCGAACCGGCATATGCAGCTTGTGTTATTGCATGTGGAGTATTGAAATGTCAAAAGGTTTCGTCAAAAAGTGTTTATGGTTGTGCAACTTCTTGCGCTATTTCCAAGACCATTAACATCAATACTGGTATTTCCACAAGGACTATATTCTCTTTAATTATACATTGTTATAAAAGTAATCCTATAAATTATGATTGCATTAATTAATGGTGTTTTTATACAATAATTGACTATTTTACAGATGCTCGTGGTGTTAACGCCATTCTGAATTCATGCAAGGAAGCTTGCAAGAACAAATAATATGTTAAAGTGTGGCATTTAATGTACCAAGAAAATGTTGGATAGATAAATTGTATTTTAACATTTTATAATCATGTACTGACGGTGTAAAATTTTATTACACATACATCAAATCATATTTCACTAGATCTCGATATTTTACTTGAAAATCAAATAAATTTATTTGGTGATGTATGATTGAATTTATTGTAAACTCATTTTATTCTACCAGTTCAAACACAAAAAAATGTTATGTGTATTTATGTTGCAATGATCAATCTTAAAATAATGTCAATTTTTTTAAATATTTACTTTAGTCTCTCTAGTAAAATTTAATTTGGTGAACTTTATCGTTTCATCTCCTTTTAGAAGATTTAGAAGCAATAAGCATGATATTTCGATCGTTAGATTTTGTTAATTTATTTTTCATTAATTTTTTGTTTGGTCCCAATAATTTTTAATTAGTTTTAAATAAATATTCGTTTTTCTTGGGTAAGCAAAAATTAATAAATCATGGTTTCTGGATTTGTTTTGTCGGTCGAAGACTCTATTCGGCTCGATGATCCATCCCAATTATTATTAGGCTATAAATTATAAAGTCCAAAAACATTAAGTTCTATCATGGTCCGTTTTAAAAGGTCTCAACTCTCGAAAATAGAGGCCCATAAAAAGAAAAGATTAATTAATTGTGGAAAAACATTTTTTGCTTTCGATCCATAATTCTTAATCTAAAAAAAGAAGATTATAATGTATTTTTGCAATAGAAAATAAAAACTAATAGTAAAACTAAAGTGTGTTATTGAGCATAGACACGCTAATAAGCATAAAACAAACTAAATGACACCATCCTCACCTAAATTTATCGAATCTTCCTTGTACCCATAGAAAAGTCACATTTTTAAAAAAATTTCGAAATCTACTCTTTCAAATTAATTTTTTTTTAAATGTAAAATCAATTTAATTCTATATCCCAAAAAGAATCAGGAACATAGCCTTTTCATTTCTAGGGGTTGAGTGATTAAAGTTAATCTTAGTGCATTCATTCCTCGACCTCTGACATATTAAAAGTGTTTTTATTTATGCAAACAACTAGATATTTTCAATGGCGTGCATTCCCACCAAATCTCTTGATGTTTGCATAAACAAAGGACCTATGAATATACCAAATGTCAGTGAAAGAAATAATTAATTAATATTTATATTCAGTTTTCGACATCTGGATATGGTTTTGCTTCTTTTGTGGAATCTTAAAAAGCCAAGAACAAACGGTTTATGTAATCCAATCATATCCTCTCTGGTTGAGAGTTTTTAAACTAGATCATATTATAAATCCATTAAGGTTTTCATTAATACAACTTATAATGATATGCAATTTTTATTCCATATCCTCTCTTTGAAAATTAGAATGCTAACCAAGAATTTGTATCACACTGATACAAATCGTTCTGCAACCCACGAATTAGTGGTAAGAACATGTTTCAAACAAGGAAGCCCTAATTTGTATGGAGGAAATTCAAGCTTGTGACATTAGGTAGAAGTCCACTTTTGTGAGGCAAAATCTCCCGGTGAGATCACTAGGTGGAAATCCTCTTGTTTTAGGTAAGGAAATCTAGGAGAAGGTTATCTTAGTAATTATAATTGTGAAATATGATTGATTTAGTCCTTCTAAGGTAAGAAGGAAGGATCACCTTGAAAAGGCTGGACAAGACTAGCTTACCAGTTGGGTAGTTAACCAATATAAAAATATAATGTTGTATTCTCTCTATTTACCATGTCTTTTATTTTGTTTAAGTTCTTTTTAATTTAACTTCTCATCTTATGGTTGTGTTAAGTCCTTCTTGTATTTCCTCATGCACCTTCAGATGTCGACATTTGAAGTTCTTGAGTGTTTTAAACTTGCATAATGTTATCCAAATGTTTCAACCTTTTGTTGAATTCTACTAACTATGTCGATGAATGTTGCATCTGCAGAAAAAAGTTTCTTGGAGTTAAAGTTATTGAAAAATTATTTGAGATCGACAATATCACAAGAAAATTCTAATGGTCTAGGATTTTATGTATTGAGAAAGTTATGATTGAACATATTGATATAGTCACTATAATTAGTGACTATGCATATATAAATGCTCGTAGGAATTTTTTTATATGAATTTTTGGATATTAAATCAATAACGAAATTCTTTTAGGAATTCAAATTTTTATACTATTTCTTAGTTAGGCCTAAATTTTAAATTCGCTCCTACGCCGCCAAAATTTCAAAAAAGGAGTTGATCTACTACCTGTTTTCTTTGTAGCCCATATGAAGCTTTTTCCTTGCAATTAATTAAAATTTAAATACTTAAGTGTGTCAAATTTTTACTTGGGAAAAAAATATGAGTGAAACCCAATGACAAATACAAATTCTCCCAACATCCAAGAGGAAGTTAGCAAACTCCACGCAAAAACAGAAAAGATAAATATACAATGTCATGATATTCGTTAATTGCGGATTTTGGTTGCTTGAGGAAAAACATAGAGTATCAAATGTCATGGGACATATTTTATTTAATTCTAGTTTTAAAATAATTTGAGATATTATTGACAGCGTGATCAATTAAATATAACGGTACAAATTTGGTGTAAGTATTTTGACTTATACATAGTGTCAACGGATTATATGTCTATAAATAAATATCCTCTTTGGATTATATTATTTTCCAAAAGTTTGCTGAACTAAGTTGACCCAACATTAATTCTATTATGATCGTTACTATTACTGTTTAAAACATTTAACCATTCTCTTAATCCATTTTAATTTTTGTACAAATTAAAATCTTTTACTAATATTTTTCATTTACAAAAGTGTGTATCTATATGAATGCTTATAAATTGAGGTATTTTATTCAAATTTTATATATTGTGTAATCAAATTTAATACAATCAGAAAATCAAGATTTATATAGAGAAAAGATATGGCAAAGTTTGAAATTAAAAATATAGTTTTAATTTCGATGATGATAATGTTAGTTGTTGTCGAAGCAGATGGTTCTCCCGTTCTTTCATCAACAAAACAAGATATCGTTTGTCTTGGTGAGTGTAGTTTGGAATGTCTTGGTTTGATTGCAACCGAACCGACATATGCAGCTTGTGTTATTGCATGTGGAGTATTGAAATGTCAAAAGGTTTCGTCAAAAAGTGTTTATGGTTGTGCAACTTCTTGCGCTATTTCCAAGACCATTAACATCAATACTGGTATTTCCACATGGATTATATTCTCTTTAATTATACATTGTTATAAAAGTAATCCTATAAATTATGATTGCATTAATTAATGGTGTTTTTATACAATAATTGACTATTTTACAGATGCTCGTGGTGTTAACGCCATTCTGAATTCATGCAAGGAAGCTTGCAAGAACAAATAATATGTTAAAGTGTGGCATTTAATGTACCAAGAAAATGTTGGATAGATAAATTGTATTTTAACATTTTATAATCATGTACTGACGGTGTAAAATTTTATTACACATACATCAAATCATATTTCACTAGATCTCGATATTTTACTTGAAAAGCAAATAAATTTATTTGGTGATGTATGATTGAATTTATTGTAAACTCATTTTATTCTACCAGTTCAAACACAAAAAAATGTTATGTGTATTTATGTTGCAATGATCAATCTTAAAATAATGTCAATTTTTTTAAATATTTACTTTAGTCTCTCTAGTAAAATTTAATTTGGTGAACTTTATCGTTTCATCTCCTTTTAGAAGATTTAGAAGCAATAAGCATGATATTTCGATCGTTAGATTTTGTTAATTTATTTTTCATGAATTTTTTGTTTGGTCCCAATAATTTTTAATTAGTTTTAAATAAATATTCGTTTTTCTTGGGTAAGCAAAAATTAATAAATCATGGTTTGTGGATTTGTTTTGTCGGTCGAAGACTCTATTCGGCTCGATGATCCATCCCAATTATTATTAGGCTATAAATTATAAAGTCCAAAAACATTAAGTTCTATCATGGTCCGTTTTAAAAGGTCTCAACTCTCGAAAATAGAGGCCCATAAAAAGAAAAGATTAATTAATTGTGGAAAAACATTTTTTGCTTTCGATCCATAATTCTTAATCTAAAAAAAGAAGATTATAATGTATTTTTGCAATAGAAAATAAAAACTAATAGTAAAACTAAAGTGTGTCATTGAGCATAGATACGCTAATAAGCATAAAACAAACTAAATGACACCATCCTCACCTAAACTTTATCGAATCTTCCTTGTACCCATAGAAAAGTCACATTTTAAAAAAAAGATCGAAATCTACACTTTCAAATTAATTTTTTTTTAAATGTAAAATCAATTTAAATCTATTTCCCAAAAAGAATCAGGAACATAGCCTTTTCATTTCTAGGGGTTGAATGATTAAAGTTAATCTTAGTGCATTCATTCCTCGACCTCTGACATATTAAAAGTGTTTTTATTTATGCAAACTGTTGAGGCAAAATCCCTAATTGATGTTTTAAAGATAACAAACCTCTTAATTATTTTTTAGTGTAATTCTAATCTTTTTGGTATTTAACAAGTGCTCTTGAGTGTTTTAATTAAGCTAGGAACAATTGAGCTATTTAGATCAAATATCATGTTTTCACTTTGATAAAAACAAAAGATTGGAGAACGGTCTCAGATTGATCTTTGAGACCTGCGCAAACATCATTTTCACACAATCAATGCAAAAGGACTTATGGATAAGTCAACAATGTACAAAGACAAATGATCACTTTTACCTTGGGCCTCACTCACAAAATTGCCACAATTCAAGAAATCATTTAAGGGAAAGATTTCCCTCATGAATAGAGAACTTACAACTTTTACCAAGTTCTATGTTTGAACATGTGAAGATTGAGCATATGACATAAGGATATTTTTATTCTCAATTAATGGAACTGATCTTGTATGGACCATGGAGAATTAGACAGCACAACCTAGTCTTGGAAATTGACTTGTACTTTAAAGGAATAAAGAAAGAACATTCTCCAATGTTGTTTCTCATTCTCTATGACAATTGTACTTGCAACAAGGACATTGTGAAACATCAAGTACAACCTCCAGCTGCTGTTTTTATCCATAACGCCAGAATTTGGAGAACGGTCTCAGACCAATGCTGGAAAGAGAAAATCTTCACTTGGAGTGACACCAGCTTGCATACAGCTGTTTAAAGGTTATCCAAAAGCTGCACAACGGCTATACTTGTTTGTTAAGCAACATACAACAACATTACAGCTCAACAACAGCTATCCATATGCTCCTCTTTCAAAAGTCAGAAGAAGAAACTTTGGAGATCAATCTCCGACTGATCTGTTTTCTTCAAAATACATGAGCTGTCAGTTTGCAGAGCTACTAGTCGTTATTTTGATAGCTTCCAACGGATATACTTCGTGGACAAGACTCCCTGATCATCACTCATCTATATATTGAGGTCCTTGGCAACTTTGAAGAGCAAGAGTCTCCACTACAACTTCAACACTTGTTTTTGTAATACAAGTTTTTATCACGAGCTCTTCTTTTCTCTCTCACTCAAATTTGTAATTCATATATATAGGATCAGAATATCCAGTGAGTGTTTTGAGAGTTTATCCATCCTTTTTAAAAACTTCTCATAGTGTGTTGAGTGAATAGGCTTTGATTACCAAAATCCTTCATCATTGTAACCATTGGCTCAAGTTAGTACGTAACTACTAATTGAGTGACACCTTCATAGTCAGTGTGACTGAGGTACATTAAGCTTGTAGGGCTTAGAAGATTATTTGGTCTTGGATTTAGATCAAAGGAAGTGTAACTTGAGATCATTAACATCTCTTAGTGGACAATCTAACAAGGAGTGTGGGGACTGGACTAGCCCAAGCATTTTGGGTGAACCAGGATAAATTGTTGTGTGCATTCTCTTCCTTTACTCTGATTTAATTTGTGCAAACACTAATTACAATTTAATAGTTATATATATACTGTCAGAGAGTGTTGGGAGAACGTTCTCCAGACTGCAACACTTTTGAATATTTGTTTTAACTAACAATCTAATTATATTCTTCAAGTATATTGTGTTTGATAATTTTTATAGGGAATATTTTAAAGGTTCACAATTCAAACCCCCCCTTTCTTGTGAAAAACTTTGCTACTTCAATTGGCATCAGAGCATTGGCTCTAAGGATAAGCATCTAACATGTGCTAGAGGAAAAGATTCAGGAAGGAAGTAATGGCTAAGAATGCAAAGTTTATATCTGAAGGAGGATCATCAAACAGACCACCTCTATTTGATGGTGATAACTATTACTATTGGAAGGACAAAATGGAGCTCTTTCTTAGATCACAAGATAACAACATGTGGCATGTATTGGAAGTTGGGGAGTATGTTCCATTAGCCAAAGATTCAACAAATCCTAAACCTCAAGCTGAATGGACAACAACAGAAGCTGATAGAGTACTCCTTAATACTAAAGCTAAACTGTTTATTAAAAGTGCTTTGTGCAGGGAAGAATATGATAGAATAATGGAATGCAAAACAGCCAAAGAAATATGGGAAACCCTGCAAACTCATCATGAAGGAACCAACAGTGTCAAAGAAACAAGAATAGACATTGGAGTGAGAAAATTTGAACTGTTTGAAATGAAGGAAGAAGAAACCATAGATCAGATGTATGGTAGATTCACAAGCATCATAAATGAACTCAACTCTTTGGGAAAATCATATACTACACATGAAAGAATAAGAAAAATTCTTAGATGTTTACCAAAGACTTGGAGACCAATAGTCACAGCCATCACAGTGGCAAAAGATCTCACTAAAGTTTCACTGGAAGATCTTATTGGATCATTAAAACCTCATGAATCTGTTCTTCAAGAAGATAAACCAAAAAGGAAGATGATTGCTCTTGAAACTCAATTTGGAGAATGCTCTCAGAAAGATGAAACACTTTGTGAAGATGAAGAATCACTTCAAGAAGATGATGAAGAAGAATTAGCATTCCTATCAAGAAGAATTCAAAGATTGATGACAAGAAGAAATCAACTCAAGAAGAATTTTCAACCTAAAAGGAATGGAGCTAAACCAGAAGTGGATCTAAGCAAAATACAATGTTATGGATGCAATCAATTTGGTCATTACAAAAATGATTGTCCAAAGAACAAACAGAAGAAGCCCTTCTTCAAAAAGAAATCCATGATGGCTACTTGGGATGATCTAGAAGAAGCTCAATCAGAAGATGAAGAACAAGAAGCAAATGTATGTCTCATGACACACTCAAATGCAGAAGAGGTAACACTTAATCCTTGTTCATCTTGTCAAAAAACTGAACAATTCTTTGATAACTTACTATATGACTCTCAAGTCTTAAATAAAAAAAAATGCTAAACTAAGAGATGAGATTACTGTATTAACAAAAGAAAGAGATGAATTTAAGAAAGAGAGCAGTCTTAAAAGTGAAGTTATCAAAGGTATGCAAACTGCTCACCCAGAACTTTCTAAAAGATTTGAAATTCTTAGAAATGATCAAAAAGAATGTTCTGAGGTACTAAAAGAAAATAGTATTTTGAAAAAGACTATTTCAAAATTGGAAAATGATTTAACAAAGTTTATTGACACTACTACAACTTTTGAAAACATTTTGGGATCACAAATTGGGTTTTATGATAAATCTGGTTTAGGACATAATTCTTATCAGAACAGAAAGCTATATGAAAAATGTCTCATTCCAAATAAAGAAAAGAATTTTCAAAAATACAAATGTGATTTCTGTCACAAGGATGGACATCTTGAAGCCTTCTGTTTCAAAAAGAAAGCAAGAAAACAAGTTTTCTATAGAACACCAGAACATTCTCAGAACAGTCTCAGAAACAAAAATTTTAGAAAACCTGTACATAGACATTCTCTGAACACTCTCAGAAGAGATGTCTATAAGAGAACACCTTATAAGAGATCCTCTTATTCTCAGAGGATCCCTTATAAGAAATTTGAGACTAACACTCAAGGACCCACGAAATTGTGGGTACCTAAAAACTTATTAAACTCAAATGTAGGAATGCCTTCTAGCAGTCAAGAAAAGGCCTTGGTACTTGGACAGTGGATGCTCAAGACATATGACAGGAGATAGGAACAGCTTTCTGTCATTTGAAACAAGAGAAGGTGGATCAGTCACCTTTGGAAACAATGAGAAAGCTAGCATCAAAGGTATAGGTACAATTGGTAAGTCTGACTCTGCTAAGATTGAGAATGTTCATTATGTGGATGGCTTAAAACATAACTTAATAAGCATAAGTCAATTGTGTGACAATGGCTTTGAAGTTGGTTTTAAATCAAACTCATGTGAAATAAAACAATCTTCATCGAATAAAGTCATTTTTAATGGATCAAGGATAAAGAATGTATATGTATTATACTTAGATGAACTACTTCCAGAGTCATGCTTTGTCTCTCTTGAAAAAGACAAATGGATTTGGCACAAGAGGGCTGGTCATGTAAGCATGAAGACTATGTCAATACTTTCCAAACTTGATCTAGTTAGAGGTTTGCCTAAGATTAGTTTTGATCTAGATAAAGTATGTGAATCATGCACAAGAGGGAAACAAGTTAAAAGCAGTTTTAAACCAAAAGAATTTATTTCCACAAAAAGACCTCTTGAGTTACTTCACATAGATTTATTTGGACTTGTCAAAACTACAAGTCTTGGTGGCAAAAATTATGGCTTTGTCATAGTAGATGATTTTTCAAGATTCACTTGGGTGTTATTTTTAAAACATAAAGATGACTCTTTAGAAGCTTTTAAAACTTTTTGCTTGAGAGTTCAAAATGAGAAAGGTATCAATATTATCTCTATAAGAAGTGATCATGAAGGAGAATTTGAAAACTCTCTCTTTGAATCATTCCTTAATAATAATGGAATCTCTCATAATTTTTCTTGTCCAAGAACTCCCCAACAAAATGGAGTTGTTGAAAGAAAAAATAGAACTTTGCAAGAAATGGCAAGAACAATGATTCATGAGAAATGTGGAAAAATATTTTTGGGCTGAGGCCATCAACACCTCTTGCTATATTTTAAACAGAGTCACCATTAGGAAAGTTTTAAACAAAACACCTTATGAACTTTGGAAAGGCAGAAAACCTAGTATTTCTTATTTTCATATTTTTGGTTGTTTTTGTTGCATTTTGAATATCAAAGACAACTTAGGTAAGTTTGATTCAAAGTCAGACAAGGGAATATTCTTAGGATACTCTCTAACCTCAAAAGCTTATAGAATCTACAATTTGAGAACTCAAACTTTAGAAGAAAGCATGCATGTGAAATTTGATGAATTTGAAGATCAACCAACTGTGCACACTGCTGATGATGAAGAAGAAGAACCTACCATTATACAAAATCATGATTCAGATGAAAACCCTACACCTCAAGGACCACCAAAGACCTGGAGAATTGTTGGCTATCATCCTCCTGATCAAATTATAGGTAATACAGAAGATGGTGTTAGAACCAGAAAAGCCTTGCAGGATGTAGAGACCAATTTGGGATTGATCTCCCAAATTGAACCAAGATCCATAAATGAAGCAATCATTGATGAAGCCTGGATTGAGGCTATGAAAGAAGAACTACATCAATTTGAAAAGATTGAAGTTTGGAACTTGGTACCATTTCCAAAAGATAATTCAATCATTGGAACAAGATGGGTCTTTAGAAACAAACTTGATCAAAATGGTAAGGTTGTCAGAAATAAAGCAAGACTTGTAGCACAAGGTTATAATCAACAAGAAGGAATTGATTATGATGAAACTTTTGCTCCTGTAGCCAGGTTATAAGCTATTAGAATACTGCTTGCATATGCATCACATAAATGTATCAAACTTTTTCAAATGGATGTAAAAAGTGCATTTTTAAATGGATTTTTAAATGAGGAAGTTTATGTGCATAAACCTCCTGGTTTTGTTGATAAGCATAAATCAAATCATGTTTATAAACTTACCAAAGCTCTTTATGGACTTAAACAAGCTCCAAGAGCTTGGTATGACAGGTTAAACACTTTTTTACTTGAAAATGGTTTTTCAAGAGGGAAAATTGATACTACACTTTTTACAAAAAATGAAAAGCATAATTTACTTATTATGCAAGTTTATGTTGATGATATTATCTTTGGTGCTACTAATGAAAAAATGTGTGAAGATTTTTCTAACCTTATGCAAAGTGAATTTGAGATGAGCATGATGGGAGAACTTGGTTTCTTTCTTGGCTTGCAAATGAAGCAACTAGAAGATGGAATTTTTATCAGTCAAGAAATATATGTGAATGATCTTCTCAAGAAATACAAGATGAATGAAGCCAAGATCATGTCAACTCCAATGCATCCTTCTACAAGTTTGGACAAAGATGAAAAAGGAAAAGATGTTTCTGAAAAAGAGTATAGGGGAATGATTGGATCTCTCCTCTATTTGACAGCTAGCAGACCTGACATAGTATTTGCAATTGGTCTTTGTGCTAGATTTCAAACATCTCCAAAAGAATCACACTTGATTGTTGTCAAAAGAATTTTTAGATACTTAGTAGGAACACCTGATGTAGGATTATGGTACAAAAAGGGATCACACTTTGATTTACAAGCATATTGTGATGCTGACTATGCTGGGGATAAAATTGAGAGAAAAAGCACAAGTGGAGCATGTCAATTCCTTGGAGAAGCATTGTGAGCTGGTGTTGTAGAAAACAAAACGCAATTGCTCTCTCAACCACTGAAGCAGAATATGTTGCTGCATCAAACTGTTGCTCTCAAGTCATCTGGATCAAAAATCAACTTGAGGATTTCTCACTAAGGTACACATGTATTAAAATTTTATGTGATAACACTAGTGCTATTAATTTGTCTAAAACCCCTATTCGGCATTCAAGATCAAAACATATTGAAATCAAGCATCATTTTATTAGAGATCATGTTAACAAAAAGGATGTGGAATTAGTTTTTGTTGATACTGAAAATCAGCTTGCTGACATTTTTACTAAACCATTGGTTGAGGATCGTTTTAATTTTATCAAAGGAAAATTGAAAATCATCAAAAATCCCAATCCTACTTGATGTTTGTTTATCTGTGTATCTGGGAGACCGTTCAGAGAACGATCTCTGAATACTGCGCTGAAGCATAACAAAACAAATAACGGTCATTTGATTTAAATGGGCTCATGAACATGGCTTTTATGGCAAAATTGATTTGGGCTTCCCTCTCTCCTCACTCATTGGGTAACGGTTTCTCTCTCTCTCTCTCTCTCTCTCTCTCTCTCTCTCTCTCTCTCTCTCTCTCTCTCTCTCTCTCTCTCTCTCTCTCTCTCTCTTTCCCACGTTTTTGCCAAAACCAAAGTACAAATCAACTATTCATCTTTCTCATCAAAGTACACCCAACTTTCTGATTTTTCTTTTTACAATCTCTCAAACTCTCTCAACTTCCATTAAACACATTCAAGCTCAAATCTTCATCAATGGCTCGTACCAAAAATGCTGGTGGAAGAAAGGTTCCTAGAACCAAAAACCCCTCAACATCATCTTCACCACCACGATCTCCTTCACCCCCAAAACCACCTACTCCCAAATCATCATCATCATCATCCTATGAAACTGCTTCTGAGTCTTACAAATCCATCTCAGAACGAGAAAACACTCCAGAAATCCAATCAATACCTATCACCACAAACATGCAAATCACTGTTGATAATCCCCCCAAATCCCCAAAATTCTCCAAACACTGTTTTCCAACCCTCACCATCTAAATCTCCAGAAAATTCACCCATAAATCTAACTCAAAATCAACCATCATCACCTGTTGATTCACCCAAACACTCACCAAATCCAGAAAACGAAGAGGATGATTCTCCATCTCCAACGGCTACAATATCAAGCCCAAAGGACTCTCCACCTATTCTTGTTAAAATGAAGAAATCCTAGTCTTTTGATTCATCCAAAATTAGAAGGTCATCAAGAATAATGTCTGGTGCTGGCAAGAAACCTGTGGTGGACACCACAGTGCATGTTTTAGATCAATCTGACTCTGAGATTGATCTCTTGGATAACGAGATCGATGATTTTGAACTTGAGCTAGTTACATCTACAAAGTCTGAACCTGTCAAGCCAAAGAAATCACCAACTCCAAAGAAGAAGGAGGTTGAGACTGCTGTCAAGGCACCACGAACAAAGAAGAAGGTTACTGTGAAAAAATCTAAAGAGAAATTGTTACCTGCTCCTCTCATACAACCTGAAGATGAAGAAATTTTTGACAAGTATTGGAAGACCAAACCTGTAGCAGTGTCAAGATTATATAATTTTGCTGAGCAATCTATTGGAGGAGTTGATCTAGTAAAATTTGTGGAATCCTTTGAGTGGAAAAGTTTCTTTCACATCAAAGAAACTGTTTACCCGTAATTGGTCCAAGCATTCTACTACAATGCTCAAGTTTTTCCAGGAAAAGATATGATCACATCCAATATCAAGGATGTTGAACTAGTGGTGGATCCTTATGTGATTGGAAGCTTGATTGAGATCAAAAGTGAAGGGCTGGAAGTGTATGGAAATGATTGGTATGATCAAGTCAAGATTAGTAAGGAAGAATTGAAGAAAAAGATGTTCACTGAAGAAGGAGCCAAGAAAAATGCACCTCCATCCTCTATGTTGAAGACTGAGTACAAGCTTCTCCACAACATGTGTCAACACTCCTTGTTCCCTCGCACTGGAAGCAAATATAAGGTAACTAATCTTGACCTACTTATGATGTATCACATGACCAAAGGAGTTAAATTGAACCTTCCATATATTATCCTACACCATATGATTCATGTTGCCACATCTGGTTATAAGAAAATTGCCATACCATATGCCATGCTTTTGACTAGGGTGTTTAGACTTTACTATGCTGATATGGATAACACACCCTCTGAAAACCATTATTACACCTTTAGTTTGAAAAATGTGAGTCACATGAAGAAAGTTGTTGAAACCCCTGCTGCTGATGTTGGGGTTAAGAGAAAAAGAGATGTTTTTGAGAAAACCAGTTTAAATATTCTTGCTGATGCTTCTGGAGACCGTTTGGAGAACGATCTCCAGACTGATGGACAAACTCAAATCAGTGGTGATGTTGATCCCATCACTGAAAGTGATAAACTTGTAACCACTGCTGCTGCTACTCTTCAAGGTTTCAAGCCTATGCTTGTTCCACCACACACTACCATGTTTTCACCATTAATGACATCAAGCCAAGGAAGTTTGTCTTCCTTTTGCACATCTGAGTTTATAAGGAACATTCTCACCTCTGATACTCCTGAAATTTCCACCATGCCTATCCCAAATCCTACAGATAGTACACTTCCATCTATACCATCATCATTTGCTACATTTGATTCCTTTTGTTCTTCTGTCAATGCTGCTAACGATCAAGACTTGAAACTGACATGGAACAAATGAGGAAGGACTTGGATAGTGTAATCAAGGGTATGGCTGTTCAATACTCAATGATGGATCATTTGATTTTGGAATCCAAAACTTTGAGAACTTGGTTTACCACTGTTGTCTGTCCTCAACTCCACATTCCTCCACCTCCTGAAATTGAAACTCCACATTTTGATACCTTTCCTACTCAGAATGAAAAATTTGATGATGATGAAGATCCTACCACTTCACCTGCTCCTGATGGAGCCACTGAATGAATGATAAACTTTGCTTATTGCTCCTGGATTACCCTTTTCAATGATGACAAAGGGGGAGAATGAATTGATATATCAAGGGGGAGCCCAATGATGTTTTGAAGATGTTTTGAAGCTTATCCAGCTGCATGTTCTTATTTGATTTTTGATGAACTTGTCTTTAATTTTATGAACTCTATTTTTAATAGTCCTGTTTAGTATTTAGATATTTTGGGAAGTTTCTTTTGATGTCATATGAACTTCCCCTACTATGTATGTGTTATCTAAAACAGGATTTGTTTGTTTAAATTGCTTAATTTGCTTTTGATGCATGTTTGAATCTTTTTTAATCATGAGCTGTCAACTGTGTTTGGATTCTCACTAATGTGAGACTAATGATTAATGAATGTTGCTTGATTCAAATTATACTCATGATACTCAATTCTTTTAAAAATCATAAGCATGATCATTTTGAAAATTGAATGCTTGATTTAGGGGGAGCTTCCAAATTAAAAACACTAGACATTTTATTTCAAGCACTTTGAATTTTGATTAAAATTAGAATTCCATCTCAAAACATAATTCAAGAAGTTTGTCATCATCAAAAAGGGGGAGATTGTTGAGGCAAAATCCCTAATTGATGTTTTAAAGATAACAAACCTCTTAATTATTTTTTAGTGTAATTCTAATCTTTTTGGTATCTAACAAGTGCTCTTGAGTGTTTTAATTTAGCTAGGAACAATTGAGCTATTTAGATCAAATATCATGTTTTCACTTTGATAAAAACAAAAGCTTGGAGAACGGTCTCAGATTGATCTCTGAGACCTGCGCAAACATCATTTTCACACAATCAATGCAAAAGGACTTATGGATAAGTCAACAATGTACAAAGACAAATGATCACTTTTACCTTGGGCTTCACTCACAAAATTGCCACAGTTCAAGAAATCATTTAAGGGAAAGATTTCCCTCATGAATAGAGAACTTACTACTTTTACCAAGTTCTATGTTTGAACATGTGAAGATTAAGCATATGACATAAGGATATTTTTATTCTCAATTAATGGAACTGATCTTGTATGGACCATGGAGAATTAGACAACACAACCTAGTCTTGGAAATTGACTTGTACTTTAAAGTAATAAAGAAAGAACATTCTCCAATGTTGTTTCTCTTTCTCTATGACAATTGTACTTGCAACAAGGACATTGCGAAACATCAAGTACAACCTCCAGCTGCTGTTTTTATCCATAACAGCTGGCCTTTTCGTGCTCTAGCATCTTTGCTCCAAAAGGAAGAAATTCATTCACGCCAGAATTTGGAGAACGGTCTCAGACCAATGCTGGAAAGAGAAAATCTTCACTTGGAGTGACACCAGCTTGCATACAGCTATTTAAAGGTTATCCAAAAGCTGCACAACGGCTATACTTGTTTGTTAAGCAACATACAGCAACATTACAGCTCAATAACAGCTATCCATACGCTCCTCTTTCAAAAGTCAGAAGAAGAAACTTTGGAGATCAATCTCAAACTGATCTGTTTTCTTCAAAATACATGAGTTGTCAGTTTGCAGAGCTACTAGCTGTTATTTTCAAAGCTTCCAACGGATATACTTCGTGGCCAAGACTCCCATATCATCACTCATCTATATATTGAGGTCCTTGGCAACTTTGAAGAGCAAGAGTCTCCACTACAACTTCAACACTTGTTTTTGTAATACAAGTTTTTATCACGAGCTCTTCTTTTCTATCTCACTCAGATTTGTAATTCATATATATATGATTAGAATATCTAGTGAGTGTTTTGAGAGTTTATCCATCCATTTTCAATGCTTCTCATAGTGTATTGAGTGAATAGGCTTTGATTACCAAAATCCTTCATCATTATAACCATTGGCTCCAGTTAGTACGTAACTACTAATTGAGTGACACTATTTGGTTTTGGATCTAGATCAAAGGAAGTGTAACTTGAGATCATTAGCATCTCTTAGTGGACAATCTCACAAGGAGTGTGGGGACTGGACTAGCCCAAGCATTTTGGGTGAACCAGGATAAATTGTTGTGTGCATTCTCTTCCTTAACTCTGATTTAATTTGTGCAAACACTAATCACAATTTAATAGTTATATATATACTGTCAGACAGTGTTGGGAGAACGTTCTCCAGACTGCAACACTTTTGAATATTTGTTTTAACTAACAATCTAATTATATTCTTCAAGTATATTGTGTTTGATAATTTTTATAGGGAATATTTTAATAGTTCACAATTCAAACCCCCCCTTTCTTGTGAAAAACTTTGCTACTTCACAAACACCTAGATATTTTCAATGACGTGCATTCCCACCAAATCTCTTGATGTTTGCATAAAAAAAGGACCTATGAATATACCAAATGTCAGTGAAAGAAATAATTAATTAATTTATATTCAGTTTTCGACATCTGGATATGTTTTTGCTTCTTTTGTGGAATTTTAAAAAGCCAGGAACAAACGATTTATGTAATCCAATCATATCCTCTCTGGTTGAGAGTTTTTAAACTAGATCATATTATAAATTTATTAAGGTTTTCATTAATACAACTTATAATGATATGCAATTTTTATTGCATATCCTCTCATTGAAAATTAGAATGCTAACCGAGAATTTGTATCACACTGATACAAACTCACACGTTCTGCAACCCACCAATTAGTGTTAAGAACATGTTTCAAACAAGGAAGCCCTAATTTGTACGGAGGAAATCGAAGCTTGTGACACTAGGTAGAAATCCACTTTTGTGAGGCAAAATCTCCCGGTGAGATCACTAGGTGGAAATCATCTTGTTTGAGGTAAGGAAATCTAGGAGAAGGTTATCTTAGTAATTATAGTTGTGAAATATGATTGATTAAGTCCTTCTAAGGTAACAAGGAAGGATCACCCTAAAAAGGCTGGACAAGACTAGCTTACCAGTTGAGTAGTTTACCAATATAAAAATATAATGTTGTATTCTCTCTATTTACCATGTCTTTTATTTTGTTTAAGTTCTTTTTAATTTAACTTCTCATCTTTTGTTTGTGTTAAGTCCTTCTTGTATTTCCTCATGCACCTTCAGATGTCGACATTTGAAGTTCTTGAGTGTTTTAAACTTGTATAATGTTATCCAAATGTTTCAACCTTTTTTTGAATTCTACTAACTATGTCGATTAATGTTGCATCTGCAGAAAAAAGTTTCTAGGAGTTAAAGTTATTGAAAAATTATTTGAGATCGACAATATCACAAGAAAATTCTAATGGTCTAGGAATTTTATGTATTGAAAAAGTTATGATTGAACATATTGATATAGTCACTATAATTAGTGACTATGCATATATAAATGCTCGTAGGAATTTTTTTATATGAATTTTTCGATATTAAATCGAAAACGAAATTTTTTTAGGAATTCAAATTTTTATACTATTTCTTAGTTAGGCCTAAATTTTAAATTCGCTCCTACGCCGCCAAAATTTCAAAAAAGGAGTTGATCTGATACCTGTTTTCTTTGTAGCCCATCTGAAGCTTTTTCCTTGCAATTAATTAAAATTTAAATACTTAAGTGTGTCAAATTTTTACTTGGGAAAAAAATATGCGTGAAACCCAATGACAAATACAAATTCTCCCAACATCCAAGAGGATGTTAGCAAAATTCACGCAAAAACAGAAAAGATAAATATACAATGTCATGATATTCGTTAACTGCGGATTTTGGTTGCTTGAGGAAAAACATAGAGTATCAAATGTCATGTGACATATTTTATTTAACTCTAGTTTTAAAATAATTTGAGATATTATTGACAGCGTGATCAATTAAATCTAACAGTACAAATTTGGGGTAAGTATTTTGACTTATACATAGTGTCAACGATTATATGTCTATAAATAAATACCCTCTTTGGATTATATTATTTTCCAAAAGTTTGCTGAACTAAGTTGACCCAACTCATTTTATTCTACCAGTTCAAACACAAAAAAATGTTATGTGTATTTACGTTGCAATGATCAATCTTAAAATAATGTCAATTTTTTTAAATATTTACTTTAGTCTCTCTAGTAAAATTTAATTTGGTGAACTTTATCGTTTCATCTCCTTTTAGAAGATTTAGAAGCAATAAGCATGATCTTTCGATCGTTAGATTTTGTTAATTTATTTTTCATGAATTTTTTGTTTGGTCCCAATAATTTTTAATTAGTTTTAAATAAATATTCGTATTTCTTGGGTAAGCAAAAATTAATAAATCATGGTTTGTGGATTTTTTTGGTCGGTCGAAGACTCTATCCGGCTCGATGATCCATCCCAATTATTATTGGGCTATAAATTATAAAGTCCAAAAACATTAAGTTCTATCATGGTCCGTTTTAAAATGTCTCAACTCTCGAAAATAGAGGCCCATAAAACGAAAAGATTAATTAATTGTGGAAAAACATTTTTTGCTTTCGATCCATAATTCTTAATCTAAAAAAAGAAGATTATAATGTATTTTTGCAATAGAAAATAAAAACTAATAGTAAAACTAAAGTGTGTCATTGTGCATAGACACGCTAATAAGCATGAAACAAACTAAATAACACCATCCTCACCTAAACTTTATCGAATCTTCCTTGTACCCATAGAAAAGTCATATTTTTTGTTCGAAATCTACACTTTCAAATTAATTTTTTTTTTAAATGTACAATCAATTTAATTCTATTTCCCAAAAAGAATCAGGAACATAGCCTTTTCATTTCTAGGGGTTGAATGATTAAAGTTAATCTTAGTGCATTCATTCCTCGACCTCTGACATATTAAAAGTGTTTTTATATATGCAAACAACTAGATATTTTCAATGGCGTGCATTCCCACCAAATCTCTTGATGTTTGCATAAACAAAGGACCTATGAATATACCAAATGTCAGTGAAAGATAGAATAAATTAATATTTATATTCAGTTTTCGACATCTGGATATGTTTTTGCTTCTTTTGTGGAATCTTAAAAAGCCAAGAACAAACGATTTATGTAATCCAATCATATCCTCTCTGGTTGAGAGTTTTTAAACTAGATCATATTATAAATTTATTAAGGTTTTCATTAATACAACTTATAATGATATGCAATTTTTATTGCATATCCTCTCATTGAAAATTAGAATGCTAACCGAGAATTTGTATCACACTGATACAAACTCACACGTTCTGCAACCCACCAATTAGTGTTAAGAACATGTTTCAAACAAGGAAGCCCTAATTTGTACGGAGGAAATCGAAGCTTGTGACACTAGGTAGAAATCCACTTTTGTGAGGCAAAATCTCCCGGTGAGATCACTAGGTGGAAATCATCTTGTTTGAGGTAAGGAAATCTAGGAGAAGGTTATCTTAGTAATTATAGTTGTGAAATATGATTGATTAAGTCCTTCTAAGGTAACAAGGAAGGATCACCCTGAAAAGGCTGGACAAGACTAGCTTACCAGTTGAGTAGTTTACCAATATAAAAATATAATGTTGTATTCTCTCTATTTACCATGTCTTTTATTTTGTTTAAGTTCTTTTTAATTTAACTTCTCATCTTTTGTTTGTGTTAAGTCCTTCTTGTATTTCCTCATGCACCTTCAGATGTCGACATTTGAAGTTCTTGAGTGTTTTAAACTTGTATAATGTTATCCAAATGTTTCAACCTTTTTTTGAATTCTACTAACTATGTCGATTAATGTTGCATCTGCAGAAAAAAGTTTCTAGGAGTTAAAGTTATTGAAAAATTATTTGAGATCGACAATATCACAAGAAAATTCATATGGTCTAGGAATTTTATGTATTGAAAAAGTTATGATTGAACATATTGATATAGTCACTATAATTAGTGACTATGCATATATAAATGCTCGTAGGAATTTTTTTATATGAATTTTTCGATATTAAATCGAAAACGAAATTTTTTTAGGAATTCAAATTTTTATACTATTTCTTAGTTAGGCCTAAATTTTAAATTCGCTCCTACGCCGCCAAAATTTCAAAAAAGGAGTTGATCTGATACCTGTTTTCTTTGTAGCCCATCTGAAGCTTTTTCCTTGCAATTAATTAAAATTTAAATACTTAAGTGTGTCAAATTTTTACTTGGGAAAAAAATATGCGTGAAACCCAATGACAAATACAAATTCTCCCAACATCCAAGAGGATGTTAGCAAAATTCACGCAAAAACAGAAAAGATAAATATACAATGTCATGATATTCGTTAACTGCGGATTTTGGTTGCTTGAGGAAAAACATAGAGTATCAAATGTCATGTGACATATTTTATTTAACTCTAGTTTTAAAATAATTTGAGATATTATTGACAGCGTGATCAATTAAATCTAACAGTACAAATTTGGGGTAAGTATTTTGACTTATACATAGTGTCAACGGTTATATGTCTATAAATAAATATCCTCTTTGGATTATATTATTTTCCAAAAGTTTGCTGAACTAAGTTGACCCAACTCATTTTATTCTACCAGTTCAAACACAAAAAAATGTTATGTGTATTTACGTTGCAATGATCAATCTTAAAATAATGTCAATTTTTTTAAATATTTACTTTAGTCTCTCTAGTAAAATTTAATTTGGTGAAATTTATCGTTTCATCTCCTTTTAGAAGATTTAGAAGCAATAAGCATGATCTTTCGATCGTTAGATTTTGTTAATTTATTTTTCATGAATTTTTTGTTTGGTCCCAATAATTTTTAATTAGTTTTAAATAAATATTCGTATTTCTTGGGTAAGCAAAAATTAATAAATCATGGTTTGTGGATTTTTTTGGTCGGTCGAAGACTCTATCCGGCTCGATGATCCATCCCAATTATTATTGGGCTATAAATTATAAAGTCCAAAAACATTAAGTTCTATCATGGTCCGTTTTAAAATGTCTCAACTCTCGAAAATAGAGGCCCATAAAACGAAAAGATTAATTAATTGTGGAAAAACATTTTTTGCTTTCGATCCATAATTCTTAATCTAAAAAAAGAAGATTATAATGTATTTTTGCAATAGAAAATAAAAACTAATAGTAAAACTAAAGTGTGTCATTGTGCATAGACACGCTAATAAGCATGAAACAAACTAAATAACACCATCCTCACCTAAACTTTATCGAATCTTCCTTGTACCCATAGAAAAGTCATATTTTTTGTTCGAAATCTACACTTTCAAATTAATTTTTTTTTTAAATGTACAATCAATTTAATTCTATTTCCCAAAAAGAATCAGGAACATAGCCTTTTCATTTCTAGGGGTTGAATGATTAAAGTTAATCTTAGTGCATTCATTCCTCGACCTCTGACATATTAAAAGTGTTTTTATATATGCAAACAACTAGATATTTTCAATGGCGTGCATTCCCACCAAATCTCTTGATGTTTGCATAAACAAAGGACCTATGAATATACCAAATGTCAGTGAAAGATAGAATAAATTAATATTTATATTCAGTTTTCGACATCTGGATATGTTTTTGCTTCTTTTGTGGAATCTTAAAAAGCCAAGAACAAACGATTTATGTAATCCAATCATATCCTCTCTGGTTGAGAGTTTTTAAACTAGATCATATTATAAATTTATTAAGGTTTTCATTAATACAACTTATAATGATATGCAATTTTTATTGCATATCCTCTCATTGAAAATTAGAATGCTAACCGAGAATTTGTATCACACTGATACAAACTCACACGTTCTGCAACCCACCAATTAGTGTTAAGAACATGTTTCAAACAAGGAAGCCCTAATTTGTACGGAGGAAATCGAAGCTTGTGACACTAGGTAGAAATCCACTTTTGTGAGGCAAAATCTCCCGGTGAGATCACTAGGTGGAAATCATCTTGTTTGAGGTAAGGAAATCTAGGAGAAGGTTATCTTAGTAATTATAGTTGTGAAATATGATTGATTAAGTCCTTCTAAGGTAACAAGGAAGGATCACCCTGAAAAGGCTGGACAAGACTAGCTTACTAGTTGGGTAGTTAACCAATATAAAAATATAATGTTGTATTCTCTCTATTTACCATGTCTTTTATTTTGTTTAAGTTCTTTTTAATTTAACTTCTCATATTATGTTTCTGTTAAGTCCTTCTTGCATTTCCTCATGCACCTTCAGATGTCGACATTTGAAGTTCTTGAGTTTTTCAAACTTGCATAATGTTATCCAAATGTTTCAACCTTTTATTGAATTCTACTAAGTCGATGAATGTTGCATCTGCGGAAAAAAGTTTCATGGAGTTAAAGTTATTGAAAAATTATTTTAGATCGACAATGTCACAAGAAAATTCTAATGGTCTAGGAATTTTATGTATTGAGAATGTTATGATTGAACATATTGATATAGTCACTATAATTAGTGACTATGCATATATATAAATGCTCTTAGGAATTTTTTTATATGAATTTTTAGATATTAAATCAAAAACGAAATTTTTTTAGGAATTCAAATTTTTATACTATTTCTTAGTTAGGCCTAAATTTTAAATTTGCTCCTACGCCGCCAAAATTTCAAAAAAGGAGTTGATCTACTACCTGTTTTCTTTGTAGCCCATCTGAAGCTTTTTCATTGCATTTAATTAAAATTTTAATACTTAAGTGTGTCAAATTTTTACTTGGGAAAAAATATGATTGAAACCCGATGTCAAATACAAATTCTCCCAACATTCAAGAGGAAGTTAGATAACTCCACGCAAACACAAAAAAGATAAATATACAATGTCATGATATTCGTTAACTGCGGATTTTGGTTGCTTGAGGAAAAACATAGAGTATCAAATGTCATGTGACATATTTTATTTAACTCTAGTTTTAAAATAATTTGAGATATTATTGACAGCGTGATCAATTAAATCTAACGGTACAAATTTGGTGTAAGTATTTTGACTTATACATAGTGTCAACGGATTATATGTCTATAAATAAATATCCTCTTTGGATTATATTATTTTCCAAAAGTTTGCTGAACTAAGTTGACCCAATATTAATTCTATTATGATCCTTACCATTACTGTTTAAAACATTTAACCATTCTCTTAATCCATTTTAATTTTTTTACAAACTAAAATCTTTTACTAATATTTTTCATTTACAAAAGTGTGTATCTATATGAATGCTTATAAATTGAGGTATTTTATTCAAATTTTATATATTGTGTCATCAAATTTAATAAAATCAGAAAATTAAGATTTATATAGAGAAAGATATGGTAAAGTTTGAAATTAAAAATATAGTTTTAATTTCGATGATGATAATGTTAGTTGTTGTCGAAGCAGATGGTTCTCCCGTTCTTTCATCAACAAAACAAGATATCGTTTGTCTTGGAGAGTGTAGTTTGCAATGTCTTGGTTTGATTGCAACCGAACCAACATATGCAGCTTGTGTTATTGCATGTGGAGTATTGAAATGTCAAAAGGTTTCGTCAAAAAGTGTTTATGGTTGTGCAACTTCTTGCGCTATTTCCAAGACCAATAACATCAATACTGGTATTTCCACATGGACTATATTCTATTTAATTATACATTGTTATAAAAGTAATCCAATAAATTATGATTGCATCAATTAATGGTGTTTTTATACAATAATTGACTATTTTACAGATGCTCGTGGTGTTAACGCCGTTGTGAATTCATGCATGGAAGCTTGCAAGAACAAATAATATGTTAAAGTGAGGCATTTAATGTACCAAGAAAATGTTGGATAGATAAATTGTATTCTAACATTTTATAATCATGTATCTCTCTAGTAAAATTTAGTTTGGTGAACTTTATCGTTTCATCTCCTTTTAGAAGATTTAGAAGCATTAAGCATGATCTTTCGATCGTTAGATTTTGTTAATTTATTTTTCATGAATTTTTTGTTTGGTCTCAATAATTTTTAATTAGTTTTAAATAAATATTCGTTTTTCTTGGGTAAGCAAAAATTAATAAATCATGGTTTGTGGATTTGTTTGGTCGGTCGACGACTCTATCCGGCTCGATGATCCATCCCAATTATTATTGGGCTATAAATTATAAAGTCCAAAAACATTAAGTTCTATCATGGTCCGTTTTAAAATGTCTCAACTCTCGAAAATAGAGGCCCATAAAAAGAAAAGATTAATTAATTGTGGAAAAACATTTTTTTCTTTCGATCCATAATTCTTAATCTAAAAAAAGAAGATTATAATGTATTTTTGCAATAGAAAATAAAAACTAATAGTAAAACTAAAGTGTGTCATTGTGCATAGACACGCTAATAAGCATGAAACAAACTAAATGACACCATCCTCACCTAAACTTTATAGAATCTTCCTTATACCCATAGAAAAGTCACATTTTTAAAAAAAGTTTGAAATCTACATTTTCAAATTAGTTTTTTTTAAATGTACAATCAATTTAATTTAATTTCCCAAAAAGAATCAGGAACATAGCCTTTTCATTTCTAGGGGTTGAATTATTAAAGTTAATCTTAGTGCATTCATTCATCGACCTCTGACATATTAAAAGTGTTTTTATTTATGCAAACAACTAGATATTTTCAATGGCGTGCATTCCCACCAAATCTCTTGATGTTTGCATAAACAAAGGACCTATGAATATACCAAATGTCAGTGAAAGAAAGAATTAATTAATATTTAAATTCAGTTTTCGACATTTGGATATGTTTTTGCTTCTTTTGTGGAATCTTAAAAAGCCAAGAACAAACGATTTATGTAATCCAATCATATCCTCTCTGGTTGAGAGTGAAGGTGCGTGGAGAAAACACAAGAATGGGGGGTTTGAATTGTGTTTTGGATATTTAAAAACTTTTCAAGATATTTTAATCTATCAGAGTCTTTAAGCACAGCGGAATTGTTCACACAATTAACTTAAGGCTAAGTGAATGACGAAGGAGTAAATGAGAGAGTGAGAGAGAGAAAGACACACAACAATTTATACTGGTTCCCCTCACAAATTGAGAGTACTCCAGTCCCCTTGCTTCCAAGGGAGTTCACTATAATCACTAAGATTACAATCAAATGCTCAAGCACACAAGCATGAGACTTCCTTGCTCAAGTCACACAAGACTTAAGACTTCCTGCTCTAAGTCATACAAGACAGAGAGACTTCCTTGCTCTAATCACACAAGATCAGAGACTTCCTTGCTCAAGCACACAAGCTTAAGACTTCCTGCTCTAAGTCAGACAAGACAGAGAGACTTCCTTGCTCCTACACTCAGCAGAAGACTTCTTTGCTCTAATAACTAAGATTGAAACTTACTTGTTTCTACACTAAGCAGAAGACTTTCTTACTTCTACACTAAGCAGAAGACTTACAATTACTCATGTAGGAGTAATACTAACTTCTAAGCTTAAACTTATTACAAACATAATAACTTCAGAGGCTTAAGCTAGTTTCTATTCTCACTTCATTTGAGAGATGTTTTCTATTACAATTCAAATTCTCACTTTATTCTGAGAGATGTTTTCTAATGAAGATCGTTAGTCATCAATTCTTTCTTTTGCATATTTATATGAGTTGAGAAAGAGATTGAGACGTTGGAGAAATTCCCGTTGTAAAATGGGCAGCTGTAGTCTTTGTATATCCGTTGAGTAAAGTCACGTCTTCTTTTGCAGTGAAGCTTCACCTTTACTGTTTGTCCAAAGTACAGTAATAAGGTACAACTAGCTCCTAGAGAGAGTAGGATCACATCCTTTGTGACCGTTGTAATTAGTTGACCTTAGAACAAATCATCAGGCTTGATAAGAGTAGTTGATGTAGCCCTTCTGATTATTTGGGGAATTCCTTTGCTTCTAATGAACCTTTGATAACTTGGAGTCTGATTGGTCTTGAATGGATGGCCTCTGATAGTCATTCGTAATTCAGCTTCTGAACGTCTTCATCTTCTGAATAACTCATGACTTAGCAGATAGCTTCTTGACGCGGGTGGAAAAATGCGCGAGCGGAAAGTGCTCTCTAGACAGTAAAGTCGCCACCGAACTTTATTTATTCCCGGAGGAAAAGGAAAATATCGATAAAACCTTAAAATAATGGAAAGATGGTCGTCGCAACCATTTCCAAGTTCGGGAGTCGATTATGCGAGGGGAAGGTATTAGCACCCCTCACATCCGTTGTATTCAACGGGAACCTTCTCATTAATTTTAGGGTTAAAAATAGTGTTTTAATTTATTTGCATGCTTTTTATTAGTTATTAGTTATTAAAAATATTTATAAAAAGGGAAAAAAAATTAGGTTTTTAATTAGTGTGCTTGACGAGATGTACGAATCTCGCTCCTACGTATTCCCGGGTGCAATGGGAAATTCAAAGCTACACGCAGTTCTGGGTAGAAAATGATTGTTGGTTGGTTGATTTTATTTATGAAAATATGTTAGTCGCGCTTAGGCGAAAAAAGTTTATTTGATTGAAGAATAAACGCACGGGGGCGCGAAAATAGTAAGGTCTGGTGTGTTGAAGTTTATTTTAATGTTTAGAATGACAACTACCCAAGTTACAAGCCATACGTCAAGAATTCGGGTAATCGGGAGAGGGAGTGATATACACCAAACCGTCTCTTTTTCATCCATTTATTTACCAAAAGTTAATTTACATGCATTAAAAAGAAACAAAAATTTGTTTTTTATGATTTCATTATTTTTTATGTTTTTTGCTATTTTTTTAAATTGAATAAATCATAGAGTGAGAAAAAAAACTAGAAACTAAAGAAATTAAAGAAAACACTAAAGAAATTCAAAAATTTGTTTTTTATGATTTCAAAAACTAAAGAAAAACATCCAAATCACTTTTTAAACGTTTTTATAAACTAGAAACACAAACAAAGTCTCAAAACGCCAATAATCAAAGCAACAAAGAAATTCAAATTAAAATAAACTTGTTTATGTTTCCCCTTTTCCTTTACGAATATAACCCAAAACTCCAATAATGATTAGACAAGTATCAAGATGTGCATAAGAAAACAACGAAGTGAGAAAAAACTGACCTACTTGAATTGTAGTGCTCTCTCAAATTTTATGCCGGTTGTTCCTTCTTTAGTGTGAAACTCTTGTGGTATTTATAGGTAAAAATTAGGTTTATTTTTGGAATAAATTTGTATGACCGATTTAATTGAAACTTGGGGACAAAGTCTCTATAATATCTCCGTCCAGATTTTGTAAAATTTTATATTCTTCTTTTTTTTGTTTTTTTTTATATTTTGGGATCTTTATATATTTTTTTGCATGATCTGCTCTTTATATATTTTTTTTTATTAAGATCTTATACTTTTTTTTTTATATATTTCCAATAATAATAAAAAAATGAATATAAAAAATAGAAATAATAAATTTAAAAAAACAATTTTTGTGACTTTTTTTTTTTTTTTAATAAAATAAAACACATAAAAAGACTTAAGTGAGACTCAAACTTGTGACCCTGTGCTCACATGCACTTATAAACCATTGGTATTACCAAACAGGCTACTTCACACATTTGTAAGATAATGCAACATAAAACACTATATGTGATAAAAGAGTGGGCAAAATTTAGGGTACAACAGCTGCCCCTATTTAATTATTTTTTACTCGAGAACATGATTGACGGCTGTCTTCATGTACTCGTGGTGGAAGATAATTAAATACGAAAGGACCCAAAATTTTGTCCGAGTAGATGGGACTCTAAACTGTCAGCGTGAATGAAAACTCTAAATTTCCAGCCAAACTGGGGATAAAAATCTAAATTGCCAATGAGAATGGTACTCTAAATTGTCAGCCAAACAAAGATGGAACTCTAATCGTCGGCGCGAATGAGACTCTAAATTGCCGGCCACACAAAGATGAAACTCTAAACATCCAAATAAGGTAGAACTCTTACTACCAGCGCGAATGGGACTCTAAATTGCTGGCCACACAAAGATAAAACTCTAAACATCCAAATAAGGTAGAACTCTTACTGCCAGCGCGAATGGGACTCTAAATTGCCAGCCAA
The DNA here is from genome assembly GCA_951799995.1 of Trifolium subterraneum. NCBI lineage: Eukaryota > Viridiplantae > Streptophyta > Magnoliopsida > Fabales > Fabaceae > Trifolium > Trifolium subterraneum. The sequence continues at coordinate 35,217,544 of OX637462.1, read as the reverse complement.
ACAAAGATGGAACTCTAATCGTCGGCGCGAATGAGACTCTAAATTGCCGGCCACACAAAGATGAAACTCTAAACATCCAAATAAGGTAGAACTCTTACTGCCAGCGCGAATGAGACTCTAAATTGCCGGCCACATAAAGATGGAACTCTAAACTTCCAAATAAAGTAGAAATCTAATTGCCAGCGCGAATGGGACTCTAAATTGCTAGCCAAACAAGGGTGGTGCTCTAATTTACTAAATAAGATAGGACTCTTACAATATGCATGGGACTCCGAAAATACCAAATAAGAATGGGACTCTGAACAAATAGGTAGACCTTTGCAGACTCGGGCGTCATTGCTTAGATCGAAAGGGTAAACAAATTTGGGAATCATTGTCTACATGGGAAAGATGAGTAGATCTTTGCAGACTCGAGCATCATTGCTAAGATTGAAAAGGTAAACAGATTCGGGCATCATTACTTACATTGAAAGGATAAGCAGACTCAAGCATCTTGCTTATATTGGAAAGACAAACAAGCAGATTCGAGCATCCTTGCTTGGATTGAAAAGATAGATCAGCAGATTCAAGCATCCTTGCTTAGATTGAAAAGGCAGACAAGCAGATTCGAGCATCCTTGCTTGGATTGAAAAGATAGATCAGTGGATTCGAGCATCCTTGCTTAGATTGAAAAGGCAGACAAGCAGATTCGAGCATCCTTGCTTGGATTGAAAAGATAGACAGATTCGAGTATCATTGCTTAAATTGAAAAGGTAAGCAGATTCGAGCATCATGCTTATATTGGAAAGATAAATAGACTCAAGCTTCATTGCTAAGATCAAAGAATACTTGCAGGCGATATCAGAGGTTGACACCCATCAACGTATAAAATGAACGTCAACTGGGGTTGTTCCAAGAAAAGGGTTACATGGAAAAAGGGTTTGCTGGGGAGCAGGAATTGATTTAGACCTTTATGAACAGTCACAAGATCTTTGCATATGCTATGTATGTTTGCTTTATATGTTTGTTTATGCATGACAATTTTTGATGCGTTGATGCATGATGGATGGATGAAATACTGGTAAAGGTTAGGCTTTGCGGATACCAATGATATTGGGCCTTAAGGGAATGTCAATGGATATTGGCCTTTGGATGTTTTTGGTTTGAAAGCTTTTCGGTGAAAGTAATTTCAATTTTATTGGAAGATTTGGGGATCTTAAAGCACAAGTAAAATGCAAGATACATGAATGATATGTTATGATGAATGCATTGTGATGCATGGTTTGATGCCAGAGTCTTGTAGATATAATTGATGCAGGATGCATAGCTATGATTTGGAATGTTCCTCAAAAGGTCCTTCGTGATGGGCAATGGAAAGGGTGAGAAGGTTTTTTTTTTTTTTTTTTTGCTAGCATGATTTCCCCGACACCCTAGTTGGACTCAACGGTCGCTGAGGTATGACAACATTTACTTGACCAACTCGAAAGGATGGAGAGGACTTGCCCCTTGCTTTAGCCAATTTTTCCCATTTTTCTTTTTATTATTTTTTTTTGAAAATCCCTAACTTTTGCCTAGACCGCTCTTTCGAGTTTTCGGTCCACCGGGAGTGTATTTCCTTTTTTGTGCCCCTAATTTTTGCCTGGATCGCCTTTTCAGGTTTTCGATCCACCGGGACGCTCTCTATTGCCTAAGCCGCCCTTTCGGGTTTTCGACTTAGCGAGCTTTGGTTTTCTTTTATATTTCTTTTTCCTTAGGCATTATATCTTTGGCTGCATCAAACTTAGAATTAGAACTCCTCTCCATCCATGAGGTGATAAATACAGGTTGCCCCAGTATTTGAATCCTTGAAAGGTATGCTTAATATTAAATCTTTGACTCGGACTGCCCCAACACTTGAACTTTGAAAAGCATGCCCCTGGTTGATTGGTGCTTTGAAGGTTTGATCTACTCTTGAAATATCTTGACCCCAATCAATAAGATATCCAAATGATGTGCCCCTCGGTTATAGGGATTTGCTCTTGATTAGTAGGACCCCTTAGTTGACTTGCCCCTTTTTAGGAGTTTCTTGAAATGATTCACCTTTGATCAGATTCCTTGTTGACATTTCCTTGATGCTAAGTATTAATTTGCGAGTGAAATTGTTTCTCTTGAAAAGTAATTTCGATGTAATGTACATGGAAGTTTTGAATTTGAAAGTTGTTTAGCTATCTACAATGGGTGATATTTGGCCAGAAGATAGCCCCAATCGAGAGTGATAGAAATTATAGAAAAAATGTTATTGATGATTTACAAACATAAGGAGTCAGCTTAACAGTTTTGCTGAATTTGCTTTTATAGTCAACCTAGCTTCAATTAGGTCTTTTGAGGGTTGTAACGTGGTCTGGTTCACGGTTTAAGAAACAAAGGATATAAGGCTCAAAATTTGATTTTAACCCTCCCATCTACTTTGTTGTTCTCCATTCCTAAGTTCAATTAACTCAACAAATTTCTTTGGTCGGCAAGAGCATTTTGTTGCTTACCGTGATGGAGGTAAGGACAATGGTCAAAGCACTAATGAGACTCTTGTAGTGGCAGTCATTTCTTTTTGTATTTATAAGCTTGTTTCCCTTTGTTTTTTATTTAATCCATATTATTGCATGGACCAACTTTTTTGAATTCGCGGTCCATCGTGATGCCTTAATTTTGCCTAAGTTTTTACTTAGCGGGCTCTCTCTCTTTTTTTTTTTGAACAGCTCTCATGAGATTTTGCTTTTAGCTCAGCAAAGTTATGACTGCCACATCAATGATTAAGTTTTTTATCCTCTCATTATTCCCTCCATGTTGGATGGTGTACATGATTTATCCTCTCATTATTCCCTCCATGTTGGATGGTGTACATGATGGAAATAATGTGCTTAAACCTTTTAATGAAGAGGACCGATTCCCTTGCATCAGAATGCATCATTGAGTTAATTATAAAGCTACCCTGCCCCTGGTTAAGATTAAGGGTTTTTAGTAAAATAGAAAGAACACCGTCTACGGGCTCAAAGGGGTTGACTACGGATTATCTCCTTATATCTCCAGTGTTTGGGAATTGAAACAATGTCTTACATCATCAGCCGGGTTTACTTATAAAAGCATATATCAGCAAATTCCATTATTTGTTTACATCATCCTCCCCACCAAGTTTGTTAACATATGAGAAGTGAAATGAAAAGATAGAGATGACATAAGAAGAGAGTGAATATGAATGGATAGATTCAAAACATGCATGCAAATTTCATTAAAACACTTGATCAAAAGATAACAATTTTAAGAAAGCAAACAAAACTTAGCAGGAATGAAATTACAACTTAGAATGAAAAGCTTAGTATTCCTAGGCTCGAGCCTCCACATTGATCCACCGATTTTGAAGATGCCCCTTGACGTTCTTTGATTTGTAAAAGGGGTGACCATTTACGAATGGGGCTCCTTATTGAAAGATATCAGCTTCCGGTCGATAAGCTCTTGAACCTTGTACTTGAAGGCCCTACAATTTTCGACGTCGTGCCCGAGCGACCCAGCATGGTATTCACAGCTAGCGTTCACATCGAAACTAGGCGGGTATGGTAGCTTTGCAGGGGGAAGGGGTCTCGGCTCAACCATCCCTTTCTGGATTAAGTACGGCAAGATTTAACCATATGACATGGGTATAGGATCAAAGTGTACTTGATCAAAGGGCGTATTCTTCCTTTCAAGACTAAGTGGATTCTTTGGTTGATGCCCGTTTTGCTGTTGCCGATGATTATGTTGAACGGCATTAGCCTCACCTTCTTTCTTCTTTGGGTCATTGTTAAAGAACTTATTTTCCCCAACCTGATTATTGGAGGCGCCTTTTATTTTGCCGCTCTTCAACCCCTCTTCTATTCGTTCACCAATTACAACCACATCAGTAAAGCCTGATGATATGCTCCCTATCATTTTCTCATAGTAGGGCCCTTGAAGAGTGCTCATAAACGTATCGACCAATTCCCTTTCTAGAAGCGGTGGCTGCACACGGGCAGCAAGTTCTCTCCACCTTTGAGCATACTCTTTGAAAGATTCACCACTCTTCTGAGTAAGGCTCTGCAATTGCATCCGATTAGGAGCCATGTCTAGATTATACTTGTACTGTCTCATGAAGGCATCTGTGAGATCTTTCCACGTCTGGATTTGTGTTCTCTCTAGTTGCATATACCAATCCAGTGATGCCCCACTTAGACTATCCTGAAACACGTGGATCATAAGCTTCTCATCAGTGGCGTGTGCAGTCATTTTCCTGCAGAACATCTTCAAGTGATTCCTTGGACAGTGGATCCCTTTGTACTTTTCGAAGTCAGGCACTTTGAACTTTGGGGGGACGACTACATCCGGTACTAAACACATGTCCAAAGCATTGGATCCGTAGACACTAAAACCCTCTATAGCTTCCAACCTTTCTTCCAAGGCCCGATACATTTGAGCAGATTCAGCATTCGGGTGAGCATTGACGGGCGTAGCTTGGTGTAGCATAGAACATCCCACACCTTCAATAGTGTGATTGGGTGAGCTATTTCCATCTTGAAGAATGTTCTCGTTGTTTGTCATAGCTTGGAAGAGCTCAAGGAGCTTATCAATTTTTTCTTTTATGGAGTCAACATCTTCCCTTAGCGCAATATTATTCTTCTCAAGTTGCTCCATAGTCCTTCAAATGTTGGCATGTGTCCCGTTTTAGTGTCGAAGAGCAAGCAAGTATGTTTCTGGGGAATGATATGAGTTTTTTGATATGGGATGCAAATGCATGAAGGTGCATGTATGCAGATGTATGAAAGTGCATGGGTGTGCAAAAAAGATTTGTCTTTTCGTTTTTAAGGCATGCTAAAAAAATTTAATGACATGCCAAGATGTGGTGGGAATAAAGAAGGTCAGGATGTGACCTCAAGAACAAGCTTGTAGGGTAATTGGAAATACATAACCTAAATAGGGGGTCTCCTACGATATGCTAGTTCTAAATCTTTACTACCAAATCCCCTCACATGTCGGTTCTAGGGTATTTTGTTTGTTTGAGGGCGACAACCAAAGTCACGGCCCTCATTCAGAACTTCCCAACGAGATTGGGCTAGCCAATTCAAAGGGTCTCCCTTAGATGGAGTCATTGGGTTTAGCAAGGTCCCTAGAGTCACGGACCCAACCGGAAAATATTGCCGCCATTGCAAATACTCGCAAGACAACAACACCTTCAAGAGGATCTACTCTAGGTGGGGTTTTCATGTCGATCCTACAAGCCATACGTCAAGAGGACCAACATTACGCAACCACCGTCTTATCTCAAGTTTTTCTCCAAGCTCGGGTGTAGAGCTTTACTCAAATAATATCCCACCCCACAATTGATATATGTAGAAATAAATAGAATAAAACAAAATAAATAAAGCTTAAAGATAAAACCAATAATAAAAGGAAATAAAACACGATAAAAGCAAGCAAACAATCGGGAGGACCCAAAACCCTAAAACTAACAAGGATAGGCTTGACTCTCTAATAGTCCCCAGTGAAGTCGCCAGCTGACGCGGGTGGAAAAATGCGCGAGCGGAAAGTGCTCTCTAGACAGTAAAGTCGCCACCGAACTTTATTTATTCCCGGAGGAAAAGGAAAATATCGATAAAACCTTAAAATAATGGAAAGATGGTCGTCGCAACCATTTCCAAGTTCGGGAGTCGATTATGCGAGGGGAAGGTATTAGCACCCCTCACATCCGTTGTATTCAACGGGAACCTTCTCATTAATTTTAGGGTTAAAAATAGTGTTTTAATTTATTTGCATGCTTTTTATTAGTTATTAGTTATTAAAAATATTTATAAAAAGGGAAAAAAAATTAGGTTTTTAATTAGTGTGCTTGACGAGATGTACGAATCTCGCTCCTACGTATTCCCGGAGCTACATGGTAACAAAGATCACAACGTATCTTTGACAGATTTTGAATTCCAAAATCTCTCTCATACGCTCCTCTTCAGCAAATGAAAGGTCTATAAATACCAAGGAGTTACATGAAGAAAAACTTAAGAGTTTACACAATGATTTAATCATACATTGTTGAAGCAAAAATCAACAAAGTTCCAAACTCTTCACAAAGCAAGCTAATCACAAAAGTTCTCACACTTACATTGTTTACACGCTTGTTATTCTATCATCTCTTATATGAGTTGATGCTCACAAATTACCAAACACTTTGTAACCTCTCAAATCTATCTTTTAGGTTAGATTGAGTGATTGTGAGAAAGTCTTTTCTAGTAAAGAAAAGCATTGTGAGAAAGTCTTTTCCAGTTAGGAAAAGCAGTTTGTAAAAGTCTTTTCGAGTGAAGAAAAGCAGATTGTATTTTGATCAAGGGTTGATCAAAAGTTGGTGCCAAGCAGAAGGTTCTGATCTGAGCATTTTAGTGGATAATCTCACAAGGTTGTGAGGACTGGACTAGCCCAAGTTTGGGTGAACCAGGATAACTTCTTGGTGTTGTATTTTCTCTAATCCCTTAATCTCTTAAAATACAACTCAACTAAAACCAACTAAATAGCTCCAGAGTTCTCTGGTCCTTCACTTATATTTTTGCAATCATTATTGTCTTAACATTATTTCTTTGATTACTTGTTAACTAACTCATAAAAGAAATAGTGTGTTAAGTTGCTATTTAGAAAAAGAAATTTAAAAAGGGTCACAATTCAAACCCCCCTTTCTTGTGACATTTATTGCTACTTCAATTGGCATCAGAGCACTGCCTCTAAAGGTTTGTGCACCTAACCAGTGCTAGAGGAAAAAGATTCAGGGAGAAAAATGTCAAAAGAAAGATACATTGCAGAAGGAGGTTCTTCTTCAAGGCCACCATTGTTTACAGGGAAAAACTATTACTTCTGGAAAAACAAAATGCAATTGTTTCTTAAATCCCAGGAAGTAGGTATGTGACGTATAGTTACAGAAGGAGATTATGTTCCTACAGCAACTTCACCTGAAGGAGTCATCTCTGAGAAACCAGAAGAAGCTTGGACTATAGTAGAACAAACAAAGGTACTCCTAAACTCTAAAGCTCACTTATTTTTATCTTGTGCCTTAAGCATGGAAGAAAGTGAAAGAGTAGATGAATGTGTCACGGCCAAACAAGTTTGGGACACTTTAAGAATTCATCATGAAGGAACTAATCATGTAAAAGAAACTAGAATAGACATAGGAGTAAATAAATTTGAAACCTTTGAAATGGGTGAAAATGAAAGCATTGATGAAATGTTCTCAAGATTTACTTCTATAATAAATGAATTAAGATCACTTGGGAAATCTCTCACAACACATGATAGAATTAGAAAAATCTTTAGATGTCTTCCAATTTCTTGGAGACCCATGATTACTGCAATTACGCAAACCAAAGATTTAAAAATTCTTCCCATAGAAGATCTTATTGGATCTCTAAGAGCTCATGAGGTTGTTCTTCAAGGGGATAAACCTTTAAAGAAAGATAAAACTATTGCTTTAAAAGCCTCTCAAAAAGAAACAAATAATACCTGTTCTTTAGAAGTAGAAACTAAAGACACAGATTCAACACAAGAGGAAGCTGAAAGTGAGTTAGCTTTTATCTCTAGTAAAATTCAGAGAATGCTAAGAAGAAGAGATCAAATTAGAAAGAATTTTTCAATAGGAAAAGATAACTCAAAAAATGACTTTGACAAAAGTCAAGTTACTTGTTTCGGATGCAACAAACCTGGGCATTACAAATCAGAATGTCCTTTGAGCAAAACTCCTAGGAAATTTCCTTTTAAGAAAAAGTCAATGATGGCCACCTGGGAAGTTGATGATGAATCTGAAACAAATGAAGAAGAAGAAGCCAACATCTGTCTAATGGCAAACTCAGACAATGAAGAGGTATTTCTTTTTGATAAAACTCATTTATTTAATGAATTAGAAACCAACTTTGATAGTTTACTGCTTGATTCTGAGTTTTTATCTAAACAATGTCTTTTACTTCAAAAAGAAAATTCAGAAATCAAAGAGGAAAAAGAAAAACTTCTGTGTTCAAATAATGAACTCAAGAAAACGATTCAAGAACTTAATCAAAAACAAAGTCTGCCTTTAGATACTTCTGATCAAGAAAAAGAAAATTCTTTACTAAAAACTGAAATAAAAAAACTTAGAACTGATCTGACAGTTTTCATAAAATCCACAGAAACCCTTCAAAACATTATGGGATCACAATCAAGTTTTTTCAATAAAACAGGTTTAGGTTTTGATAATGCAAAAACTCAGAAATTATACAAAAACCATTTTATTCTTGACAAAAAGGAAATTAAGGTTAAATGTTCTTTTTGCAAAAAGTTTGGTCACCTAGAATCCATTTGTTTTCAAAAGAAAAAAATTAGAACTTAAATTTTACAAAGAACCAAAACGTTATCGTCATACAGAAAAAATATTGAAACAAAGTTGGTATGAAGATAATCATAAAGAAAATGAATGTCAGTTTGTTAGAACTAACCATCAAGGACCCAAGATGATATGGGTACCTAAAGCATCAAAGAATCAATTTACAGGTACATTATCAAGGGGTAAAGAAAAAGCCATGGTTTTTGGACAGTGGCTGTTCAAAACACATGACAGGAGATAGAAGATGTTTCCTCTCCTTCGTGCAAAAGGAAGGAGGACCAGTTACGTTTGGAAATAACAATACTGCACAAATAAAAGGAAAAGGTATTATAGGTAAAAATAATTCTGCAAAAATAGAAAATGTTCAATACGTTGAAGGTCTTAAACATAATTTGCTTAGTATTAGTCAACTTTGTGATAGTGGTTTTGAAGTCATTTTTAAACCAAACATTTGTGAAGTTAAACAAACCTCCTCAGGAAAAGTTTTCTTTTCTGGATCAAGAAAGAAAAACTTATATGTTTTATACTTAGATGACATTCCAGCCGAATCATGTTTTATGTCTATTGAAAAAGATAAGTGGATTTGGCACAAAAGAGCTGGTCATGTAAGCATGAAAACAATTTCAAAAATATCTCAACTTGATTTAGTAAGAGGGCTTCCAAAAATAAAGTTTGATAAAGATAAAGTTTGTGAAGCTTGTGTAAGAGGAAAACAAGTTAAAAGTAGTTTTCATCTAAAAGATTTTATTTCAACTAAAAAACCTTTGGAACTTCTTCACATTGACTTATTTGGTCCTGTCAACACCACAAGTCTTGGTGGGAAACAATATGGTTTTGTTATAGTAGATGACTACTCTAGATTCACATGGGTGCTATTTTTGAAAAATAAAGATGAATCTTGTGATGCCTTCAAAAACTTTTGTAAACTAGTTCAAAATGAACAAGGCTCAAATATCATTTCTGTCAGAAGTGATCATGGGGGAGAATTTGAAAATTCTTCTTTCAAATCATTCTTTGATGAAAATGGAATTTCTCACAATTTCTCTTGTGCAAGAACTCCTCAACAAAATGGAGTAGTTGAAAGGAAAAATAGAACCTTACAAGAAATGGCAAGAACGTTGTTACATGAATCAAATGTTGAAAAATATTTTTGGGCTGAAGCCATAAATACATCTTGCTATATTTTGAATCGTGTTTCAATTAGAAAAATTTTAAACAAAACACCTTATGAACTTTGGAAAAATAGAAAACCAAACATCTCATATTTTCATATTTTTGGTTGTTTTTGTTATATCTTAAACACAAAAGAAAATCTTGGTAAGTTTGATTCAAAATCAGACAAAGCTATTTTTCTAGGATATTCTTCTAACTCTAAAGGTTATAGAATTTATAATTTAAGAACTCAAACTATGGAGATAAGCATGCACATTGTCTTTGATGAATTTGATGATCTCATAATACCTTCCAACGAAGAAGAACAAGAAGTTCAAACTACTCAAGAAACTCCAACTCAAAAGGAAGAAGAAGATCCTTTACTTCCTCCAAAAACTTTAAGAATTGTTGGGAGTCATCCTCCAGATCAAATCATTGAAAACCAACAGATGGTGTAAGAACAAGGTTTTCATTTAAAGAAAACGAAAGCAACTTGGCATTGATCTCTCAGATAGAGCCAAAATCCATTGGAGAAGCTATTACTGGCAAATCATGGGTAGAAGCAATGGAAGAAGAACTTCTTCAATTTGAAAAAAGTCAAGTATGGTCACTTGTTCCATCTCCTGCAAATCACTCAATAATAGGAACAAGATGGGTGTTCAGGAACAAACTAAATGAAGAAGGTAAAGTTATTAGAAACAAAGCTAGACTTGTTGCTCAAGGCTACAATCAACAAGAAGGCATTGATTATGATGAAACTTTTGCTCCAGTTGCAAGGTTAGAAGCAATAAGAATTCTTTTAGCATATGCATCTCATAAAAATATCAAATTATTTCAAATGGATGTTAAAAGTGCTTTTTTAAATGGTTTTCTAAATGAAGAAGTTTATGTTCATCAACCTCCTGGTTTTGAAAATCAACAAAAACAAGATCATGTGTTTAAACTTTCAAAAGCTTTATATGGTCTAAAACAAGCTCCTCGAGCTTGGTATGATAGATTAAGTGCATTCTTGATTAAGAACAAATTTTCTAGAGGAAAAATTGACACAACTCTTTTTAGAAAGCTTGATCAAAATGATTTACTTATTGTACAAGTATATGTTGATGATATCATTTTTGGATCAACAAATGAAAAAATGTGTGAAGACTTTTCCCATCTCATGCAAAGTGAATTTGAAATGAGTATGATGGGAGAATTAAGATATTTTCTTGGTTTACAAATTAAACAAGAAACACATGGTATTTTTATTTGTCAAGAAAAATATATTAAAGATCTTCTCAAAAAATATAAAATGAATGAAGCCAAACTAATGGCAACTCCCATGCATCCATCTTCATGTTTAGACAAGGATGAAAAGGGTAAAATTGTCTCTGAAAAGAAGTACAGAGGTATGATTGGATCTCTTTTGTACTTAACTGCCAGTAGACCAGATATTGTTTTTGTAGTAGGTCTATGTGCACGTTTTCAAGTTTCCCCTAGGGAATCTCATCTGACAGCAGTAAAGAGAATTTTCAGATATCTTGTCGGTACTACTAATATTGGTCTTTGGTATAGCAAAGATTCTATTTTTGACTTAACCGCTTTTTGTGACGCTAACTACGCTGGTGACAAAATTGAAAGAAAAAGTACTAGTGGCGCGTGTCAATTTCTTGGAAAAGCACTCATAAGCTGGTCATGCAGAAAACAAAACACGATAGCATTATCCACTAGTGAAGCTGAATATGTGTCAGCTGCAAGCTGCTGCTCTCAAATTTTATGGATCAAAAATCAGCTTGAAGATTATTCAATAAGGTACACAAATGTACCTATTTTTTGTGATAATACTAGTGCAATTAATTTGTCAAAAAATCCCATCCAACACTCAAGATCAAAGCATATTGAGATAAAACATCATTTTATTAGGGATCACATAAACAAAAAAGATTTTGAATTAATATTTGTTAATACTGAAAATCAATTAGCTGATATCTTTACTAAACCTTTAGTAGAAGATCGTTTTAATCTTTTAAAAGAAAAACTAAATATTATATCCAATCCCTCACACAACTTACTTGACTAAGTATCTATTTGTGTGGTTGCTAATCCCTTTTCCCCTATTCACCCCAAGCTTCCACGTAGGGAAGAAGAAAAGTTTTTTCAAAAGCAAAAACTTTTCATCTTTTCAATCTATGATAGATGATCATTATTACCTATACCTTGAGTATCATTTTTCAAGATACTCCTTCATTCATTGTCCCTTTTCTCACTTCTTTTCTTGGTTACCAACACTCAACCCTTCACTTCTTCACTCTCTCACTCAAACCTTTTAGATTCTCTGATCACTACTTCATCTTCCTCCTCTCAAACACTCAACCATGGTTCGCACGAAGCAAACCGCCAGAAGAGCTCCTCCATTCCATAATCCATCACCAATTCACCCAAGCTTCCGCCAGAACAATCCCTCTGATGAACCCTTAAACCTTCCAGCTCTCCAAACTATCTTTCCTCCACATTTTCAACAACACCAGCCTCCAAACCTTAATCAAACTCCACCTCATCTCAAACCAAAGGTTAAGAAGAAACAACCTTCAAGCTCGTTACCAACTCGCCGTTCTCAAAGGATTTTATCTGGAGTTGGCAAATCTCAAAGTAATGCTGAACGCATTTACATTACTTGTGAGACTACTGATGAAGAAGAAGATAATCCTAAAAAGTCTTCTTCTAGCTCAACCCCAAAATCATCAAAAACCCTTTCTGAGTCTTCACCAAACTCCTCTTCTTCTTATGAAAAAACTCCTTCTCCAAAAAGTTCTAAACCTTTTTCTGACAAAGACAAAGGAAAGAATGTTATTGAAGAAGCAGAAGCTCAGCCAAAGAAGCGCTTTAGACAAAAATCAATTAATGAGTTAGTAAAAGACAGAACCCCCTTGTTTGGAAAAGCTGATGAGAAAAGATTCTTAAAGAAATGGAGAACAAGACCAATTGTTGTTGGACGGTTCTTTAAACTACAAGCATTGGAGAGACACGAGCTAGATCTCAAGTACTATACGGACTATCAAGGTTGGTCTCACTTTCTTCAAATAAAAGAAACTTACTACCCTAGGTTAGTACAAGCTTTCTTTTATCAAGCTCACTGTGACAATGACACCAACACCATTAGGTCCATAGTCAAAGGAGTAGAAATTGTCTTAGATGTTGAGTTTATTGCTAAGTTTTTTAAACTTCCAACTGATGGTCTTAAATCTTATGGTAGTAACTGTTATAGCCAAGCCAATGTGACAATTGATGAGGTTAGAGAATCTCTTTTTAAGCCTACCACTCCAAAAGATCAGTTCACCACACCACACCTCAAACTACTACCAAAAATCTTCAACATTATCAGCAAAGGCAATATAATGCCTAGGCAAGGCAAATATGATGCCTTAGGTGACAATGACCTCATGGTCATTCATCACCTCTTTGAGAGAAAACGCCTAAACCTTCCATTTATCATTATAAAATTCATGATGGAAGTTGCAAACTGGAATAACAAAAAATTCTGTGTTTCTTATGGCATGATTTTAACCCAAATTTTTAAACATTTTGAAGTCTCTCTCAAAGGTGAAATTGCTGAGACCAAAGTCAAAAAGTTTGACCTCAAAAATTTGAAATATTTCAAACCTGACACTACTCCAAATGTCCCACTCAAAACGTATAAGAGAAAAAGAGGTGAAACCTCAAACTTGGATAGCTTCCTTAACACTGCACAGTCTGTGCAAGCTGATCCTATTGTGTCTGAAAATGAACCACCAATTCCATCTGACCAAATTGATCCTTGTGTTCCTTCTGATCCTTTTCTTGAGGAAGAAAACCTTCAAACTCATTCCTCATCCCCACTGGCTGAACCAAGAAATGAGATCAATCTAAATGTACCACCATCCAATTCTCAGATCAATACTCCTTTAATTTCTTCTCCACAAACTGAGTCACCACAAGTGGTTCCACAGTTGGGTGTTACACAAGCTACCACACAGCTTGACCCTAACACAGTTTTGGAACCCTTGCTATATGAACAAACCATATCTCCACTCTTCTCATCACCACAAAACTTCAATTTCTCACCTCTGTTTAATGAGAATCCTCAGAGTAACTTCTTCAACTCATCATCTCAGAATATATTTGATCAACCTTTCTTCAATGACATTTTGAACCCTCCTCCTGTTACTACTATTCCACCCATGCAAGCTATGCCATTCATGAACGATGCTGGTCCTTCTAATCCTCAACCTCAGCCTCAGCCTATGCCTAACTTACCAAGGTCTAAGACTGAGAGAAATACAGAAAGGATTAAGAGAGACATTAAGAAATTATTTCAAGGCAACAACTTATTGATAATCATCTCTCATACATCACTATGGAGAATTCTATTATGAGAGCTTGGTTTAGGAACGTGGTATGTTATTTGTACAATCTGCCATATCCAGAACATAACCCCTACCCACCTCCTGTTCATGTTATGCCCCAGCCTTCTCCTTCATCATCTTCTGGTGATTCAACTCCAACTAATCAGGAGCCCTGAATGTCTTTTTGATGAGACAAAGGGGGAGAAAGGAAGAAGAAATGAAGCTGCTGGAAGACAGTTGCAGAGCAAGCTTCAGATGCTAGCAAAACATGTTTTATGCTGCTTATGGCGTATTTTGTTTATTTTAAAAACTTGCCATAATTATGTGTTGCTATCTGTATGCATCTGTATTTTGGCTATATTTTGCTACTGCTATGAACTTCTTTATGTTATGTTTTGATTAAGTATTTTGATTTGCTAGTAATCCAGTATGATACTATGCAATGCTTTTATATGTTATATGCAATGTCTATTAATCATGCTTGGATCATCTGTTAGGTTTATGCTAAACTTTGATGTTTATAAAAAATTTTGCTTTCAAACTAATATGTGATACTGTCAAAACTTGAATGCTAAGTTTTTGCAAAACTATCAAAGAAATGACAGTCACACTTGGTGTGATTTTTTTCCTACTTGATCATTTTTAATTAAAACTTAGAATTTAAACTCAGTTTTAATTCAATCTCAAAAAGAAAAAGATCAAAACTCAATTTAGAGAAGAATGCTTAAATTGAGGGGGAGTAATTGACAAATCAAATGCTTAAGATTATCAAAAATCTTTTTATCAAAACTCTCAAAATCAAAATTAATTTAGATGTTTGTCATCATCAAAAAGGGGGAGATTGTTGGAAACAAAATCCTTACTTGATGTTTTAAAGATAACAAACATATAAATTAAATTATAATATTGATTATCTTGTTATTTGCTAATGTGTTTTGTGAGAAATGTTTCAACGATAATGTTATCGTCTGACAACAGTAACGCACCAGAAGAACACATACACAAGTAAAACAATGGAAAGTCATACGTAGCAAACAAGATTTAATTGAAGCAACTTAAATTCTTGGATTTAATGATGAAAATCTCCACATGAAAATCTCCACAAAAGTTCTCATACTTACATTGTTTACACGCTTGTTATTCTATCATCTCTTATATGAGTTGATGCTCACAAATTACCAAACACTTTGTAACCTCTCAAATATGTCTTTTAGGTTAGATTGAGTGATTGTGAGAAAGTCTTTTCTAGTAAAGAAAAGCATTGTGAGAAAGTCTTTTCCAGTTAGGAAAAGCAGTTTGTAAAAGTCTTTTCGAGTGAAGAAAAGCAGATTGTATTTCGATCAAGGGTTGATCAAAAGTTGGTGTCAAGCAGAAGGTTCTGATCTGAGCATTTTAGTGGATAATCTCACAAGGTTGTGAGGACTGGACTAGCCCAAGTTTGGGTGAACCAGGATAACTTCTTGGTGTTGTATTTTCTCTAATCTCTTAATCTCTTAAAATACAACTCAACTAAAACCAACTAAATAGCTCCGGAGTTCTCTGGTCCTTCACTTATATTTTTGCAATCATTATTGTCTTAACATTATTTCTTTGATTACTTGTTAACTAACTCATAAAAGAAATAGTGTGTTAAGTTGCTATTTAGAAAAAGAAATTTAAAAAGGGTCACAATTCAAACCCCCCTTTCTTGTGACATTTTATTGCTACTTCATCTTGTACCATGTTTGGTCCCATAACACCTTTATCACCCACTTCGGCCCAACACAATGGTGTCCTACACTTCCTTCCATACAATTCTTCATACGGGGCCATCCCAATGCTAGAATGGTAACTGTTGTTATAGGCAAATTCAATCAAGTGTAGGTGATCACTCCAGCTACCCCCATCTTCTAACACACATGATCTTAGCATGTCTTCCAAGGTCTGAATAGTCCTTTCAGATTGTCCATCTGTCTGGGGGGTGATGAGACGTGCTCATCTTCTGTCGAGTACCCATAGCTTCCTGAAATGCATTCCAAAATCTCGACGTGAATCTTGGATCTCGGTCTGACATAAAACTCAACGGCACACCGTGCAACCTCACTATTCGTTCGATGAATAGCTCAGCATACTTTGGAGTCTTGTATGTGGTCTTCACCGGTATGAAATGAGCCGACTTTGTTAATTTATCAACAATTACCCAAATAGGATCATACCCCTTTCTAGTACGAGGTAACCCGCCAACAAAATACATATTGATCTGTTTCCACTCCCATTCAGGGATCTCTAGTGGTTGCAATTCACCAGCTGGCTTCTGATGTGCAATCTTTACCTGCTGACATACCACACAACGTGCTACGAACTCTGCTATTTCAGTTTTCATGTCGGGCCACCAATAGTCTTTCTTTAAATCATGATACATCTTGGTGGAACCAGGGTGAATGGAAAACCCGCTCTTATGAGCTTCGCTCAGAATCAGCTGCTTCAACTCGATGTCATTTGGTATACACACCCTTTCTCCATAAAGAATTGCTCCGTCTGCTGCTACGGAAAATTCCGGTTTACCAACTCTCCCTTGCAGGTTAGGGTCGGATCTATGAGCCTGGACAATCCTGCTTCTTAGATCACATGACATTTCTAATTTACTCATTAACAATCCGCCTTCTACTTCTACCACATTGAAGTTTAAGTTTCTGAAACTCTCGATGAGACTACACTTATGCATCATCAATTCTGACACATGCAATGCTTTTCTGCTCAAGGCATCTGCCACTACATTGGCCTTGCCAGGGTGATAATTCAAATCGAATTCGAAATCTTTCAAGTATTCCATCCAGCGTCGTTGTCTCATGTTTAATTCTTTTTGATCAAACAGGTATCTCAAACTTTAATGATCACTAAACAAATCAAAATGCACTCCATATAAGTGATGTCTCCATGTTTTTAACACAAAAATTATGGCGGCTAGTTCGAGATCATGTGTTGGGTAATTCTCTTCATGAGTGTTGAGTTGTCTGGATGCATATGCTACCACCTGCCCGTCTTGCATAAGTACACATCCAAGTCCTTTAGCTGATGCATCACAGTACACTACATAATTCCGAGTTGGATCCAGAATTAGCAAAACAGGGGCCTGAGTCAACACCTCCTTCAACCGTCCGAAGCTCCTCTCACACTCTTCGTCCCATACGAAGAGCGTGTCTTTTCTTGTCAAGTGTATCAACGGCAACACGATCTGGGAGAAACTCTTGATAAACCTTCGGTAATAACCGGCTAACCCCAGAGAACTTCTGACTTCTGTAACACTTTTGGGTCGTTCCCAATTCAACACCGCTTCTACTTTTGACCGATCCACTGATGCGAGGGCTTCTCCTCCCTCTTAATCACTCATTGATCATATATATCTACTCTCTTACCTTGTTATCTTCTAGAATCTTCAATCTCTACCTCTTTCTCTAACTTGTTCTTCTATGTTTTTCTCCTCTTCTAAGCTTCTCTCTCTTCCTCTTCAAAAGGTCATGCGAAAATGAACACTCTCTCTCTAATTTTAACTCTTATACCTAGGTTAAGTCATCCTTCTTAATTTACCAAACTACCCTCCCTCATAGTAAGCCCAACTCTACTTTCTAACTACACCTCCTAAAAACACTACTCTATTAAATACACCTCCTTATCTAATGACACATAAATTAATTATATAAAACAAACATGACAATTAAATAAATAAACCCAAATAAATAAATAAAAACGGGGCGTGACAAACGCCTCTCTGGACCTCTGGAATCGCCGTTAAAAAGTAGTCAAAATACCTAAAATTCGGAACCCTTATTTTTGCCAAACTGTGCGCAATATATATATATATATATATATATATATATATATATATATATATCAAAATTCACGCGTCTGCACCTGGCTCAGGATTTCCTGCGCCGAGCGCAGATGGCAGTAGCTGAGACACAATTTGACTTTTTTTGTGGCCTTTTTCCTTCTTTCTTCTGATTCATACGAACTCATTACTTGGTGCAACTCCTTGTATTATTGTACTAAAAACAAACTAATTTGCAGGCATTTACTTAGAAAATCTAAGACTGACGTGAATTCATCACAGCCCCAAACTTGAACTTTTCCTTGTCCTCAAGGAATATCTTCGTCCATCGGAAAACCTGGCACTATCATCAATAATTTTATTAAAAGTTATCAAAATCAATCAAGTTAGACACCCACAATTTCCATTTCAATGTTCATCCCTATCATGAATTTACTCGTACACAGATTGAAATAAAAAATCAAGAACTTTTCACTAACATTGACCAAATTAGCCATTCTACCATCAGCTTGCAAACATTCTAGAATTAAATCAACATGCATAAGAGTTCACACCTTTAGAGGACTTGAGGGTTATAACGGGGCTAAGGTTTTAGGGTGGATGTTTTTGGAAGGTAAGCAGAAAAACTTGGAGTTTCAAAGATCACCTATTTCACAAGATTGGATTATTCAAGCATTCCTCCCTTAATTTCGAGCATTGTCATACTAGAGAACTTATTTATCAAAAAAAATTTCTTCTTTTTCATATATTTCATATATCATTTGGTGTTTTGTTTTTGTGTACACCATTTTTTTCATCATCATTTTTTTTCTTTTTTTCTAGTTCTCTAATACTCCACCCCAAACTTAATCGGTTGCAAATACCAAAAGCAACCCCAAACTTAATGATGAGCATTGTGCTCGAATCATAAGTATCGTGATCTAACTCCAAGAAAATCATCTTTTTTTTTTCTTATTATATTTTCAAACTTGGGTTATCAAATAAAGACATTTTTCTTTCGGCTCAAATGGGGTTAACGAAGGATATAATATGAGTAATGGTGGCTTCAAAAAGGCTCAAGGTACAAACATCATGCCTCGGTGTGTAACTCTTAGCAATCAATCAATTAAAAGAACAAAAGCAAGTTCTAGAGAATTAGCTAAGTTGTGGAATCTCTCATTACAAGAAAATTTTATGTGTTTGAGCTCAAATTCTCACGGCTTGGCCGGATTATCCAGTGGTCAATGTTTGAGAAATTTCCTCAACTTTTCTAATTGTAATCAAATATGCAAGTAATCAAACAAAGAAATCACAAATTCATGTATCATGGTGCTAACATAACTGACTTATAATAACATTCAAACAAAAGCATTCCGGTAGTGCACATGTTTTTAAACAGCCAAAAACATTCATCAGAGACAAAATTAAATTCATGTTAAAAGGAAGTGATACTAACCTTGGGTTGCCTCCCAATCAACGCTCGTTTAACGTCAATAGCTTGACGGTCCGTGACCTAGAGGTCACGCGCTTGTTTAACGTCATTAGCTTGACTCCTCAACCATCGTTAGGGTGGTATATATGATAGAAAGAACACGTCATCCTTCTTTTGCCTCTTGTTTGGTAAAAATTCCATGAACTTCGCATAGAGAATCTGTTGAGGCAAAATCCCAATTTGATGTTTTAAAGATAACAAACCTCTTAATTATATTTTAAGTGTAATTTTAATCTCTTTGGTATCTAACAAGTGCTCTTGAGTGTTTTTAATTAAGCTAGGAACAATTGAGCTTTTAGATCAAATACCACTTGATCACGGTCGTTTCGTGGTCAAATAATATTTTAAGTTAAGAGTAGTACAAGGTAGTTAACCTTGGCCGTCTCACAAGGATCTCTAATTGATAATCAGTAAAAATAAGAACGATGAATAACACAATTAAATAGGGGGTTATGGGTTTGTTTAGATCGAAAGACTATTAGAAATTCAATTGATAAAAAGACGATCAATCCATTGGTTTTAGGAAAACTTCGTTATGATTCTATCCTCGGTTCACATAAAATATTGTTTATATGTTCATGCCTTGGTTGGTTTATAAGACCGATTATACAAGCGATAAGCAGTTTTATACTAATTCATTCGATTAAGCAAAGAATGTGTTCAACTAACCCTTTTTTGCTAAGCGCGAAAAAAACCTATATCAATTCCTATTCGAACTAGTCATACAAGCGATGAATCAATCCGAAAAGTCTCACAATATATAACTCGAAACAGAGATTAAGCATCACTATATTCGAGTTTCATAAATAAATAAAGAGCATAAATTGATAAGAGAAGACGATAAATAGATAAACTGAATTACTATTAAGAATTGAACCTCAAGAAGTCATGAACGATGTTCCCATATACGAATGGATAAACCTATGGTTTAGTTCTCCATGAGAGCAACAACCTTTCTTTTCTATTTTGCGTGAATACTGACTGCATAATCCTAGGCTGTGTTTTTTATATTTTATATTACATGGTAAAAACGGGCCTTAAACGTATCGAGTCGAAAAATATAAGTTGTGCTGGAAATTGGTAATTTAAATCACGTCTGGGACATAAACGTAATTATTTGACTTATTTGCGCTCCAAACTGGCTTCAGGCTTCAACATAAATGTTGTAGCTCTTTCTCTTAGCTTTCCAACGCATCTTCCCGCGCCTCAATCCAATATTGGTAGCTCAAGTTATGGTCTCCACGATGAGAAGGTGTCAAATTACTATTTATTACGAAAATAAATGGCAAAACATAAATAATAGCAAAGCTAGACTCTAAACACAAAACATGATAAAAATACCAAATTAGCAGGAGAAGTCAGAAAAATGCACAGAGTGATTAACAAGTGCATTAAAATGAACTGATCACCACTCTTTTATTTTGGTAAAAATAAGCTTCAGGATCAGTCTCAGATCGCTCTCTGAGTTTTGCGCAACATTCATGTTCACACAATCAATGCAAAAGCACTTATGAATAAGTCAACCATGTACAAG
Organism: Trifolium subterraneum; assembly: GCA_951799995.1. NCBI lineage: Eukaryota > Viridiplantae > Streptophyta > Magnoliopsida > Fabales > Fabaceae > Trifolium > Trifolium subterraneum. The sequence goes on along the minus strand of OX637462.1, from coordinate 35,196,868 downwards.
ACAAATTAAATGAACACTTTTATCTCGGGCTTAACTCACAAGATCTCTACAGTCCAAGAGTTCATTTAAGGCATGAAATATTTGGATGACTAGTGAAGTTACCACATTTGCCAAGTTCAAGGTTCAAGCATATGCACATGATCAAATGTCCAAAGAAACATTCCCACATATTACTTGGACTGATAAATCCATGAACCATTGAGAAATAGATAGCACTACAAGTCTATAGGTTGACTTGTACTTACAATGAATAAAGAAAGAACAATCTTCAAAGTAGTCTCACCTTCTCCAATAAAGCTTGTACTTGCAACATTACTTTATGAAACATCAAGTACAGTCAACAGTTGCTATTCTTATCCATCACAGCTGTCCATTACGTGCTTCAGCTTCTCTTCATCAAAAGGAAGGAGTTCATTCACGCCCAGAATTTGGAGAACGATCTCAGACCAATGCTGGAAAGAGAAAGTACTTACTTGGAGAAACACTAGCTCACATACAGCTGTTTAAAGTTTATCCAAAAGTTGCACAACAGTTTTACTTGTTTGATAAGCAACATACAGCAACATTACAGCTCAACAACAGCTCACCATACGCTCCTCCTCCAATAGTCAGAAGAAGAAACTTTGGAGATCAATCTCAGAGTGATCAGTTTTCTTCAAATATCATGAGTTGTCATTTGTAGAGCTACTAGCCGTTATTTTGTAGAGGCCTTTGGCAACATTGAAGAGCAAGAGTTTCTACTACAACATTTCTACACTTGTCTTTGTGATGCAAGTTTTATCAAGAGTTCTTCTTTATCTCTCTCACTCAGATCTGTAAATTTAAATATCTAGGATCAGAATATCCATTGAGTGTACTTAGAGTTTTCATCCATTTTTAAAGCTTCTCAAAATTTTATTGAGTGAATAGGCTTTGATTACCAATCTTCCATCATTGTAACCTTGGCTCAAGTTAGTATGTAACTACTAATTGAGTGACACCTCTGACTTAGGTAGATTAAGCCTGTAAAGCTTAGAAGAAAGTTTGATCTTGGATCTAGATCAAAAGGAAATGTAACTTGATATCATTAGCATCTCCTAGTGGGCAATCTCACAAGGAGTGTGGGGATTGGACTAACCCAAGTTTTGGGTGAACTAGGATAAATTGTTTGTGTGGTTTCTCTTCTCTATACTCTGATTTAATTTACGCAAACACTTATCACACAAATCACAAGATATCATTTCTATATACTGTCAGAAAGTGTTGGGAGAACGTTCTCCAGTCTGCAACACATTTTGAATATTTGATTTAACTAACAATCTAAGAAAAATCTTTGAGTATATTGTTTGTGATTATTTTTATAGGCAATATTTAAAAGGTTCACAATTCAAACCCCCCCCCCCCCCCCCCCCCCCTTTCTTGTGAAAAACTTTGCTACTTCAATTGGTATCAGAGCCTGGTTCTAAGGATAAGCATATAACAAAGTGCTAGAGGAAAAGATTCAGGAAGGAAGTAATGGCTAAAAACGCAAAGTTTATATCTGAAGGAGGATCATCAAACAAACCACCTCTATTTGACGGTGATAACTACTACTATTGGAAGGACAAAATGGAGCTCTTTCTTAGATCCCAAGACAACAACATGTGGCATGTTGTGGAAGTTGCAGAATATGTTCCATTGGATAAAGATTCAACAAATCCTAAACCACAAGCTGAATGGACTACTCAAGAAGCTGATAGGGTACTCCTAAATACTAAAGCTAAATTGTTTATTAAAAGAAATATGGGAAACTTTACAAACTCATCATGAAGGAACCAACAGTGTCAAAGAAACAAGGATAGATATTGGTGTTAGAAAGTTTGAACTGTTTGAAATGAAGGAAGAGGAAACCATAGATCAAATGTATGGTGGATTTACAAGCATTATAAATGAACTCAACTCCTTGGGACAAACATATACTATACACATGAGAGAATAAGAAAGATTATCAGAAAGGTCTCAGCTATCACAGTGGCAAAATATCTCACTAAAGTATCACTAGAAGATCTCATTGGCTCATTAAAAGCTCATGAATCTATTCTTCAAGAAGACAAGCTTAGAAAGAAGATGATTGCTCTAGAAACTCAATCTGGAGAATGTTCTTAGAAAGATGAAACATTCTGTGAAAATGAGGAATCACTTCAAGAAGATGATGAAGAAGAATTAGCATTCCTGTCAAGAAGAATTCAGAGATTGATGACAAGAAGAAATCAATTCAAGAAGAATTTTCAACCCAAAAGGAATGGAGCAAAACCAGAAGTAGACATGAGGAAAATACAATGTTATGGATGCAATCAATATGGTCACTACAAAAATGATTGTCCAAAGAACAAACAGAATAAACCTTTCTTCAAAAAGAAATCCATGATGGCTACTTGGGATGATCTAGAAGAAGCACAATCAGAAGATGAAGAACAAGAAGCAAATGTCTGTCTCATGACACATTCAAACACAGAAGAGGTAACACTTGATCCTAGTTTATCTTGTCCAAAAACTGAACATCTCTTTGATAACCTACTATATGACACTCAAATCTTAAATCAAAAAAATGCTAAACTCAGAGATGAAATCACTGTGTTAACCAAAGAAAGAGATGAATATAAGAAAGAGATTAGTCTTAAAACTGATGTTATAAAAGGTATGCAAACTGCTCATACTGAACATTCTAAGAGATTTGAAATTCTTAGAAAAGATCAAAAAGAATGTTCTGAGGTAATAAAACAAAATATTATTTTGAAAAGAAACATCTCTAAATTAGAAAATGATTTGACAAAATTTATCAGCACTACTACAACCTTTGAAAACATTTTAGGATCACAAGCTGGATTTTTTGATAAATCTAGTATAGGACACAATCCTTATCAGAACTGAAAGCTATATGAATAATGGCTTATTCCAAATAAAAAAAAAGAATTTTCAAAAATATAAATGTGCATTTTGTCACAAGGATGGACATCTTGAAGCCTTTTGTTTCAAAAAGAAAGCAAGAAAACCAGTTTCTTATAGAACACCAGAACATTCTTAGAACAGTCTCAGAAATAACATGTTTAGATGACCTTCTTATAGACATTCTCAGAACACTCTCAGAAGATATGTCTATAGAAGAACTCCTTATAAGAGATCATCTTACCCTCAGAAGATCCCTTATAAGAATATTGAAACTAACATTCAAGGACCCAAGAAATTATGGGTACCTAAAAACTTATTAAACTCAAATGTAGCAATGCCTTCTAACAGTCAAGAGAAGGCCTTGATACTTGGACAGTGGATGCTCAAGACATATGACAGGAGATAGAAACAACTTTCTATCATTTGAAACAAGAGAAGGTGGATCAGTCACCTTTGAAAATAATGAGAAAGCTAGCATCAAAGGTATAGGTACAATTGGTAAGTCTGATTCTGCTAAGATTGAGAATGTTCACTATGTGGATGGCTTAAAACATAACTTAATAAGCATAAGTCAATTATGTGACAATGACTTTGAAGTTGGTTTTAAATTAGACTCATGTGAAATAAAACAATCTTCATCTAACAAAGTCTTATTTAATGGATCAATGATAAAGAATGTTTATGTCTTATACTTAGATGAATTACCTCCTGAATCATGCTTTGTCTCACTTGAAAAAGAGAAATGGATTTGGCACAAGAGGGCTGGTCATGCAAGTATGAAGACTATGTGAAAACTTTCCAAACTTGATCTAGTTAGAGGTTTGCCTAAGATTAGTTTTGATCTAGATAAAGTATGTGAATCATGCACAAGAGGGAAACAAGTTAAAAGTAGTTTTAAAAAAAAAGAATTTATTTCCACAAAAAGACCTCTTGAGTTACTTCACATAGACTTATTTGGACCTGTCAAAACTACAAGTCTTGGTGGCAAAAATTATGGCTTTGTAATTGTAGATGATTTTTCAAGGTTTACTTGGATGTTATTTTTAAAACATAAAGATGATTCTTTGGAAGCTTTTAAAACTTTTTGCTTAAGAGTTCAGAATGAGAAAGGAATCAATATTATCTCTATAAGAAGTGATCATGGAGGAGAATTTGAAAACTCTCTCTTTGAATCATTCCTTGATAATAATGGAATCTCTCATAATTTTTCTTGTCCAAGAACTCCCCAACAAAATGGAGTTGTTGAAAGGAAAAATAGAACTTTGCAAGAAATGGTAAGAACAATGATAAATGAATCAAATGTTGAAAAATACTTTTGGGCTGAGGCCATTAACACTTCTTGCTATATTTTAAACAGAGTCACCATTAGAAAAGTTTTAAACAAAACACCCTATGAACTTTGGAAAGGCAGAAAACCTAGTATTTCTTACTTTCATATATTTGGATGCTTTTGTTACATTTTAAATATCAAAGACAACTTGGGTAAGTTTGATTCAAAGTCAGACAAGGGAATATTCTTAGGATACTCTCTGAAATCAAAAGCTTATAGAATTTAAAATCTGAGAACTCAAACTTTGGAGGAAAGCATGCATGTAAAATTTGATGAATTTGAAGCTCAACCAATCATACATGCTACTGATGTCATTGCACAAAATCATGACTCAGATGAGAACCTCACATCTCAAGGACCACCAAAGACCTGGAGAATTGTTGGCTATCATCCTCCTGATCAAATAATAGGCAATACTGAAGATGATCTAATAACCAGAAAGCCTTGCAAGATGTGGAGAACAATTTGGGATTGATCTCCCAAATTGAGCCAAAATGCATAAATGAAGCTATCATTTATGAATCCTGGGTTGAGGCTATGAAAGAAGAACTACAACAATTTGAGAAGAATGAAGTTTGGAATTTAGTACCATCTCCAAAAGATCATTCAATCATTGGAACAAGATGGGTCTTTAGAAACAAACTTGATGAAAATGGTAAGGTTGTTAGAAATAAGGCAAGACTTGTAGCACAAGGTTATAATCAACAAGAAGGGAATGATTATGATGAAACCGTTGCTCCTGTAGCTAGGTTAGAAGCTATTAGAATCTTGCTTGCATAACATAAATGTATCAAACTTTTTCAAATGGATGTAAAAAGTGCTATTTTAAATGAGGAATTTTATGTGCATCAACCTCCTGGTTTTGTTGATAAGCATAAACCAAATCATGTTTATAAACTTACCAAAGCCCTTTATGGACTTAAACAAGCCCCAAGAGCTTGGTATGATAGATTAAGCACTTTCTTACTTGAAAATGGTTTTTCTAGAGGAAAAATTGATACTACACTTTTTACAAAAAATGAAAAGCATAATTTACTTATTGTAGTGTATGTTGATGATATTATTTTTGGTGCTACTAATGAAAAAATGTGTGAATATTTTTCTAACCTTATGCAAAGTGAGTTTGAGATGATCATGATGGGAGAACTTGGTTTCTTTCTTGGCTTGCAAATCAAGCAACAAGAAGATGGAATTTTCATCAGTCAAGAAAAATATGTAAATGATCTTCTCAAGAAGTACAAGATGAATGAAGCCAAAATCATGTCAACTCCAATGCATCCATCTACAAGTTTGGACAAAGATGAAAAAGGAAAAGATGTATCTGAAAAGGAGTATAGAGGAATGATTGGATCTCTCCTCTATTTAACTGCAAGCAGACCTGACATTGTGTTTGAAGTTGGTCTTTGTGCTAGATTTCAAACATCTCCAAAATAATCACACTTGATTGCAGTCAAAAGAATCTTTAGATACTTGGTTGGAACATGTCAATTCCTTGAAGAGGCATTGGTAAGTTGGTGTTGTAGAAAACAAAACACCATTGCACTATCAACCACTAAAGCATAATATGTTGCTGCATCAAATTGTTGTTCTCAAGTCATTTGCATCAAATTGAAAATCATCAAAAATCACAATCCTACTTGATTTGTGCTTACATATGTATCTGCGAGATCGTTCTGAGAACGTTCTCTGAATTTGCGCTGAAACATGACAAAACAAATAACTGTTTTTTTGCTTTAAATGGGCTAATGGACAAGGCTTTTATGGCAAAATTGAATTGGGCTTCTTTCTTTTCTCCCTCATTGGTTAACGGTTTCAATTCTCTCTCCTTCCCACGCTTTTGGAAAAACCAAAGTACAATCCATCACTATTCACAAGTACCTATCTATCATCTCCCTCTTCCCTAAGTTTGCAGTTTTCTTTTTTATAATCTCACAAAATCTTCCCAACTTCCATCAACCAAAATCAAACTCAGATCTATTTCATACTACATCAATGGAACGAACCAAAAATGCTGGTGGAAGAAAGGTTCCTAGAACCAAAAACCCCTCTGTTTCATCTTCACCGCCACGTTCTCCATCACCTCCCAAACCACCAACCCCCAAATCATCATCATCATCATTTGAAACTGTTTATGAGTCTCTCAAATCTCTCTCAGAACGTGAAAATTCTCCAGAAATTCAATCCACGCCAATAACCACAAACATGCAAACCACTGTTGAAAACCCTCCAAACTCTCCAAACACTGTTTTCAATCCCTCCCAATCTGAATCCCCAGAAAACTCACCCATTCATCTCACACAAAATCAACCACAAAATTCTTCACCCATTGAATCACCTCAACCATCTCAGAATCCAATAAATGATGAAGATTCTCCATCTCCAACTGCTATTGTACCTAGTCCAAAGGATAATCCACCTTGTTTGAACAAAATTAGTTTTATTGAAAAAATACCCTAAGAGTTTTGATGATAACAAAAGTATTAAATGGACAATTGGAATACTAATGATTTGTTTAAGTGTGCAGAATCATTATAATATATTGTTACTTAGATTTGGATGATGGTGTGTACAAGCATTCTGAAGGATAATCAAACAACTGAAGATCACTCAGTTCTGAAGAAGCTCTGAAGACTTTATATTGGGTAGACTCAGAAGACGTTCAGAAGCTGGACTTTTTAAAGTACCCTCAGAAGCTTAACTCTGAAAACCATCAGAAGCTGAAGATTCATTTCCCTCTGAAGCCAAAGATTTCAGGTCTGAAGGATACTCTATTTCTGAACAGATTCAAGCTTTTGTTAAGAATCTCAAGCTTCTAGATCATTCCTTAGAGATGACAGCTCAAAATTAAAGGATAAGAATGTATAACATTAGTATTTGATCCTATCTACAATTGGAGCGTATTTGCGTACTATATGTACTATCAATTACTCTAAATGGTAGAGCAAAGAAACAAGGACAAAGTAGTGGATTTGAATTACCCCTTCTGGATAAGAAATTCAAAATTCATACTTCAAGTATTGTGATTTCTACAGCTGTTAATTCTCAACGTATTCTTTTCATCAACGTCTCTATTTTAATCATTGTATAAATAGATGTCTTTGATTGAAAAATGTGTGAGACATCAACAGAGAGAATACAAGCGAAAACAGAGAAACACACACAACATTCAAATCTTCTAGAAAACTGTTTAAGCCTCTGAATAATTCTTTTGTAATTCACTTACTGTGTTAAGTGTTTTTAAGATCTTAGATAAGCCTAATAGTTTAGGAATACTCCGGCGAGAGTTATTCAATTTGGAAAAGTCTCTTGTCTTGTGTGACTTGAGCAATAGAAGACTCTTGCTTGTGTGCTTGAGTACTAGGATTGTAATCTTTAGTGATTATAGTGAAATCCCTTGGAAGTGCAAGGGAACTGGAGTACTCTCGATTTGTGAGGGGAACCAGTATAAATCCTTGGTGTTCATCTCTTTCTCTCTTTCTCTGTTATCTGTTTAATTGTGTTTAGTTTTTTCGCTGCCAACAAACTCTGATAGATAGGAATATCTTGAAAAAGTTTTGTAACTTTAAAAACACAATTCAACACCCCCCCCCCCCCCCTCCGCTTCTTGTGTTTTTCTTACCCCTTCACACCTGCTATGATCGAGATAAAAAAATCCAAGTCATTTGGCTCCTCAAAAATTAGGAGGTCCTCAAGAATAATGTCTAGTGCTGGAAAGAAACCTGTGGTGGACACCACAGTTCATGTTTTGGATCCCTCAGATTTAGAGACCACTCTCCTAGAAAAGGAGATTGATGAGTTTGAGCTTGAACCTCTCACCTCAACAAAGTCAGAACCTGTCAAAGCCAAGAAAACCCCAAATCCAAAGAAAAAAGTTGTTGAAACTGCTCTCAAAGCTCCTCGAACCAAGAAGAAGGTTACTTTGAAGAAATCAAAAGAACAAATTTTGCATGCTCCACTCATTCTCTCTGAAGATGAAGAAGTGTTTGACAAATATTGGAAGACCAAACCTGTTGCTCCCTCCAGAATGTATAACTTTGGAGAATTATCTCAAGGAGGAGTTGATTTGGTGAAATATGTTGAACCATTTGGATGGAAAAGTTTCTTTCACATCAAAGAAACTATTTATCCTCTACTGGTCCAAGCATTCTATTTTAATACTAAAGTTCATCCTGACAGAGATTTGCTCACATCAAACATAAAAGATGTTGAACTAGTGTTGGATCCTTTTGTTATTGGAAGTCTTATTGGAATTAAGAGTGAAGGAGTAGAAGTGTATGGGAACGACTGGTATGATCAAGTCAAGATAAATAAGGAAGATCTGAAGAAAGAAATGTTTGTTGAAGAAGGAGCCAAGAAGCATGCACCTCCATCATCATTGCTTAAAACTGAGTACAAGCTGCTTCATAACATGTGCCAACATTCCTTTTTTCCTCGTACTGGAAGCAAGGATAAGGTAATTGATCTTGACCTCCTTTTAATGTATCACATGGCCAAAGGAATTAAGCTGAATTTGCCCTACATTATTCTTCATCATATGATTCATGCTGCTACCTCTGGTTTTAAGAAAATTGCTCTACCATATGGAATGTTGTTGACAATAATTTTTAGGCTTTACTATGCTGATATGAATGACACACCCTATGATAATCATTATTACACTTTTAACCTGAAGAATGTGAGTCACATGAAAAAGGAACTTGAAACCCCTATTACTGATGTTGGTGTTAAAAGAAAAAGAGAATTTTTTGAGAAAACAAACTTGAATGTGCTTGTTGATGCTTTTGGAGACTGATCCGCTGTTGCGCACGGGGTCAAAAACGAGTTTATAAAAGTGTAGTTTTGGAAGCGACAACTTGAATATCGTCTCACAAGGATTCTCAACCAATAACGAATATTAGAATCAATAAAAATCATAATTTATAGGGGGTTTTCGGTTTGTCAAAACAAAAACAGAGATAATGAAATTAATTAATATGAAAGAAATCAATCCATCGGTTTACGAAACTTTGTTTATCATCTATCACAGGTTCTCATAAAAGTGTTCATTCAGTTTATGCTCCGGCTGATTATATAACTAATTTAACAAGCGAAAATCAGTTTTATAAGGAATTCGTTGATTAAGCATCAACGTGTTCAATTAACTATGGAGATGATCAAGTGTCACCAATAACACAGTTAACATCCTAACAATAATTCGGCAGCCCTTTTGCAAGCGAAAAAGCATATAACAATTTTCGAGTAAACCGCCAAATTGGTCCCTGACTCTGTAACTCACTCTCAAATAGGTCCCTGACTCTGTCAATATTTCAAATTAGTCCCTGTCTTTGTCAAACGTTTCTCAAATTGGTCCCTTTGTTAACTTCTATTTGCTGACTCCGTTAACTCTGCTGACGTGAACTGTCAAATTGGTCCCTCCGTTAACTTCTGTTTGTTGCTTATATTTTTGGTTTTGTAACTTGTAGCATTTTTTAGTTAACGGAGAGACCAATTTGAGAAACGTTTGACAAAGACAGGGACTAATTTGAGATATTGAAAGAATAATTAATTTAAAGAAGCGATGAATTAATTCGAATGGTCTCAAAGGTATGAATATGAAACAGAATAATTAAGCATCAATTGTATCAAACTCATACACAAAAGGGAGACACAGAAATTGATATATGATAAGCATAAACATACGAATTCATATTAAAACTGAGCCTCAAGAATCAAGAACAAAGTTTAGTTCTCCATAGCCATGGTAGCCGTCAAGGTCTGATTTTGAGAAAAATATGACAGAATGTCTCAGCCCTATCTGTATTTTCGAATTTATATATTATGGGCTCCAAAAGGAACGGGCCGAAAACATAAGTTTGGGTCGTAAATAATTAAGTTTATCAGTCTGAATATTAACGCGATTATTTGACATATTTGCGCTCCGAATTGGATTCCGGTCTCAACATGAAAGTTGTAGCTCTTGATCTCACCTTTCCAACGCATCTTCCCACGCCTCAATCCGATATTCCTAGCTCCAGTTATGAACTGCAGACCGAAAGGGTGTCAAAGTGTTATTTATTCATAAATTAAGTGCGAAAATAAAATAAAGCTAGAGATAAACTAAAATATAAAAACACACCAAAATAGTGAAAATCGTAAATTAAACCATATGAATACACTAGTACAATAGTAGAAGAATGTGCAATAAAATGCACTGATCAAATTCCCCCACACTTGAACTTTTGCACTCCGAGCAAAACTTAGGATTAAAGACTTAAAGTAAAAATTTAAAAACACAAGCAATCATGCTACAACGTCACAAGTAATCAACACATTCTAAGATTCTAGATACAAGCCTTGGATTTTTTTTCAAAGATTGACATAACTCTTGTACGTCAACTATCAATGATAATCAAGCGTGCATGTGTGTACTGCCTATTACGATCGACCAGAGTCCTGATAGGATCCTTCTGTAAAATACACATTCTGTATACTAAGCTCTCTTTTCTTTCTTACAACTCAGAGTTTGGTTTCAGATTTCAGCTTGAGGGTAATCGCTGCACTTTTCATGTTCTCATAGGCTTTTTGACTTGTATACGCAAAGACACTACTTAAGTTCATTTTAGTTATGCTTTAGGTGCTACTCTACCTTTTCACCTGACGGGATCTCACTTGTAATGAGTCCAACCTGTTACTTCGAGTAGAGCACCCTACACAGCATTTGTTCCTCCAGTTTTAGGCACAAGAACTCCACATATGTCTTATTGTTCCTCCAGTTTTAGGCACATGAACTTATTTATTTATTTTTTATTTTTTTAAAGATATGCAGTGTTCCACAAGTTAATCTAGTCATGATCCTACAATCAAGTAATCTAGCTTTTCCCCAAACTTAGTCCAAATCATACCTCCTCATTATATTATATACTCAAATAACTTAGGCAAATGAATGTGTGTTTTAGAGAGTTATCAAGCCACTACTAAGGTTGCAAGTTTTCAGCAGTTGTGCATTTAGGTGCAAAGATCATCATATCAAGTATCAAAACAAAAATTTCAAAAAATTTCACCAATCCTACACTATACGGCTCTAGTCCTAAAACATGTGACTACTCATAACATTTGCATACATGCCAAACAATATTTTTTTGTGATTTTTATTTTTTTATATTTTTTTTTCTTTTTATATATGAAAAACTAAAATTAAAAACAACTAAAATGTAAAATGTTCCACCCCACACTTGAATCAAACATTGTCCGCAATGTAAAGATAAGTACAAAGTGAGAAGAAAGGAAGGAACACACCCGAGGGGCTACGGTGTAGCTGTCGGAGGGTACGAAGGCTTCTCCAATGAGAGCTCCTCAAGAATTTCCTCTGTAGGCATCACACTTTCATGGAACAGCTTCAGCTGCTGTCCGTTTACTTTGAACACTTTGTTGGTACCTGGTTTGTCAGCCCATGTCCACCCAATAGACTTTTTATGATTTTTCAAAAGCTTATTGTCTTGATCAAAATCAAGGTTAGAAGAAACTATAAGCGGAAGTTTTTCATTCCTCTCTCGATAAGCATATTTAAGGTTTTCAGGGAGTGGCTTACGCTCTAAGGAAGGTGGTTGTTCAATGGATGGTATGTTTGGGGCAGCCGGAATGTCAAGACCTTCAGCTGCATAATCAACTTCATCAACAACTTCACTTGTATGGGAAATGTCACCCTGCAATGCAACATCAATCTCAGCACATACAACACAAAGGTCAGTGTCAATACAATCATCACATGAGTAAAACTCATCAAAATCAGATAAAGATAGAAAATCATTTAAAAACAAGTCAGTATGAGCTTCATCAACAATTTCAGAAATCAGCTCCATTTGCAAAACAGAATGCTCTTCAAAGGGATGCTTCATAGCATCAAAAATGTTGAAGTTAACAACATGTTTCCCAAACTCCATAGAAAGTATCCCTGCATAAACATCAATTTTTGATCTAGTGGTTCTCATGAATGGTCTCCCTAAAATAATAGTTGCCTTGCTGGGATGTGTTTCTCGTTACATGTCAAGGATGTAAAAATCTGCAGGAAAAATTAAATCGTTAACTTTAACAAGCACATCCTCGACAACACCCTTGGGGCAGGTGATGCTCCTATTTTCCAGCTGAATGACAAGACCTGTAGGCTGCATGGGACCAAGAGAAAGAGAATTATAGATAGAGGTAGGCATAACATTAATGGAAGAACCTAAATCTAACATGCAACTTCCAAACTCAGTGTTGCCTATGGTACCTGGGACAGTAAAGACTCCAAGGTCTTCACATTTTTCAGGCAGATCTGTCTGCTGTATGATTGCAGAGACATTCCTACTCATGTTAACTCTCGAGTTCCCCTTCAACTTTCTTTTATTAGTGCACATCTCCTTGAGGAATTTGACATACCTTGGAATTTGTTTGATGGCCTCAAGGAGGGGAATATTCACTTCAATTTTCTTAAGGACATCTAAAATTTCTCTCTCTTTGTCTAATTGGTCTTCCTGATTGCTCTTAACAGCTCTTTGAGGAAAGGGAAGTGGTATGGGCTGGTCTTTTGCTTCATCAGGTTCAGGGGTGGGTGCAGTAGGTGCAGGTGCAGGCACATGAGTTGGCTTATTTTTTTCAATTTTTTTATTTTTCTCGCCACTCGTCTCTGCACTTGTGCCTACTGCCACGTCAACCTCCTTTCCAGACCTAAGGGTGATTGCACTAACATTTAGGTTTGGTAAAGTTTGGGCAGGGAGATTCCCAGAGCCCTGATTTTGAATTAGGTTCACAGTTGTCGCCAACTGTTCGACCTGTGTTTTCAAGTCGTTAATGCATGCATTAGCTGTCTGCTGAAATTGAAGGTTATGTGTAACCATTTGTTGCTGGAATAGGGTATTTTGTGCAACCATTTGTTTAACAAAGTCCTCCAATGAAGGTCCACATACCCTTTCTATCTGAGTCTTTTCTAATGCCAACTGTTTTATAAGAGATGTAAGTTCATCAATTCGTGACTCTAGGGCCCTGTTGGAAGAGGAGGCTTGAATTTCATTCACTCCTTTTGTTTCAGCCACATAATTGCTGCTACTGGTGAATTGTTGGGAATTGAGAGACATGTTCTCAATGAGGGCTTTCGCTGCGGCGGGTATCTTATCGACAAGGACTCCGCCACTAGCAGCATCTAGGATATTTTTGTCCATGGATAACAGTCCTTCATAGAAGTACTGGACAAGTAGTTGCTCGGTGATTTGGTGTTGAGGGCAGCTGGACACTAAATGTTTAAATCTCTCCCAATATTCAGCAAGTGACTCGTTGTCAGCTTGTCTGATGCCGCATATCTCTTTCCTAATTGATGTGGCTCGGGAGGCAGGGAAATATTTTTCTAAGAATAACTTTTTTAAATCGGTTCAGCTTGCAACAGTGTTCGGTTGAAGGTAGTACAACCAATCCTTCGCGACTCCTTGGAGTGAGAAAGGGAAGGCTCTTAGCTTGACATGTCTTCGGTGATTCCTTCAGGTCTCAAAGGTGTAGAGCACACAACCTGGAATTCTTTCAGATGCCTATGTGGGTCTTCACCTGCAAAACCACTAAACTTTGCCAGCAGATGTATTAAGCCAGACTTTAATTCAAAGGATGCAGCGACAGTAGGATAGTCGATGCAGAAAGAGTTATATTTGCATCTGGTGCTGAAAGTTCTCTTAATGTTCTTTGCTCAGTCATGTTATGATTATTTAACTCTGAATAAAAACGAAAAAAGAAAATCAAACCGAAAATGGAAAGCCGATCAAACCAGAATACAAAAAATATAAAAATATGACTAAAATTCTAATAAAATCAAATAAAGGTTGGACAAATTATTTCGTAATTGTTTGAGAAAACACAAATAGAAAAAAATTAAAATAAAATAGAAAATAAAGGAATTTGCGATTTTTAGGGTCGGGTCCCCTATTTTGTGCCCAAATAGGGGACTTTGAACTATGATTTTTTTTCTGATGAAATGGCACAGGAAACACGCAATTCAGAGATGATATTTCAGAAAACTGGTTTTTTACGAAAACTGATTTTTCAGGCGCGTAAAGTTCAGAAACGTTGCAAAACAAGGACAGAACGCAAGAATGCAGAACCTATGAGTCTAATATTAGCTATAATTGACGGAGAATCCCCGGCACTCCGCTGTCGCATACGGGGTCAAAAACGAGTTTATAAAAGTGTAGTTTTGGAAGCGACAACTCGAGTATCGTCTCACAAGGATTCTCAACCAATAACGAATATTAGAATCAATAAAAACTGTAATTTATAGGGGGTTTTCGGTTTGTCAAAACAAAAACAGAGATAATGAAATTAATTAATATAAAAGCAATAAATCCATCGGTTTATGAAACTTTGTATATCATCTATCACAGGTTCTCATAAAAGTGTTCATTCAGTTTATGCTCCGGCTGATTATATAACTAATTTAACAAGCGAAAATCAGTTTTATAAGGAATTCGTTGATTAAGCATCAACGTGTTCAATTAACTATGGCGATGATCAAGCGTCACCAATAACATCCTAACAATAATTCAGCAGCCCTTTTGCAAGTGAAAAAACATATAACAATTTTCTATTCAAATTAATTTAAACAAGCGATGAATTAATTCTAATGGTCTCAATGGTATGAATATGAAATAGAATAATTAAGCATCAATTGTATCAAACTCATACACAAAAGGGAGACACGGAAATTGATTTATGATAAGCATAAACATACGAATTGATATTAAAACCGAACCTCAAGAATCAAGAACAAATTTCCTTACACCGATAGATCAATATAAAGTTTAGTTCTCCATAGCCATGGCAGCCGTCAAGGTCTGATTTTGAGAAAAATATGACAGAATGTCTTAGCCCTAGCTGTATTTTCGAATTTATATATTATGGGCTCCAAAAAGTACGGGCCGAAAACATAAGTTTGGGTCGAAAATAATTAAGTTTGTCAGTCTGAATATTAACGCGATTATTTGACATATTTGCGCTCTGAATTGGATTCTGGTCTCAACATGAAAGTTGTAGCGCTTCATCTCACCTTTCCAACGCATTTTCCCACGCCTCAATCCGATATTCCTAGCTCGAGTTATGACATGCGGACTGAAAGGGTGTCAAAGTGTTATTTATTAATAAATTAAGTGCGAAAATAAAATAAAGCTTGAGATAAACTAAAATATAAAAACACACCAAAATAGTGAAAATAGTAAATTAAACCATATGAATACACTAGTACAATAGTAGAAGAATGTGCATTAAAATGCACTGATCAGAGACTGTTTGGAGAACGCTCTCCAGACTGATGGAAATGTCCAAATCAGTGGTGATGCTAATCCCACCACTGAGAGTGAGATACTTGTGACTACTGCTGCACTACTCTTCAAGGGTTCAAACCTATCACTGCTCAAACTGGTACCACCATGTTTTCTCCTTTAATGACCTCAAGCCAAGGAAGTCTCTCTTCCTTTTGCATTTCTGAATTTATTAGGAACATTCTCACATCTGATAGTCCAGAAATTTCCACTATACATGTATCAAATCCTACTGATAGTACATTCCATCTATTCCATCATCATTTGCTACCTTTGACTCATTTTGTTCATCTGCTAACGCTGTCAATGCTGGAACCAAACAATTGATGTTTGAGGGAAATATCAATTTTGATTTTCCTGGCCCTTCAAGGCCTGCCAAACGATCAAGGTTTGAAATTGAAATGATACAGATGAGGAGAGACCAGGACAATGTAATCAAGGGTATGGCTGTACAATACTCAATGATCGTGTGACTGGTTCACTTTTGTTGTTTGTGCACAACTCCATCTCCCTCCACCTCCAGAAATTGTAACACCACAGTTTGATCCTTTTCCTACTCCTGATAATTCCACCATGGATGAAGAAACAAGCCCTGCTACTTCACCTGCTCCTGCTGGAGCAAATGAATAAACTTTGCTTGCTTTGAGATGCTCCTGGATTTACCCTTTTCAATGATGACAAAGGGGGAGAATGAATTGAGAAATCAAGGGGGAGCACAATAATGTTTTAGAAAGAAAAGCTTGTCTATTTTGCTGCCATGAATATTTTGATAATTCTGTTTGTTTTTAATTTATGAACTTGTGTGTTAATCATCCTGTTTAGAGGATTAGATATTTTGGAAAGTTTCTTTTGATGTCATATGAACTTCTCCTACTATGTACCTTTTATCTAAACTAGGATTTGCTTTGCTAGTTTTTTGAATCATTTTAAATTAATCATGTGCTATAAACTGTGTATGGATGCTCACATATGTAAGATTGATGATTAATGTTTGTTGCTTGATTCAAATCCAATTTGTGTTACTCAATTCTTTTATGTCTAAAGCATGATCATTTTGAAAATTGAATGCTTGAATTGAGGGGGAGCTTACAAATTAAAAACACTAGTCAATTTATTTCAAGCACTTGAATTTTGATTAAAATTAGAATTCCATCTCAAAACATAATTCAAGAAGTTTGTCATCATCCAAAAGGGGGAGATTATTGAGGCAAAATCCCAATTTGATGTTTTAAAGATAACAAACCTCTTAATTATATTTTAAGTGTAATTCTAATCTCTTTGGTATCTAACAAGTGCTCTTGAGTGTTTTTAATTAAGCTAGGAACAATTGAGCTTTTAGATCAAATACCACTCTTTTATTTTGGTAAAAATAAAAGCTTCAGGATCAGTCTCAGATCGCTCTCTGAGCTTTTTGCAACATTCATGTTCACACAATCAATGCAAAAGCACTTATGAATAAGTCAACCATGTACAAGACAAATGAACACTTTTATCTTGGGCTTAACTCACAAGATCTCTACAGTCCAAGAGTTCATTTAAGGCATGTAATATTTGGATGACTAGTGAAGTTACCACATTTGCCAAGTTCAAGGTTCAAGCATATGCACATGATCAAATGTCCAAAGAAACATTCCCACATATTACTTGGACTGATAAATCCATGAACCATTGAGAAATAGATAGCACTACAAGTCTATAGGTTGACTTGTACTTACAATGAATAAAGAAAGAACAATCTCCAAAGTAGTCTCACCTTCTCCAATAAAGCTTGTACTTGCAACATTACTTTATGAAACATCAAATACAATCTACAGCTGCTATTCTTATCCATCACAGTTGTCCATTACGTGCTTCAGCTTCTCTTCATCAAAAGGAAGGAGTTCATTCACGCCCAGAATTTGGAGAACGATCTCAGACGAATGCTGGAAAGAGAAAGTACTTACTTAGAGAAACACTAGCTCACATACAGCTGTTTAAAGTTTATCCGAAAGTTGCACAACGGTTTTACTTGTTTGATAAGCAACATACAACAAATTACAGCTCAACAACAGCTCACCATACGCTCCTCCTTCAATAGTCAGAAGAAGAAACTTTGGAGATCAATCTCAGAGTGATCAGTTTTTTTCAAATACCATGAGTTGTCATTTGCAGAGCTACTAGCCGTTATTTTCAAGCTTCTAACGGACATACTTCGTGGCCAAGACTCCCTGATCATCATTCAACTATAAATAGAGGTCTTTGGCAACATTGAAGAGCAAGAGTTTCTACTACAACATTACTACACTTGTCTTTGTGATACAAGTTTTATCTAGAGCTATTCTTTATCTCTCTCACTCGGATCTGTAACTTTAAATATCTAGGATCAGAATATCCATTGAGTATACTGAGAGTTTTCATCCATTTTCAAAGCTTCTCAAAATTGTATTGAGTGAATAGGCTTTGATTACAAATCTTCCATCATTGTAACCTTGGCTCAAGTTAGTACGTAACTATTAATTGAGTGACTCCTTCATAGTCAGTGTGACTTAGGTAGATTAAGCCTGTAAAGCTTAGAAGAAAGTTTGATCTTGGATCTAGATCAAAAGGAAGTGTAACTTGAGATCATTAGCATCTCCTAGTGGACAATCTCACAAGGAGTGTGGGGACTGGACTAGCCCAAGTTTTGGGTGAACCAGGATAAATTGTTTGTGTGCTTTCTCTTCTCTATACTCTGATTGAATTTACGCAAACAATTATCACACAAATCACAAGATATCATTTCTATATACTGTCAGAGAGTGTTGGGAGAATGTTCTCCAGTCTGCAACACATTTTGAATATTTTATTTAGGTAACAATCTAAGAATACTCTTTGAGTATATTGTTTGTGATTATTTTTATAGGAAATATTTTAAAAGGTTCACAATTCAAACCCCCCCTTTCTTGTGAAAAACTTTGCTACTTTAGAATCAAGTGTTCCCATGCTCCAACAACTAAGCTCTTGGAATATGCATTCCCCCACCTTAGAGAAGAATGAGGCTACCTTCTCACCAAGACTACCTTCTCACCAAGACTCCCACAATGAACTTCATATGTATCAAACGCAGTTTGATTGAAACTTAAAAGATCATACAAAATATTTTCGAGTTGAGAGTTGAACTCACTCTTACAACCTTGATATTCTTCTTCCTTTTGACAAAACTCCTCACAATAGTCATTGTGATGCTTCGCCCAAAAAGAATCACATCTCACTTTGGATCTTGACATCTATCCATCCAATCAATTTTGCTTATAAGATAGTCGGTATAGTTCATAGTGAATAATATTTATTTCTTCGGTCTCAACCAATCTATTCTCAGTCAATCTCATGTCACCTGAGCAAACTCAAATAGACAAGAAACCAAGCAGCACCACAATAGACTAAAAAATAAAATGCTCAAAAAGTAAAAAAAACAAAAAAAAATATATGTACAAAAATCCTAAGTATGGTTCAATTTAGATTGTTAATTTAATCAACAATCCCCGGCAACGGCGCCAAAAACTTGATGACAATTTTAGAAAGTGAACTAAAGTCGTCGTGAAGTAATAAAATCAATGTTCGTATCCACAAGGATTTTTTTAAACTCGACAAAACAATTGAATTATATTTAGGAAGTAAATGCAATAAAAAGGGTGTTTCTTGGTTTGTTTCTTACTAATAAGCGTTGGAAAGAAAATAGGGTTTTAACTGATAAAGCAAAGCGATTGGCCTTTTGTGGTTCATCTAATTCAAATTCGTCTTGGTAATATCATGTATGTTAACAAAGTTACTAAATTCGTTTCAAGATTTGATTAAAAAAAGTGATTATGCTCAATGTCTTGGTAACATAATCCTCTCCCTTGATCATAAATCCATAATGTCTTAGGATGATTTATGATCAAGTGAGGAATTTGAACTTTAACCTTTTAATCTCAATTAACAACCGAAATCTCTTAAGTGAAGATTAATTGAACAATTATTCCTAGGTCGACGATTTGTTCCTATTATCATAGTAAAACAAATTATTTAAATCATCGCACAATTGATCGGATCATGCAAAGCATTAAGAACAAAGAATAATTAATTGAAACCAACTTCGTAATTCATTAACATAACATATGAAAATCACATGGTTCAAGACAAATTCAAATTAGAATCCCCTAAAGACCAATCATAAGGATTTAGCCAGACATGGATAAATAAGAAATTACATCAAATAGAGTAAAAGAATTCATCATACAAGAAGGGTTTAGATGTGTTTCCACCCTTGAATCCTTGCTTGAACGCCTCTCTGGACCTCTAGAATCGCCGTCAAAATACCTAAAATTCGGAACCCTTATTTCTGCCAAACTGTGCGCAATATATAGGAAAATTCACGCGTCTGCGCCTGGCTCAGGATTTCCTGCACCGGGCACAGATGGCAGTAGCTGGAGGCGTGTTTTTTCAATTCTTCTGCGTCGTGCGCAGATGGCAGTAGCTGAGGCGCAATTTGACTTTTTTTGTGGCCTTTTTCCTTCTTTCTTCCGATTCATACGAACTCATTACTTGGTGCAACTCCTTGTATTATTGTACTAAAAACAAACTAATTTGCAGGCATTTACTTAGAAAATCTAAGAGTGACGTGAATTTATCAGGGTCCAATATTAAGTATGATTATGGCACTTATATTTTTAATCAGACATTGAATCATGTTGACAGTATGGCCATCAAGAAGCCTATTGCTTTTCCATCTCTGATATGCAGTATTATTCTTAGCGAACAGCCTGGTATACCGAGGAGCTCTGATTTCCCAATGAGTAGAAAAGCTCCTTTGATTCTGCACACTAAGTTGTTTGAAGGATCCCATGCTCCAGATATTGCTGTAGCATCTGTCCAAAAATCCTCTGTTGTGCTAACAAGGAAGGATATGATTGCAGAGCTGAAATCTACCTGCAAAGGGTTAGAGGACCAGAAGCAGAAGCTTGAAGATCAGAAGTTGCAACCGGAAGCAGTCATCCAGGCCTTAGAACTTGAGGATGTAGGTGTTGAAGCTGGTGTTGAGCAGAATGATGATGATGCTGTTGTTAATGATGAGCCTATTCTTGAAGGCTCTGCTGAAAGCCCCTCTGTATGATGTTGTCCTTACTGTGTTCCCTGATTTTTTTTCTTTGACTTTATTTTGAGGGCTATGCCCAGGATATTCTGTGCTCTTGCATGTGCTACTGGTCTGTAATAATGGTACACTGATGCTATTTATGTTTTTCTTCCATCTATGCATGAAGTTTATTTTTGTCAAAATTATGGCTAAAAAGGGGGAGTAGTAGTTGTATCTGTTCGTGATGATGATGTGACATATGCTATACCATCTGTATGTCTGTATGTGCAGAGCTTGAGGTGGAGCAAATATCCTGTATGATCTAATAGGTTAAGGGGGAGCTTTCTATTTATCTGTGATGTATGGTGTGTGTGACAGATGTCATTCCAAATACTAAGGAATCTTGTCTGACTTAAAGGAGTCCACTTTTACTTGATATCTGAGAATTTATTTTTCTTAGTGGTGTAGGAATTTATTTTTCCTACTGTGATTCATGTATGTGGGAATTTATTTTTCTCTGGTGCAACTGTATGGTGCTTTTGTATGTGTTCATTTGTGAGTTTATTTCTCTCTTATCTTGTATTCTATGAGGCTAGTTGTTTGTTTTCACTGTTGAATGTCTTTGATGCTACGTGTTAGCTATTTTTCTCTGAAGACCTTCTTTCAAAAATAGCGTGGCAATTTGTTATCTTCCTTCTTAGTTGTGTGTTTGCGTTGACTTGAAGGAAGGTATGTGATGCATCTCTCCAGAACTTGTCTTAGTTTGTTTTAGCCAAAATTTGCCAAAGGGGGAGATTGTTGGTGTTTTGTATGTTAGCCTCATTTTGCAAAAACAAGTACTAGCAAGATGTTGGACCAGATGCCGTAGCATGTGGATACAACATCTGTCATGTCGGTAAAGTTTGATTATTTGCACGCCATAACTTATGAAGATTCGCTGAAGCAATATTTTCGCTTTCATTATATACCAAGACGCACGTTCCAAGTAAGGGTATATAAGGCGGGTGCACCAAGTTACATTTCCAGAATGCTTCGCCATTTATGGAAACAAAAGATTTAAGTCAAATATGTGTGCTGGACTTTGCAAAAGAACAGCTGAAACGTGAAGCCCATTTGAAGACCTGGCCTATGCTAACTCGGGTCATATATATATATATATGTGAAGACTAAAACCTAAAATATCACTGAAGCCGTAATTGTAGAATAGAGTTTTAGGGTTTGAGTCTTCTATATTGTGAGTCTTTCTTGTATCTCCTTGATGCAAGTTTAGGACTGTTTTTGTGTTGTAATTTGTGAATTTCTCCTAAGCTTTTAAGTACGGAGACTGTTTGTTTTTTTGGTGTGTGAAACCACATTGTTTGTATTGCTGTAATAATCACAGGGTGTCTGATTGAAAGGAAATGGGACGGGGTCTCAAACTTAGGAGTTCCTAGGTTGAGTTAACACGGGTAGAGTCTAGGAGATAAGTCATGAACTTTTATGTTTGTTGAGGGCTTAAATCTAGATCTATTATAGTGGATTCCTTCCTGGGTTGATAGCCCCCAAAGTAGGTCGTTGTTTACGCCGAACTGGGTTAACAATACTCTTGCAATTTACGTTTATTGTCTTTCGTTTTAATTGTTCGTTTATCGCTACTGTGGACACACTCTACAAAATTTGTCTTAGCTTTACTTCTAGTTACGAGTGACAAGTGCTTTAGCTTCTGTCAAATCATCTGTCCCCACTAGGTGCCAGAATTTCACCAAGAAAACTTCTTATTTCCGAAACAGACTCAGGTGTTCCCCATTGCAACACAACATCAACTTTCGCAGGGTCTACCTCTATACCTCCACTTGAAATTACATGACCATGAAAACTTACTTCTTCCAACCAAAATTCGCACTTAGATAATTTTGCATACAACTTCTCTTTCAAAACTTGCAAAACAATCCTCAAGTGCTCCTTGTGCTCTTCTTTCGACTTCGAGTAAATCAAAATGTCGTCAATAAACACAACCACAAACTTAACCAAGAATGAGTGAAAGATCTTATTCATATACTCCATGAAAATTCCAGGCCAAATTCCAGGCCATTCGTCACTCCAAATGGCATCACTGTATACTCATAATGACCATTCCTTCTGCGAAAAGCAATCTTAGGTATATTCTCAACTTTAACTCTTATCTGATGGTATCCAGATCTTAAATCAATCTTGCTAAACACACAAGCTCCAACTAACTGATCCATCAAATCATCTATCCTCGGAAGTGGATACTTATTCTTAATAGTCACCTTATTCAACTGCCGATAATGCATACACAGCCTTATGCTCCCTTCCTTCTTCTTAATCAACAACACAGGTGCACCCCATGGAGATACACTTGGACGAATAAACCTCTTCGCAAGTAAATCTTCAAGTTGCTTCTTCAACTCATCCAATTCAGACGCAGACATACGATATGGTGCCATCGATATCGGATTACTACCAGGTACTAAATCGATACTGAACTCAACTTCTCTTTCAGGCGGTAGCTCCTCTAGCTTAGCTCCACCTTCAAGTTTCAAAGATCCAACCATCACGAACAATTCTCCATGCTCCTCCACAGATCCTCTTACTTCTTTCCCACTCATCAAAAGCAAGCTTCCTTCCGATTTGGAAAAATAACGGTCTTCTCACAACAATTAATATGCACCCGATTAAAGATCAACCATTTCATCCCAAAAATAACAACAATACCACTAAGTGGGATACAAATACAAAACACAGTCACCGGACAATTACGACACACTAGCAGGGGTTTCTATTTCCATACAACCAGACATTTCATAAACAAGAATATTAAGACGTTTCATACAATCCAAAGATATAAAAGAATGTGTTGCTCCGGTATCAATAATCGCAATTAAAGGAGTGTCATAGATGAAACACGTACCTCTAATGAGATTGTCAACTTGGTCCGCTTCTCCTCCATTCAAAGCAAACACTTTCCCCATAACCTTCTTCGGTTGCTTACATGCTGGACTCTTGTGACCTTCCTCACCACAATTGAAACAATTCGGTGTCAGTGTCTTACAATCAATAGCCTTAGGCCCTTCTTTTCCACAATTAAAACAAGAGTTCCTTTCCTTCTTACACTCAAAAGAACGATGTCCCAAATTTCCACACCTATAGCACTTGTCTTCACCACTCTCCTTTTCCTTCCCTTTTCCTCCTCTGGCAATATTCTTTCCCTTAGCATCATAGGGCTTAGCACGACCATGACTCTTTCCTCTCGTAGCTTTGTAGTAGTTATTTTTAGCCTTCCCATCTTCATCACAAATTCTAGCCTTAGCCACCAAAGTAGTAAAGTTTCTAATCTCCGCAAACACAATGATATACTTGATGTCAGGACGCAACCCACTTTCAAACTTGACACATTTGTCATTCTCAGCTTCCGGGGTATTGTAATGTGGACTAAACACACATAAAGAGAAAAACTTCGCCGCATACTCCGCTACGGTCATGCTTCCTTGTTCTAGCTTCATGAACTCCACCACTTTCTTGTTATTCACATCCGCTGGAAAATACTTAGTGAAAAACTCTCTCTTAAACATCTCCCAAGTAAGCTCGATACCACATCTTCCTAGTCTCAACTTAGCACTCTTCCACCATTGGTTCACCTCTTCTCTAAGCACATACGTTCCCAAGGCAAGCTTGTTCTCTTCCGCACACTCCATTGCATCAAAGATGATCTCAACTTCCACAACCCACTTAACTGATCCATCTGGATTAAAGCCTCCGGTAAATAAAGACGATTTGTGCTTCAAAAACCTTTCCAAATGCTTCTCTCCTTCCCTAGCTGGATTGTCACCTCTTGCCAAAAGGTTGGCCAGAGAAGCAAGTGTTTCTGCAATCTGAGCATTAGTACACGCTGCAGTCATGATTCTGAACAACCACTTGAACCCTACACATGTCGTACATAAAGGGTTTACTAAGCCTAATTGGTTCCACTTGAACCGACCTTGCTCTGATACCACTAATTGTAACACCCTAACCGTTTCTACCCGAATATCATAACTTGACCAAGATAATTAACAAGTGAAAACAAGCAGGATGTCACATGTATAAAATTTCTCTAAATTGAAACATCAATCAATAAGCATAAGCATGCATATTCATAAAATTTAGCAATAACGGAAGTGAATTCACATCTTAAAATCATAGATATCCTTCATAATCATAAACGTAAATAACTAAGTCTCAAAAGCATACTCATCCAAATGCTTAACAACATACATCCATGTTTGGCATTAAAATCTCATACAAATTCGACTATAAATCATAAAAGACACGATTAGATGTAACACAAGTTCAAAGACTCCCCGACTTCGTGTTACACTAATCAGAGCAAAACGGGACATAACGACTAAGAACTAAAGGAGTACACAAGCCAACTCTTCACCAAGAATTGCACTAAACGAGCACGAGTGCAAAAGCCTCCTAATCACGGACAAAATCCTCAACCTGAGAATCTGGAACACCCAACGATCCGCAAACAGACAATACAAAGAGTTAGATATATATAACCAATAAATCATAAATGTAAGTCATCACCAACATTTGTAACACCCAAACCCGAATTTACATAAAATTCTAACTTCAGAAAATTCTTTCAAAAAAACTCGCAGCGGATAATAATACTTTATTATTGAAAATCAAAAACCAAGATACAAAGCAATAGTTTCAAATCAATTACTAAAGTAAATAAAATAGTAATAACCGGTTTATACAAGAAAATACTAATTTAAATACTAAAGTAAATATTACACTCTTTCAAATCAATTACTAAAGTAAATAAAATAGTAATCACCGGTTTATATAAGAAAATACTCATTTAAATACAACACAAATAAATAAAAGACTCAATATACATGAATATACATGAACCCTTCCCGTGTCCTAATCAGAGCAGAGCTTCACCAACAAACTCGAACATAACACAACACCTGAGAATCTGGACCACCCAACGGTCCGCAAACACACAAAACAGATATTAGATATACATAACCAACAAAATTATAAATGCGAGAAAGTAATAGCATTTATCTCGTCAAATAAAATAAGTAAATCAATTACTAATTTGTAGGGAGGAAATTCAAGGTTGTGACACTAGGTAGAAGTCCACTTTTGTGAAGCAAAAACTCCCGGTGAGATCGCTAGGTGTAAATACTTTTGTTTGAGGTAAGGAAATTTAGGAGAAGTTTATCTTAGTAATTATAATTGTGAAATATGATTGATTAAATCCTTCTAAGGTTAGAAGGAAGGGTCACTCTGAAAAGGCTGGACAGGACTAGCTTACTAGTTTGTCTAAGTTCTTTATAATTTAACTTCTCATCTTATGTTTATGTTAAGTCCTTCTTGTATTTCCTCATGCACCTTCAGATGTCAACATTTGTAGTTCTTGAGTTTTTTAAACTTGCATAATGTTATCCAAATGTCTCAACCTTTTATTGAATTCTACTAACTATGTCGATGAATGTTGCATCTGTAGAAAAAAGTCTCTTGGAGTTAAAGTTATTGAAAAATTACTTTAGATCGGCAATGTCATAAGAAAATTCTAATGGTCTAGGCATTTATGTATTGAGAAAGTTATGATTGAACATATTGATATAGTCACAATAATTAGTGACTTTGCATATATAAATGCTCGTAGGAATTGTTTTATATGAATTTTCGGATATTAAATCAAAAATGAAATTTTTTTAGGAACTCAAATTTTTATACTATTTCTTAGTTAGGCCTAAATTTTAAATTTGTTCCTATGCTGCCAAAATTTCAAAAAGGGAGTTGATCTACTATATGTTTTCTTTGTAGCGCATCTAAAGCTTTTTCCTTGCAATTAATTAAAATTTAAATACTTGAGTGTGTCAATTTTTACTTGGGAAAAAATATGAGTGAAACGCAATGACAAATACAAATTCTCCCAACATCCAAGAGGAAGTTAGCAAACACCACGAAAATACAGAGAAGATAAGACTTTATTGCTTTGAACCAAAACAAGATATAGAACACTAGTTTGAGTATTACATTCTCCAAAAATAACATTAAGATAATAAAAATAGTGTTCACTAGTCATACAATAAAATAGTCTTTTTAATAAACACAAATAAATAAAAGACTCGATATACATGAACCCTTCCCGTGTCCTAATCAGAGCGGAGCTTCACCGACAAACTCGAACATAATACGAAACCTGAGGATCTGGACCATCCAACGGTCCGGAAACACACAAAAAAGAGATTAGATATACATAACCAACAAAATAATAAATGCGAGAAAGTACAAGCATTTATCTCGTCAAGTAAAATAAGTAAATCAATTACTAATCTCAAGTATATCCTGTTGGAACAAGAAAGGTTTTCCAAACAAACCCTATGAACTTAATGAGGTTTTGATGATAACAAAGTATTATTGCTAAGATGGAGAACAGTAATAATTTACTTGAAGTGTGCAGATAGAAAGAAGATAGAATCTGAGTAGTCAAGAATAGAATATAAGCATCTGAATGACTCAGAAGGTCCGAGTTCACCAAGAAGCGCTTTACAACCTTTCAGAGGACAAAGACTCTCAGAAGCCATAAGAGCTTATCAGAGGCAACACAGTACGCCCTCAGAAGCTGCGACGATCTTAATATCAACAACTTTGATAAGGCCACGTCTCAAGATACGACGAGATGACCAATGCAAAGGCAAATCCATGTCATCTAAATCAGTCAAAAAGGGAGTTGAAGACAACGGTACAATATTACCTCTTCTGTGCAAACATCTACCTTCGAGAAACAAAGGAGCAGAAGTTGTTTGCCTATTTTGGGAAAAAGACAAAGATAACTTTCCAGGAAAATTGTTGTACTTTCAACGGTCACATTTCAAACGTCTCTATTCAAACTGTCTATAAATTAAAGACCTCTTTGAATGGACAAAGTGTCGAGAATGAACCAGTGCAGAAAAAGAAAAGAAAGATAGAAGAATTCGTTGAACACAAAAGCTCCTATCAACTGCACAAAGAAGTGTTCTCACCAAGAGCTTAAAAGAAGATATATGCACAAGACTACAACTCTAAATAGTTTGAATTCCAAAATCAAGACTCTGAGTTTTTATTACATTTTGTAATAGAGTTTAGTCAATATGTGTAATTTAAGTTAGCCTCTCGCTTTATTGCTTGAGCAAATTGGAAGTCTCTTGCCTGCGTGCTTGAGCTATTTGGAAGTCTCTTGCCTGCGTGCTTAAGCAATTTGGAAGTCTCTTTCCTGCGTGCTTGCGCAATTTGCAAGTCTCTTGCTTGTGTGCTTGAGCATTGTGAAGTCTCTTGCTTGTGTGCTTGAGCATTGTGAAGTCTCTTGCTTGTGTGCTTGAGCATTTGGAAGTCTCCTGCTGAGTGATCTGGAGCAGGTGTATAATCTTTAGTGATTATAGTGAACTCTCTTGTAAGTACAAGGGGACTGGAGTACTCTCGTTTTGTGAGGGGTGAAGGTGAAAAACACAAGAAGGGGGGTTGAATTGTGTTTTGAAAAAATAATTCTTTTCTAGCTATCAGATTGTAACGCAGCGGATAAAAGAAGCTACTTAGAATGCAAAACACAAATAAGACAGTGAGAGAGAGAGAGAGAAGAGAGTGCACACACAAAATTTATACTGGTTCCTCTTACAAAATGAGAGTAGTCCAGTCCCCTTGCACTTCCAAGGGATTTCACTATAATCTCACAAGATTACAATTCTAATGCTCTAAGTCACACAAGACAGAGAGACTTCCTTGCTTTAAGTCACACAAGACAAAGAGACTTCCTTGCTCAAATCACACAAGATAAGAGACTTCACACACTAACTTAATACACAGATTAAGTAGGACTGAAAGTTCTAAGCTAGACTTCTCCTAACAACAGTTCAGAGCCTAACAATATCAAAAGATTTTTGACTTAGAAGTTAGACAAGAAAGAAACAATTTACAGCTTGAATACAAAGTAAATCTTTCTCTGAGTTTTAATATTTTGCAGTAGTCTTTCTTTCAGTAGCTTTCAGTAGTCTTCTCTCAAGTAGAATGTCTTATATTTATACTCTAAGTATAATGACGTTGAGAAAGGACCGTTGGTAGTACAATCTTCTTTTGCTGAGCTGGATTTGATTATTTCTTCCAAAAGGAGCAAATTAATTCCACTACTTCTCTTTGTCAAATGGCGCTTCAGTAAATTAGGTAAAATAGTACAGAATACTGCACGCTCCATTTGATGATAAGATTGTTGTACTATTCCATTAGTTATGAGCTGTCTTTCTTCAGAGAGTATTCATTCAGAATCTTGTTATAACATTTCATTGATCTTCTGAATGGTGTACGCAAGCTTCAGGATATGTTTCTCTCTTTGGCATCTGAGGACTTCTTCAGAGGCTCTGAAGCTTCTTGCTTTTCAGAGTCTAAACGCTTCAGACTGTGTCCTTTAGAGGTTCAATTAATGATCTGAGTGAATAAGATCTTTACTTTGTTCCTGCACACTAGATCATTAATTAGTAATATCAATTGTTCATTTAATACCTTGTTATCATCAAAACTTAGGGTGTTTTATAACTAAAACTCATTTTGTTCCAACAAGGGGAACCTGTTGAAACAAAATATGTTTTAAAGAGAAAAACCCCTTTACAGAAAGTTTTGATGATAACAACGTATTAAATGGAGAATTGGTATTACTATTGTTTTAAATTAAGTGTGCAGGAGAAATTTCATAGATCACATTTGATTTACGCTCTGAAGAAACTTTGTTAGAGTCTGAATCATTACACGCTGAAGGCGTTAAGAAGCCAAAAGGTGTTCAGAAGCTAAAAGGCGTTAAGAAGCTTACAACGTTCAGAAGCTACTTGGTACTGACTCTCAGAAGCTATTTATTCAAGTGTCATTCAGAAGACGAAGACGTTCAGAAGTTGAATTGCAAAAGACTATCAGAAGCCAAAGATTCAAAGATCATCAGACTCCAATGAATCAAAGTTTGTTAGAAGCCAAGAATTCCAACATTCATCAGAAGGCTATGTCATTCTGTTATGGAATATTCTAAGCCTAATGACTTCATAAAGGACAACACCATTGCAACGTTCAAATGGATTTTGCTCTTATCCTCAAAGGAGCGTGCTGTACTGAGGTGTACCTTTATTTCTGCAATTGGACAAGCAGAAATGTATGGACGAAGTTGTGGAGCAGAATTACCTCTTCTAGAAAGAAATTCACACTTTACACTTCAAGCAATTGAAAATCAACAGCTGTCCATCTCAACGGAATTCTTTAAAACGTCTCAAATTCTCTCTTCTCTCATATATATATGGAACTAGAAGAATTTGACGATATACAAGAACGTGGATTTTTAACAGAAATTATCTCTCAAACGAAGTGAAAAATAGAAACTGTATGAGCCTCTAAAAGTTATTTTGTGTAATAGTTTTTAAGCTTAGAAGTTAAGTATTTACTCTTGTGTGAGTAATTTGGAAAAAGTCTCTTGTTTTAAGTAACTTGAGCATTTGTAAGAAGTCTCCTGCTGTGTGATCTGGAGCATTTGTAAAGTCTCTTGTCTTGTGTGACTTGAGCAATAGAGAAGTCTCTTGCTTGTGTGCTTGAGCACTAGGATTGTAATCTTTAGTGATCATAGTGAAATCCCTTGGAAGTGCAAGGGGACTGGAGTACTCTCGGTTTGTGAGAGGAACCAGTATAAATCCTTGTGTCTCTCTCTCTCTCTTTCACTCTCTCGTTTGTTTTTCTGCTTTGCCATTGGTTTGGTTTGTGTTCTTATTTCCGCTGCTAAAGACTCTGATAGATAGAAATATCTTGAAAAGTTTTGAGACTCTAAAACACAATTCAACACCCCACCCCCCCCCCCCCCCCCCCCCCCCCTTCAATTAGTATCAAGAGCTCCAATTCTGTTGCAAATCATTTAACAGTGAGACAGTTCAGATCCAAGAAGAAAAACACTATGGCACAGCTATTGAATGATCTAAACGATTGGAAACAGAGGATCTACACACATATTGCTGATCTCATTAAGGAAGTTGAAGATGGACTAAATCTGAATAATGAGGATCTAAGCAATAACCAAAACTTTACCTCATTTGGTGCTGAGCAGACTTCAAGTATTGAAACTACAACCAAAACAATTTGCCTCACCAGTGATGATCATGAAAGCATTCAAAGGACAAAAGTTAATGGTCTGATATATCAATATGAGAGGTTTATTATGGAAGAAAATTAGAGTATTGAAGAAATGAGTACAAGATTTCAAGCACTCACAAGCAAGCTAGAAGACTTAAACAAGAAATTCAGCATGAAAGAGCTTGTAAGCAAGATGCTGAGAAGTTTGCCTCTGAACTGGAATCAAATTGCTAAAACTATAGAGGAAACTGAAGACTTCAACTCAATGAGCCTTGAATCATTGATTGAAACACTCATAAACCATGAGTTGGTTTTGAAAGCTAAAGGAAAGATGAAGGTTAAAGAAGCAGCTGAAAGAAGGAAGCAGGTCATGAATCAAGAAAATACACATGATACAAAAGAATCTGATGAAGAATACTTTGAGAAGTTTTCCAAGAAATTTCAAAGATGGTCTACATACAAGATGTTGAATAGTGAAGAGAAATCTAAAGGGATGACAACATGGGAAGAGCTAGATAGTTTCTCTGAAGGGAAATCCGAATGAGAGAAACAAATCAAGCAAACACCCATCTCAAAACCTAAAGAAAAAGGAGAGTCTGAAATGGACTCAGAGTCTGAACATGTAAGATATGACTCTGACCAAGACATACTAAATCAGGTATATTCTCAACTCCCTAAAATTGAACTTATCAAACTACTAAATGCTAGTTCACATGAGTATAGTAAGCTCAAAGTTAATTGTGAGCACTTAAGTGAACAAGCAAATAATTTTGAGTGTTTATATCAAAAGGCTTTAAAAAGAATTGAAGATCTTGAAAAAGGTTGTGTTGTATGTAGCAAACCTTATGACAAGTATTCACTGGCTTTTAGAGACTTTTGCAACGCACACATTGAAAATGTGTACTTTTAAAAACAATGGTGTGAATGGAATTGGTTATTCATGTGCTGACACATGTGAAGAACCAAGTTCATCAAGCATATTTGAAAATGCTTTACCTTCTGATCTTTATTCAACTTTTGTGCCTGATAGTACTCAGACAGTACAAAAGGCACAAGACAAGAATAAAGATTTTGTAACTAACAGTCTAGGACCCTTCAGCAAATGGGTACCAAAAGACAGAATAGTTTATCTTGCTGCAGGTTAAGTGAGAACAATGAATCTTCCAATCACATGGATACATGTAACAACAAAAGGAAAACGAGCAATTGTGCACAGAAGGCACATCTTTGATGAATCAGATGATGAATCTGAATTGGACTTCATAGAGAACATAAAGAAATATGATCCTGAAGATGAAGATTATGAAGCATTGTTTGATGATGATAGCAAGTCATTATGGTGGGATGGTTGCTCAGAGTTTGATACTGAAAGAGATTGATCAAGACAAGCCTCAATGTAAACACTAAACAAGAAGGCTTATCCATTGGAACAAAATATCTCCAAAAATGACAGGTAAGTGTTCCTAAATTATGTATGACATGTCGTAGGAATAACAATCATGTTAAAGACTCTTTTTGATAAACAAATGTTCAGAAGAAAAACCTTTTAAGATCATATCTGAACATACATTGAGTCCTGAAAGTTTTATTTTTGGAATCTGAAGTACTTTAGATTTTGGCATCTGAAGTAGTTCAGACTTTGAAAGGTCTTTAACCTCTGAATGTTAAGCATCTGATAGAGAAAGAAGAGCAAACATTCAGTGTCTTACATCTGTACGTTTTGGCGCGAATTCTTGAACACGTTTCTTTACACATATACACGATCTCATTGGTTAGAAGCGGATAGTGAGGGTTTGAATTTATTTTATTTTAATTAAATGTGTGTTTTACTTCGTTTTTAAGAAAATCACAAAAACACTTGCACACTTTACACATTCACAACATACACTTTCTAATTCTTCTAAACCACAGAGTTCTTTCTTTCTCTCCCAAATTAGCAAAACCCTAATCCCCAAACTCAGAAATGGCAGCATCTACTTCATAAACTTCTACTTATGCATTTTTGTTCCCCAAGGATATACCAATCAAAATCATCAATTGCAAAGAAATGTTTAGTAAGGAAAAATCTCTTGATATGGATGAGAAAACATTCAACATGGTTATGGAACAACCTGTTGATTTCGAAAGCTTAAGATAGAATGAGCATGACATCGAAAGTTACTTCATTGATCAAGACGGAGGTTTTAGGTATATGAAGCTATTGAATGGTCCGGTTTATCCTACTTTAGTCAAAGATTTTTGGATAAGGAGTAAAGTGGTTACGGTTGAAGAATTTGATAGAGAATACACAGCTTTGAAGAATGCAAAACCTGAGAACAAGGACAAGACACTAGTTGAACTAGGTCTAAGAGAAGTCAAAGAGGACGAGATTAGGTCAGTGGTGTACGGTTTTGAAGTTATCCTCAATCAATCTAACTTGGCAAGTGTTCTACAAATTCCCAATGAAGGTGTTTTCTATGCCTTTAGTCAAACATCTGTTAAAGATTCTGAATTTCTCATAGACATGACCAAGAAGTGCTATGAAAAAGGGAAAAGCTGCGAGAGTCACAAAATTGGTGACTTGAAGACCACTCAGAAGCTGATGGTTAAGATAATGCTGGGATCAATATTTCCAAGGAGTGGAAGTTCTGATCAAATCTCATGGGATCATAGACACTTTGTCTATTTTCTCAGTAGAAGAATGCAGCTAAATTGGGCTAAGTACATCTTTAATCATCTCTGCAAATCTGTTTGTGCTATTCAGAAGTTAACCAAGCCAAATATCCATGTTATCTACCCAAGGATACTCAGTGAAATATTTTATCAATGTGGGGTAATAGATGTGATTAAAGCTGCTGGGCAAGAGAGATTGATTAGAGAGCTTAGAGTATCTGCTATCTATGTGAACGCTTTGTACAACATGTACTTTCTACCTGGACAAGAACTGAAGTTCTCAGAACCCTTGGAACTGCTACCTCACTCTGGACTCTCTCTGGTAGCAAGGTTAAAAATTAACTTACCTTCTATCACTGCAGGTATTGTTAACCAGTATATTCAACTGCTGGAAAACCAATGAGAAGCGTATGAAATTGAGGAGGAGGAAGTGAAGAAGAAGAGGAAGAGATTTGTGAAAGCTAAGGTGGTGAAGAATGTTACTTCAAAGAAAGAGAACAAGGGAAAGATAAGGTCTAAAGCTGGAGGTTCAAAAGGTGTTGTTGTATTGGATGATGATGAAGAGGATGAAAATGAACCTTTGAAGATCAAGATGAAGAGAATCTCTAAAGAGCTTAAGAAGAAGAATGCTGAGAGCTCCACCATTGCTGATACAGGTATGGTATCTATTCCTGAAGATTCTATAACAAATACTCAAGAGATTCAAAATCTCCTATCCATAACCAATCCATCTTAATCACCTTTAAATTTCTTAGAACAACATTTTCAAGGTGAACTACCAACACAACCTGAACCCTCACCTAAACCATCTGATGATGTTCAGAACTCTAGTACTATACCAGACTCTAAACAGAATCAGAACCCAAACATAAACCAAGACCAAACCAATCCTAAGACAAATCAACCATCTAAACCAAACTCACCATCTGAACAAGTTATACCAGAACATGTTCAATCACACTCTGAACCAAACACTTCACCAAAACACACAATACCAGAACAACAAATTCATCCAGAACCTGAAACTAGCACACATACTGAAGTGCTTGTATCTGAACATCTCTCTGATAATTCAGTACACACTGAGGTATGTTGTTTAGATGAATACCCCAACTCACCAAATAGAATTCAGGTTGATCTAATGATAAATGAACTCCATATTTCTGACTTTCAACTTAGTTCATTTGATCAACCTAGTCAAACTCAAACCCAACAACAACAACAACAAATTTCAGAAATACCCATCCCATCTAAAGAACATTGTACTACTGCTGAGAAAACCCAAGAGGTTAGGATATCTTCAGTCTCAGACTTTGTTGAAAACCAAACCAAACAACCACAAACCTCAACTCAACACACCATTCCTTCAACATCTGAACCCCATTCTGAAACCCCATCAACCTCTGATCTCTTGAGAAAATGTGATTGTATCTTCTTCAAGCTATGCTGCAAACTGGGATAATCTTACTGAGGAAATTGTG
Organism: Trifolium subterraneum; assembly: GCA_951799995.1. Classification (NCBI taxonomy): domain Eukaryota; kingdom Viridiplantae; phylum Streptophyta; class Magnoliopsida; order Fabales; family Fabaceae; genus Trifolium; species Trifolium subterraneum. The sequence goes on along the minus strand of OX637462.1, from coordinate 35,161,978 downwards.
AAAGAGTTGACTATGATCAAGAAAGCTAATGTTGAGGAGCTTGACAAGTATCAAAAGGACAAGACTTCCACTGCACTAGAAATTAATTCTGAGATAGAAGTTCAGACACTAGAGAGAACAGAAAGAGTAAGCTTAGCAGGTCCTGAACCCATTCCTGCTAAAGCTAATACTAATACAGTGCTGAAGGAAAACTTAGTTTCTTTGGAAAAGGATCTAAGTGATCATCTCAATATTAATTTGGAAGCTGGTCCTAGTCAAATCAACAAGGAACATTTGAAGAATCCTGAATATGAAGCTAATATGGCAAGAATAGAAGAGAAGGTGGATAAGCATAATGAGATGCTAGAAGTGGTCACTGCCAGTCAAGATCGTATCTTCAAGACCATGGGAACCATCCTTAACCTTCTAAACAAAAACCAATAGGATTTCTTTTCTTGTATACTTGTTTATTTGAATCTTTGTCTTAAGCACAGTGTTAGGATTATTTTGTTATATATTCTTTTAACATTTGATTAATGTCAATCCTATATTTGCTTATTTCTCTTGTGCTATTTTTTTAGCATTTATTCTCAATTGGTATTCATTGTTGATATTTATTCTGAAGTTATTATTTTCTAAAGGTTTGTTTTAAAACTTGTTTTTAAAATCACAAAAAAGAATGCAAAACAACAAAGATCAAATAAGCAGCCAAACATAAAATATTATTTCATTTAAAAAAATGAGTGACTGTTACATAGAATTCTAAAGAAAATCAACTAGAATCTTCTTCAGAGGGTGGATCTCTTCTCTTGGACTGCACCGTCCTCTCATAAGAAGCATCTGATTCAGCTTAATCAGCCTTCTTACATGCCTTGGTTAGGGCATCTGATTGATCTTCTTCAGGACGATAAGTGTAACACCCCGTATTCCCAACAAGATAAATCATACATATAAATCAGAGTGTTCAACGTATACGGAATGCTACACTTCGTAAAATGCATAAGTAATAGAGTAAATTTTTCTATTAATGAATCAAACATCAACTGATAACATTTTTAATAATTTCGCAACGGAAATAGTATTCATAATTCTGTTCAACCAAAATATGGCTCTAAGGCCTCAACGTGTTCAACATTAATACAAAAATCCAACTAAATTATTTCAACATGAAATCTCAAGGAAAAATACGTAACAAGGACAATCCAACAATAAAACCCGCCCCGTTACGTATCAGAGCATCCTAAGACCATGAGAGAGTCAACTCACAACTGCAGCTAGTCCTGAATATCTGCACTTGCCCACAAGGCGGCAATTCCAACAGAAGGGTGAGATACATATACAATAATAATAAGGATATCGTTCATCAACATAAAATTAATAACTTAAAACATCATAAACGTCAACATATTATTTCATTATTTAACTGCACAACCTTCGATGTAACTCATTAATTCTATCACAACTCGACAACACGACAAGGCTTCGACGACTTAGATAACATGACTCCAACTTAGACAACCTAAACGACTTGACTATGCAGCATGCATGTGGTACCAATCAGGGCATCAAGCCCCCAACAAATTTTGAGCGTAGGCTCACAGGGCATCAAGCCCCCAACGGGTTTTGAGCGTAGGCTCACAGGGCATCAAGCCCCCAACGGGTTTGAGCATAAGCTCACAGGGCATCAAGCCCCCAACTTTAGTGCATATGTGGACTCTGTAAAATGCCACCACAACCAGCAACTTAATCCACTTAGACAACTTCTTACAACTCATATGACCTTGACACGACGACAAGGACTCTACTTCACAACATCCTAATACATCAACCAACTTCATAAATTCGTATAAATTTATTCACAAGGATTTTTTGTGTCAAACCAAAGCCATTAGAAAGCTAACATCTTTATCTACAACTTTCATGTTTACACATAAGACCAATTATATACCGATTAATACCAGTTTTAATCGCAAAGTCAGGTACATAAGCAGAAGTTTCACTGTGACCTACGTGTAGTAATTTGACGATAACTTAAGTTCCAAACATAATCTGGAAGTCACACCAAAGCCATTAGAAAGCTAATATCTTTATCTACAACTTTCGTGTTTGCCCCTAAGACCAATTACTTACCTATTAATACCAGTTTTAATCGCAAGGTCAGGTACATAAGCAGAAGTTTCACTGTGACCTACGTGTAGTAATTTGACGATAACTTAAGTTCCAAACATAATCTGGAAGTCACACCAAAGCCATTAGAAAGCTAACATCTTTATCTACAACTTTCATGTTTACATATAAGACCAATTATGTACCGATTAATACCAGTTTTAATTTTAAATTCGGGTACAGATATGAAATTTCACTAAAATTCACTGTTCATAATAATCTAATCACTTTCTAATAACAACCATTTTTCATATAATCTCCTTAGACTCTCTTAGTTTTTAGAAATCAAACACCCAATATTACTAATCATCTAACAACAGTTATTCTAACATGATTCAGGGCTTCTTATTCCATTATTAATCAAATTCATAGTTAACATAGTTTTCCCAATTTTCATCAATTATCATGCTAAATCAATTTTCTGAACTACATGCTTAGAATTAAAGTATAAGTTCCCACCCTTACCTTAGTTTTGATGAGCGAATAACTCTACAGCTGCTCTTGATTCTCTAAGCCTCTTCTCTCTTGGTGCTTCTCCCTTTTTCTCCAAAACCCTTCTTTTCTTTGTTTTACGTGAAAAGTGTTTTCTTTTCTCTAACTTCTATTTCTTAACCTCCCACTTCCTTATTTAATTCCTACTAATTCCACTTAATACTATTATTTCCATTTAATTCTAATTTCAACCCCTTAACTCTACTTATTCCCTTCACTATTCATCTCCTTACAATTAATTAAAATAAAGCCATTCAAATAAAAATACATCACATACATATAATAAATTAAGTAATTAGACTCTATATTTAATAAAATAAATAAAAGCAACTAGGGCGTTACAATAAGTTCTCAGAAACTCAGCATAGTCAGAATCTGTTTCATCAAACTCTGAACTGAGCTCAACCTCAGGCTTTGGTTTTGCTTTTCTTGATTTTTCTTGCTTGGCTTTTCTTTCTTCTTGACTAACTCTTTTTGGAACAACCATTTTCTTCCCTGAGCGTTTCATTTTTTTCTCTCAATTGATTACTATTGCCTAAGATTATTCCTTGAGAATAAAATGAATAGGCTCTCTCCTTTTATAAGCTCACTTGACGCCAATGTCTTAAATGTGTTCAACAGAGTTCATTTATGGTGAACATAGTTGTAACCAACTTTCTGACTTGACTGCATTGGTCGTTACAATTGCTTTAATTGTTTAAACAACCTTTTTTATAATGACAAAAGGGGGAGAAAGAGTATTGATAATTCAATTGTTGGAGAAAGAGCAATCTACAGCTATTTTATAGCCTTGTATTGTTTCGGGAAGAAAGAGTAAAGAGATGTGGTCAAATGTTTTTTCAAAATGGTCAAATCTGTATTTTTCAAAACTTGAAACCGTATCACATGACATCCTATGAGAATCCAACATATACGTATCTAATCTTATTGTCATTTATTTAAAATATCTTGATGTTTTTTTTAAGATTATTTGTTTAAGGAGAACACGTTTATTAATTGAAGTTTATTATTCATAGATAGTTTTTAAGTAAGGGTGCAACCTTATTCAAAAATTATTTCACTATGAAGAGAAGAAGCTTACAAACCTTGTTCTGTGCAGAGTAAAATATGAATGATTTAAATCATATAATAAAGTGGTTCTAAAACTGATTAAAAATCAACTATGGATATAAAATAGGGGAGCTTACAAACTTAACCCTATGGATTGTCAGACTTAGGGGGAGCTTGCAAAACTCAGAAGCCTAATGTCAACATAGCTGAATTTTGTCAACAACAATTGTATTTAATACTTATGTTTGTCATCATCAAAAAGGGGGAGATTGTTAGAACAAAATATGTTTTAAAGAGAAAAACCCCTTTTACAGAAGGTTTTCATGATAACAAAGTATTAAATGGACAATTGGTATTACTAATGTTTTAAATTAAGTGTGCAGGACAAATTTATATCTATGAAAAAGCACATTTAATTTACGCTCTGAAGAAACTTTGTTAAAGTCTGAATCATTACACTCTGAAGGCGTTCAGAAGCCAAAAGGTGTTCAAAAGCCAAAAGGCGTTCAGAAGCTTACAACGTTCAGAAGCTACTTAGTCAAGTGTCATTCAGAAGACGAAGACGTTCAGAAGCTGAATTGCAAAAGACTATCAGAAGCCAAAGATTCAAAGACCATCAGACTCCAAGGAATCAAAGTTTGTCAGAAGCCAAGAATTCCAACATTCATCAGAAGGATATGTCACTCTGTTATGGAATATTCTAAGCCTGATGACTTCATAAAGGACAACACTATTGCAATGTTCAAATGGATTTTGATCTTATCCTCAAAGGAGCGTGCTGTACTGAGGTGTACCTTTATTTCTGCAATTGGACAAGCAGAAATGTATGGACGAAGTTGTGGAGCAAAATTACCTCCTCTAGAAAGAAATTCAAACTCCACACTTCAAGCAATTGAAAATCAACAGCTGTCCATCTCAACGGAATTCTTTAAAACGCCTCAAATTCTCTCTTCTCTCATATATATATGGAATTAGAAGAATTTGACGATATACAAGAACGTGGATTTTTAACAGAAATTATCTCTCAAACGAAGTGAGAAATAGAAACTATCTGAGCCTCTAAAAGTTATTTTGTGTAATAGTTTTTAAGCTTAGAAGTTAAGTATTTACTCTTGTGTGAGTAATTTGGAAAAAGTCTCTTGATTTTAGTAACTTGAGCATTTGTAAGAAGTCTCCTGTTGTGTGATCTGGAGCATTTGTAAAGTCTCTTGTCTTGTGTGACTTGAGCAATAGAGAAGTCTCTTGCTTGTGTGTTTGAGCACTAGTATTGTAATCTTTAGTGATTATAGTGAAATCCATTGGAAGTGCAAGGGGACTGGAGTACTCTCGGTTTGTGAGAGGTACCAGTATAAATCCTTGTGTCTCTCTCTCTCTCTTTCACTCTCTCGTTTGTTTTTCTGCTTTGCCATTGGTTTGGTTTGTATTCTTATTTCCGCTGCTAAAGACTCTGATAGATAGAAATATCTTGAAAAGTTTTTAAACTCTAAAACACAATTCAACACCCCCCCCCCCCCCCCTTCAATTGGTATCAAGAGCTCCGGTTCTGTTGCAAATCATTTAACAGTGAGACAGTTCAGATCCAAGAAGAAAAACACTATGGCACAGCTATTGAATGATCTAAACGATTGGAAACAGAGGATCTACACACATATTGCTGATCTCATTAAGGAAGTTGAAGATGGACTAAATATCTCTCTCTCTCTCATTTGTTTTTCTGCTTTGCCATTGGTTTTGTTTGTGTTCTTATTTCCGCAGCTAAAGACTCTGATAGATCGAAATATCTTGAAAAGTTTTTAAACTCTAAAACACAATTCAACCCCCCCTGCCCCCTTCAGAACCAGTATAAATTATGTGTGTTCATCTCTTTCTTACTCTCTCTGTTTTACTGATTGTTGTTTTGATTTCTCCACTGCAAAATAGACTCTGGTAGATTCTTGAATCTAGAAGAAATTTTAAATTGTTAAAACACAATTCAACCCCCCCCCCCCCCCCCCTCTTCTTGTGTTTTTCACTCCTTCATATCCAAGAATTCTACTCTACTCAATAACTTCACATATATAATATATTATTACAAGAATATGATAAGAACACATCTCACACTAAGTTTCACATATAATCCTTTACCAAGAGTTAGCACATATCGCATTTAAGGTACAACTTTCTAATGCATCTAATGTCATCTTCATGCAGTGTCATCACCTAGACATTACTAAATGCATGCGGAACCGGGTCACATCTGTGTTGGATACAAGATTCCATATATTTTAGCCACCACTAAAATATCTTCACATCTATATTTCACATCTATACGGAACAAGTCCAATCACATCTATAATTGACTCATGAACGCATATAGACCAATATATGCTCACCTCATCATAATGATTTCTCATCTATCATTATCACATCTGTTGAATAATTTCACATCTCTTGTATATAGACATATCACATGTAAATACACAATCATCATCGCATCTATCAATTAATTCCACTTCACTTGTATATAAACATATCACATGTAAATACACAATCATCATCACATCAATCAATCCCACAAACACACAGATATATATATATATAACGCATGTATATATATATATAAATCAACAACATCAACATCATTATTATTATCATCAATCATTATCATCAACAATTATTATCATCATTAATCATCACCAATAATCATCAATCATATACATATATAACGCATATGTACATATATACGAGTCCAACAACATCATCACTAATCATCATATAAGATTACTTCTAAGCCTATTCACAAGCATTTATTCTTCAATAATCATTATCACATGACAACATGATGATCAAGTTATTTTGAAGTTATTTTGATGAAGACAAATATGTGAAAAGAAGAAAAAGATTGATTATGGTCAAAGTGCTCAAGGTTGAAGAAATTCATTATCACATGAACATGATGATCATGTTATGGGGAATAATCTTAGGTACAATATGCAATTCATTATTATAAGCTTTATGTGCTCATAAACTTTCATCTAAACCTTTCTACAGTTACTATAATAATGTTGCATGATTTCCATCCATAATGGTTTTTAACTTAGAATTTTTTCAAGTTTTAGAGCAGGGAAATCGATTTACCTCAATAGGGAAATTGATTTACCTACACTCTGTCGTTTCTGGATTGTTGATTTTTTACACAGGGAAATCGATTTACCTAACAGGGAAATCGATTTACCCTGTACAAATTGTCAAATTTTTTAACGTTGAAAAAGGAAGGGAAATCGATTTACCTATTGTTGGAAATTGATTTACCTCTGCATGCATTTGAAAAATTCTGATTCTTTTCACACCTCTTCATTATTATAATCTTCCAAACTGTTGTCATATTATTTTCTAACAGGTGTCATTATTCTATATATTTTTCAATCAGAATTTTCTTCAAGAACTAATCATTTTTCATTATCATTACTATAACAATTCTCTGAAGAAACTTTCACAAAAACTCTTTGAAACTTTCATACGTACTTTCACTTTCATATCAAATAAAAGTTTCCGGAGCGCTTAGAGTTTATTAATTCTGAATTGTTATACTGTTAGAATATTGTTATATCAAAATTCTCCTGTACTCAAATTTGTATCCAAACTCTTCTATAAAAATCATATTAGTGTGAACACCTTGCTGTCCAGGATTGTTGGAAGCAAGAGAGTGAAAAAGAGAGGATTGTTCTCTTGTTTCACTTTGTAAGGGGAATCACCTTGTTGTCCAGGATTGTTGGAAGCAAGAGAGTGAAAAAGAGAGGATTGTTCTCTTGTTTCACTTTGTTAAGAAGATAGTGAATTCCTTCACAAGGTGTGAAGGGAGTGGATGTACCGATAGGGGAACCACTATAAATTTCCTTGTGTCTTTTTTCTCTTTCCTGCACTCTTTATTTTTCTGCAATCTATTCATACATTCATCAAACCTTCAAGAAAAATAAAAATACTATAACATCTCCAATAATAACCAAAAAGTCATAAAAACCTAATTCACCCCCCCCCCCCCCCCCCCCTCCTCCTCTTAGGTTGCACTTTAAACTTACAGCCCGGCGATCCATTCTCTCGCTCGGCGAGAGCACCCAGATCAGGATTGCTCTGTTTCGTGATGATGTTTCAAACATCATCCAAAACTCCAATTCGTGTTCCAGTAAAAAAAACGGTGATAAATTCAAGTATATAACACATATATACATCGAAGTACAAGTTTAAGCACAAAATAACATCATCATACTCAAAATCTCATGATTTTATCATCTTCTCATAAACTTTCAAAAAACTCATAAAACTCTACAAACATCTACAATTACCCATCTTTTTAACCCAAAAATCGTTTTCTTCATTTGCATATAAGTTAATAAGCTCAACCAAAATCAAAGTTCTCATCTTTCTCATGAAAGTCCCAAAAACCTCAAAGATAAAAGAGTTTGGAGAGTTTGGGTTTGGAGAATTAGACATTCTCCCCCTCCATTAATCACTCTAGCTATGTAAATCCAATGTCTTACCTTATTGATGAAATATCTAGCTTCACTCTTCAATCTTCCCTCTAATTTGGTTTTTCTTCTCTTTTCCCTTTTCTTTCTCTATTCTTTCTCTTCTCTTTTATTTCTCTAGAGCTTCTCTCTCTTCCTCCACCAATTTCTTATACAAATGAGTTTCTCTCTCTAAAGGTACCTATTTATATCTAGGTCAAACCTTACCTTTAATTACCAAACTACCCTTCACTTATTCTAAGCCCAACATTCATCTTTACTACTCTTCATCATAAAAACACCCCTAATAATCGCTACCTTACTAGTCACACACCCCTTTAAGCCACGTAAGCTAATAAAGAAATAAAACACAACAATTAGCAAATAATTAAAATAATTCAATACTCAAACACAAATTGGGTCGTTACATGTGGTTGCTTGAGGAAAAACATAGAGTATCAAATGTCATCTGACCTATTTTATTTAACTCTTGTTTTAAAATAATTTGAGATATTATTGGCCGCATGATCAATTAAATCTAACGGTACAAATTTAGTGTAAGTATTTTGACTTATATATAGTGTCAACGGATTATATGTCTATAAGTAAATATCATTTTTTGATAGTAAAAAATTTTAGTTTGTAAAAAAATTAAAATGGATTAAGAGAATGGGTAAATGTTTTAAACAATAATGCTAAAGATCATAATAGAATTAATGTTGGGTGAACTTAGTTCAGCAAACTTTTGAAAAATAATATAATTAATATTTTTCATATACAAAAGTGTGCATCTATATGCTTAAAAATTGAGGTATTTTATTCAAATTTTATATATTGTGTAATCAAATTTAATACAATCAGAAAATCAAGTATTATATAGAGAAAAGATATGGCAAAGTTTGAAATTAAAAATAGTTTTAATTTCGATGATAATAATGTTAGTTGTTGTCGATGCAGATGGTATAACACTCAAACCCGAATTTATACAAAATTCTAATTTCCGAAAATAATTTTTCAAAAACTCGCAACGGATAAAACAATTTCATTGTTATAAAACAAAACCAAGATACGGAATACTAGTTTGAGGTATTACATTTTCTCCAAAAATAACACTAAGATAATAAAAATAGTGTTCGCTAGCCATACAAGAAAATACTCTTTTTAATACAACACAGATAAATAAAAGACTCGATATACATGAATATACATGAACTTTTCTCGTGTCCTAATCAGAGCGGAGCTTCACCGACAAACTCGAACATAACACAAGACCTGAGGATCTGGACCACCCAACGGTCCGCAAACACACAAAACAGATATTAGATATGCATAACCAATAAAATTATAAATGCGAGAAAATAATAGCATTTATCTCATCAAATAAAATAAGTAAATCAATTCCTAATCTCTCAAGTTATCCAACAACTCTACACTACTCAAGTCACATCATATCATCACATATTATCACAATAGATAAGTATGAACACATCTCAAATCAAGTTCACATTTAATCAATTACTCATCAATTAATGCACAAACATTTGGCACATAACACATATATATAGTACAATTAATGCATAAATTCCTAATGTATCTAATGTCATTTTCATGCAATGTCCCCTAGACATTACTAAATGCATATGGTACCGGGTCACATCTATATTGAATACAAAATCCACTTCACATCTATATTTGACATTTATATGGAGCAAGTCCAATCACATTTATAATTGACTCATGAATGCATGAATCAAATGAAACTCCAACTACTTGATCTAGTGGTCAAGGGATTTTTCGATCTCAGCAACAAGATCCACCCAAACGACAGGATTTTTCTTGCCAGTTATATTCCCAATGCATCGATCTGGACTTGAAATCAAAGTGGTGTATCATAGTGGAATGGAAAAACCCTTGCTAGCCGAACAGAAATCAGGGAGGAGGTTATATATATATATATATATATATATATGGTGAAGAATGGGTGCCGCATAAACATTAACATCGGTCGGGGATCGAACACATGATCAAATGATTAAGGGACCTAAGTATCTACCATTTATGTCACACTATATATATATATGTTGGTAGTAATTCATGTACTTTGTGTTTTAATATATCTTTATTTTCCATTTAATAAAAATAGCACAAACATAATCATTATCATTTTTTCAAGGAATAATCACTATTGAGTTGTACTATAAGATAACAAAGTCCCGATGATTAAATTTAAAGCAGTAAATTAAACAAATTAATATAACATCAAACCATTGTACATTTTATTCATTTAACTGTGATAATATAAGTAGTTTAATTTAAGTATATCAGTGAAAAACATATTAATTTTGGTAAATATGTTCATAGTATATTATAGACCATATAGACCAGACCATGGAGTAAGGTATAGTACTTTTATTTTACATACTGCATAGTATACAACATCAGCATGTGTATGGTTTTCATGGGCGTTCCCTACGTCCCCCATTTTCACTTTTTAAGCCACTTCCCCATCTTCCATAATATCCCAAATTTATCCAATCTCCGTTAGAAAATCTACTTATGTGGCCCTTTCTACCTTTTCTAATTCTACCTTCTCCTTGTGCACTTCCTTCCTGTCCACGTTCGTTGTGTGCTCGATCTCTATTTTCTCCTAATCCCCAACCTCCCCAGTTTCCCAAGTCTTCCCATTTCCCATTTTTGTCTTTACCGCTTCCACTTATAATTTGTTCACCTTCTCGTTGTGCACCTCCACTCTCGCCACCTTCTTTGTCTCCCCGACCACCATTTTCTCCTAATCCCCATCCTCCCCAGTTTCCCAAGTCTTCCCATTTCCATCCATCTGTCCTAATTTTTTTTTCGGATTCTTCTGTTGCACCAACTGCAAATCAATAAACATTATTTATTAGTTGTAATAAAATAAGAAATATACTACCTCCGTTCCAAATTATATGTCACTTTGAATAAAAAATTTGTACCAAATTATATGTCATTTTACAATACCAATGAAGCATTGAATGCTATTTTTCCTATTATACCCTTAATTATTTATTTCTCTCTCTTCTTTCAATTCTTCAATTTATTTTTCCCATACAATTAATGAAGGACAATTTTGTAAACTAAATCATAATTTCTCTTTTTCATACAACACTAATTGCATTTCTTAATATGCGTAAAAATGGCAAAGTGACATATAATTTGAAACGGATGGAGTACTGTTCATACAATTTAAATATATACATTTATTCTCATCTTTTAATGACTCAGTTGCCACAACAGAGATAAAAATTAGTGCATAAAGAAAAAAGAACATGAAGATAAAATTCTTGATTTTCATCTTTGATTAACTAATTAATATATAGTTTTATTGTAGTCTAATATGAATACAATCAACAGCTATTTATAGTGATCATCGAACAAGATATACAAAAGAAGAATAACAACAACTTGATTAGGTAGTATATAGTATCCAATACAAAAAAGATAATTTATTATGATTTGGCTAATTGTGACGATTATAGGTCATCAATACCTATTAAACCATTGAAGGGTTAAATTGGGACATGTTTTTCAAACTTGGTAAGAAGTTTTTTCGTACGATGACGACTAAACAATGATAAAGATGTTTGAATTTTTGTTTTTTTTTTAAGATACAAAAATATTTTAAATTTTATTTAATCTTAAATGTTGTTCTAGTTAATTAATCGTCATAATAGGCATTATAAAAAAAGAACAATTAATCTTCATACCAAATGTTCTATAACTTGAACGATTTTTAAATGCATGATAAATTAATTTGACAGCTCTTCATCAGATGCAGGTGTTTAGTGTATTTTGTTGAGTCGTTATTTAGTTTATTTCTTCCGGTATAAAATTGAATTTTCAAAAAATTTAAATAACTATTGTTGTTTTGGAATTCGTGAGCCAGTCATGATGCTAGCTTCCGGTTTCTTGTAGCATAGCGAAATTTGATTTACACCCTGCGTAAAAAAATTCTATTTACTACATGCAATATGAAGATTCTCTCATTTTATCATCTGGGTGGACAACTGAACATCCAACTGCATTTTCGATGACATGGCATGCACACGTTGAATATCCGACTGTGCATTTCTTGTGCTTGTATTCGCGTTCTCTAATCAAAATATACATTTGACCTAACTTAAAATGCATAAATAAAATAAACAGCAACATAATGGACCATAACAACTTCATTCCTTCTTGCCTATCTGTAGAAAAAACCGTTAAGAATGTGCCCATATCACCCTTTTAATTTTAAGTTAAATTAACTGTTCTTTTTTTGTAAGCACTAGATGGTAAATAATTCAAATAGAGAAACACCCGTTTTGCATTGTGCTAACCAATGTACGGATGCGTTGGCATATTATAGTTGTACACTGGAATCTGGGTTTGAATTTTTTAATGTTTGTCCGTGTACTTTTAGTCACTTGTTAGCTGTTGATGTATTGAAAATATCTTTCCCTCGTTTAGTTCCGTTATAATTTCTTTCTTCCGGAGATTAGGCCTGATAGGCTCTAAATCCTACAAAGCTACAAGTTATCGAAAACCATACCAAATCTAAGGAAAACAATAAAAATTGCAATACCACAAAAAGGTAACATTTTTTTTTCTTCATTCATTGATTGATTAAAATGTGTAAGAAAACTTATATATATATATATAAGACTCTTAATGGACCCTAAAATCATAAAAGTCCAATTAAACAATCTAAGGACTAAAAGGCCCAATTAATAAAAATTAAATTAAAAACCACGTTAATTCATTAAATCAACATCTAATATTCCAGGATCCCATTGTTTGAATGGTAAAAACTTGGGTCTAAACTCAGTCTCATATTGCCATGGTAGTCCAGTACTCTAGCTTTGTGAAAAGGATGATCTCAATATAGCGTGAGACATTACTCTCTCAATGAAAGCACCAAATGATAGGCTCTAAATCCTACCAAACTACAAGTTATGGAAAACTATACTTGTTCAGATTCGACCTCAAGTCCACATCTCCGAGAGATTGTCCGCTTTGGGGTTAACCCGTCACGGTTTTGTCCTTTGTAGAAAAGGCGCCTCGGTGGTTTGAAAGGTGTGGGTGTTGTATATAAACTACCCTTTGCCTCGAGTACCAAGCGATGTGGGACTATTTAGGTGTATCTAGAACAGAAGCCCCCCAGTCGAGGCTAAGGGGCTTACGGGTGTCGACCACAAGTCGTTTCCCACAGACGGCGCCACTGTTCAGATTCGACCTCAAGTCCACATCTCCGAGAGATTGTCCGCTTTGGAGTTAACCCTTCACGGTTTTGTCCTTTGTAGAAAAGGCGCATCGGTGGTTTGAAAGGTGTAGGTGTTGTATATAAACTACCCTTTACCTCGAGTACCAAGCGATGTGGGACTATTTTGGTGTATCCAGAACAATACTAAATCTAAGGAAAACAATAAAATTGCAATAACACAAAAAGATAACATTTTTTTTCTTCATTATTGATTGATTAAAATGTATAAGAACACTTACATATATATAAGACTCTTAATGGAGTCTAAAGGCATAAAAGGCCAATTAAACAATCTAAGGACTAAAAAACCCAATTAATAAAAACTCAATTAAAATCTACATTAACTCATTAAATCAACATCTAACATCCTATCAAGACCCTTTTGATATAAAAAAAACAAGACAAGAAACACCCGTCGTGTAATTCTTCAGTTATTCTTCAATTTTCAATCACATGAATGCAATTAATGAGTCTAGAAAATGTGTTATCAATTTCTTCGACCATAGTACACATTGTGTCTTTTTTGAGCTAACATGACCTTTGAAAAATTTCAAATGTTTTGTTACATTGAAGTGTTGGGGCCTCTATCCAAAGATACTTGACCCAGAAAAAATCTATCATATGTACTAAAGAGAAAATGACATTTCATGTCTCCTTTGTCTGTTTTGAAGAAAGGTTTGTTCATAACGAGGTCGCATATTTAGGGTTGAAAGTGAGTCAGGTCAAGTCGAATTTGTCTAAGCTTGACTCGAAACTCGGTTCGAGTTCGACACGAACTTCTTTTTCAGCTTGAGTTCAATTCGTTTAAAGTTCACGAGCAATTCAATTTAGCTCATTAGTTAGGTTTAATTTGTTTTCAATTCGAAACTCAACTCAAGAGTTCAACAATATTTTTTTACTATGATGAAGCTCTGAGGATGACTGTGGTGAAGGACGATGTGTATTTACTGGATAGTGAGCTGAATATGCCTCTCAAGTTTAGTCTTCAACCTGGGGAGTTGTTTGTGAAGAATGATTTGACTGAGAACCCTGCATTTGAAGTTTTCAAAACTGAAGTGAAAGAGGAACTAGTGGCACAGAGGGATAAGCAAGAGAAAATGGAATATAAAATGGATAGCATCAACTATGACCTTAAAACCCTCATTAGCCTCTTTCAAAATAGGAACCCTTAGAGTGTGTTTGGATGAGGTAATTGAGAAATTTTAAAGAGTTTAGAATTCTAGGTAATTCAAATGATTCAATTAAATTACTTTCATTTCTCAATTCTTTTGTTTGGATGGGGTAATAAAAAAATTAATTCTCATCATTTTTGGGCAACTTTTATAAATTTAAATTTTTTTGGGCCAAATTTGAAAATTGAAATTAGGGGTCAATTTGTAAATTTAAAAAATTTTGAGGGGTCAAATTATAATTTTGAAATTTTTTGAAGGGTCAATTTGCAATTTTTTGGAAATTTTTTGGGGTCAATTTGATATTTTTTGAAAATTTGAGGACCAAAATGCAAAATTTGAATTATTTTAACAATGAAGTAATTTAAAATTCTTAGGTTTTAGGTGTCATTTGAAATTCTCTAAATTTAACTTGAACAAAATACTTCATAAAATTCCATCATTTTGAAAATTCTTCAAATTATCATCCAAACAATGAAATTTAACTCAAATCATTTGAATTCCCTCAAAACATTCCTCCATCCAAACACACTCTTAGGATTTCTATATTTGTGCACCTTTAAATTTCATGTTTTGAATTTTATGTTTTGAATCTTCTGTTGCTATTTAACTTGTGTTATTTTATTATGAATGACAGTTTTTATTTCTTTCCCTTATATGTTTGTCTTATTTTATCTTTAATTTTTTTTTTTGATAATGACAAAATGGGAAGTAATAGTATAAGTTATTAAATGATTTTGTTAATTTAAGAATCATAAGTTCTGAAATTGCATATAGAACACATTCCGACTTTTAACTATGTTATGTTTATTGATTATATTTTGAAGGAGAACAATTTTACACTTGAAATAGATTGTTCATAGATAAATTTAAAGAAGGTTGCAACCATATTTAAATTTATTTATCAGACTTAAGAAGAAGGAGTTGCAAACCTCAGTCTCTAGAGTTAAATAGGAAATGGATTGAAAGCAGTCACTTTGGATGCTGTCATGATGGAGTCAGTGCATCAGAGCCGTCTGATTTTAATCAGACGATCCAGATTTAGAAGCAGTTTTGAATTTTTAAAACATCAAAATTGTGATCTTAAATTTAAACCGTCTGATCTTGATCAAACGATTTTAAATTCACTGAATGCATGCAGTCAAGGGTGATGACTGCACCCAATCCAGGTCCAGTTAAATATGAAAAATATAATTAAAATTATATAATTAATTCTTAAACTAATTTTAATTAAAAATGAATAAGACTTAGGGGGAGCTTACAAATCTAACCCTATAGACTATCAAATTCAGGGGGAGCTTGCAAAACTTAGAAACTTGAAGTTAACATGATTAATTAAATCAACAACAATTGTATTTAATACTCTAGTTTGTCATCATCAATAAAGGGGAGATTGTTGGAACAAAATGTGTTTTGACAAACACTAAAGTTTTAAAAAGGGTTTGATGATAACAAAGTATTAAACTTACAATTGGTAATACTAAAAATTTGTCTAGTGTGCAGGACTACAAGTCAAAATTTTATAGACACTCTAAACAAAGTTATTTGAGAAGACAAGGTCTTAAGTTCGGAAACTCAATCTCTGAAGGTCAAGTTCTGAAAAATTCAGAGCTTCTTCAAGTTTCAGACTCTGAAGACCTTAGATAGGATCTGATGATCTAGACGCTGAATATGACAGAATTATAGTCAATTTCTGATAATCATATTTTTGAAAGAATATTTATGCAAGGACTGACAGAGGATAAAGGAATAATCATATTACAACGTTCTTATCTTAAACCTTATCATCAAATGGAGCGTGTAGTATTATTGTACTAGTTTACTCTTTGAAGGCCAAGGTAGTGGAATTGTTTTTCTTCTTTGACAACATATTCAAAATTCCACTACAACAATTGTACAATGCAAGTTGTCATTCATATCTTCTCACAATTGTTATCTCTCAAACGTCTCTATTCTTGTTTATATAGAAGACAACCTCGTGAAGAAATGATTACTGCACTACCACAATTTGAACTACACAGAAAATACTTGCATAAAACTACAAGCTCTGAACTCTAAAAAGTCTCACCATGTGTATTTTTGGATTAGCCTTCAAATCATAGAGGTTATAAATTTTCTTGACATGTCACCTATGATGAAAATACGTTTCCATTTTCTACCTTAAATGCTCCTTCAATCTCTAATTATGATTTTTTTTTTTTAATACAAGCTACACACCCTTGAAAATGGAAACGTATTTTCATCATAGGTAACATGTCAGGAATTTTTAAGGTAGAAAATGGAAATGGAAACGTATTGGAGGAGCATTTAAGGTAGAAAATGGAAACGTTTTTTCATCATAGGTAACATGTCAAGAGAATTTATAACCTCTATGATTTGAGCGAGACTGTAACTTATTTCTAAAGATTGATGGAATGCGAGAATGGTGACAGGAATTTTTATGATGTTTTTAGGGTAGTTTTAAGACTTATTTCATAGTATTTTAGTAGTTTTAGCATATTTGGAGTAAAAACAAGAGTTAGATGTTTTTAGGGTTTGTCTAACATTTGCAACATTGCACATGTTAAAGGAATTAAAAGTTGTAACGTTTTATTGAAATACAACAATTATTAATTAAAAATTATATATTTAATATAAAATGCACAAGTTCCAATACAAATTTGCTTTTTTGAATTTCTTAACATGGGCAAATTTGCATAAGATAGAAAAATCCATATAACAAATATAAATAATTATTATAATACTATTTAAACTAATTAATGATATTTTTAAGTGTGATGAGCTGACATGCTACGATTGGGCCACGTGCGCACATGGTTTTATATATTAAATTAAATTAAAAAAAATTATATGATCAATATAAATATATTTTTTCTTAAGATTATAGTTTCTAAATATATAGATCGTAAAATAGAAATAACAAAGTAAAACTCATTTGAATAATAGTATGAAAACTATCAAAGACTTGCAAACACAATAAGAATACAATGTGTTATTCAACTTCACAAGCAGTAGCTTTATCAGGGCCGGTCCCGACTATTTGGAGGTCCGACTTAAATGTTAAAAATGAGCCCTAATAAATATATGTAAATCCAAAATAATAATCATCATTGAAGTTAAAACGAATTAATAAACAATTTTAAAGTTGAACTGAAAAAAAATTAAGAGATAATTAGCAATTATCAAATACAATCATGTGGAAAAAAAATTAAGAGATAAATAGCAATTAGAATACTTGTTAAAAAAATAAATTAGCAATTAGAATAAAAGAAAAATCAAGTAGCAAAGCCGTTCCAATTAAATTAGAGGTCCGACTTCCAACGTAAAAGTGAACCCTTAATAAAAAAATAATTATAAAAGACCAATTTTATATTTAAATTTAAAATATAGAAAAAATAATTTAACTTGGGGGTGCAAACAGAAATTCAGCGTAACCTAGAGGGTGTAAATAGCAAGTCAGCATTCTAATTCAGTGGGCTGGGCTGGTGGAAGTAGTTGATTAATTGTTGTTTACACCCCTAGACGACACAGACTTACTATTTGCACCCCCAGGTTAAAAAAAATTAAACAAAATTGAGGCCCCAAATATTTGGAGGCCCAGCTCGGTAGAGCTGTTTACACCTCTCTAGGGCCGCCCCTGAGCTTCATATATATGTAGAACTTTATATAAAATTTGTTATTCAAGTAATAGATCTTTATACGCACACACATTGATAATTATACTTTTTTTGGATGACAAAATTAAACCAATCATTTTAAACACTACATTTTGAGACTTATGAGACATCATATTGATATGTTTGACTCTTTAAACTCTTATCAAAATATTCACACTCTCCTCTAATACTAGGAAAATTTTGAATTTAATTTACAAAAATTATGCTTAATGATCTTACCTTGATCAGAGTCGACCAACCTGCGACGGTGTACGGTGGTTTGTCCTTTGTTTTAGTCCAATGCAACCGCAGGGGGTTTCATTCGTTTGTTTCAGTCCATCAATGGTTGTCGGAAAACGGCTGAGGAGCCGTTGGTCAAACTTATGTTGGACTGCTCTTCCCTTGGGCCTGCTCGACGATCCGTCAGGAATTCCTCAGCAGATTGGGCCTTAGACCCAGTCCAGAACAGGAGCCCCCCAAGTCATCATGCTCAAGCAAAAGGATGATGACTTTAGATGGTTCGAAGTTGTGGTATTTGTCGAGCACTAAGGATTCGATTTGTTCGTCGGGAACGCTGACGGCTTGTTCGTCGAGGAGAGGAAGTTTATTGAGACTTGTTGTTGGACCATTGAGTTTCACGGAGAAGAAAATGTTCGAGGTGCAGTCCTCGCGTCTATATCGTGAGGTCGTGGAAGTGACGAGGATTTCGTGCACTTGATTGTCGCGCATTTAATGTGATCCGTGAATAACGCCGAGGATTATTGAACTTTTCAAAAGATTCTGATTTGTGTTTCATCAGATACACATAACCATACCTACTTTAATCATTAGTAAATGTGATGAAGTACTGAAAACCTCCTCTGGCTGGTGTGTTTATTGGTCCACACACATCTGTATGTATGAGGACCAAAAGATCACTAGCCCTTTCACCTTTTCCAGTGAATGAGGTCTTTGTCATCTTTCCCAACAAACAAGATCTACATGTCTCAAATGATTCATAATCAAGAGAGTCTAAAAGTCCATTTTTGTGGAGTTTAGAAATGTGTTTCTCATTTATGTGGCTTAAACGACAATGCCAAAGGTAAGTAGGATTCAAATCATTTGGTTTCATCCTTTTAGTATCAATGTTATAGATTGGCATTTCAAGATCAAGGAAATAAAGTCCTTTATTCATTTGTGCACTAGCATAGAAAATATCATTCAAATAAATAGAGCAACAATTGTTCTTTATTATAAATGAAAAACCGAACTTGTCCAAACTGTTGGAACAAGAAAGGTTTGCCAAACAAACCCTATGAACCTAATGAGGTTTTGATGATAACAAAGTATTATTGCGAAGATGGAAAACACTAATAATTTACTTAAAGTGTGCAGATAGAAAGAAGCTAGAATCTGAGTAAGTCAAGAACAGAATATAAGCATTTGAATGACTCATAAGGTCTGAGTTCACCAAGAAGCGCTTTACAACCTTTCAGAGGACAAAGACTCTCAAAAGCCAGAAGAGCCTATCAGAAGCCATACTGTATGCACTCAGAAGCTACGACAATCTTAACATCAACAATTCTGATAAGGCCACCTCTCAAGATATTCCCGTTACGCTTAAAGACATGACGAGAAGACCAATGCAAAGGAAAATTCATGTCATCTAAATCAGTCAAAAAGGGAGTTGAAGACAACGGTACAATATTACCTCTTCTGTGCAAGCATCTACATTCGAGGAACAAAGGAGCAGAAGCTGTTTGCCTACTTTGAGAAAAAGACAAGAATAACTTTCCAGGCAAACTGCTATACGTTCAACGGTTACATTTCAAACGTCTCTATTCAAACCATCTATAAATCGAAGACCTCTTTGAATGGACAAAGTGTCGTTGAAAAGAACGAACCAGTGCAAAAAACGAAGAAAGATAAAAGATTTCGTTAAACATAAAAGCTCCTATCAACTGCACAAAGAAGTGTTCTCACCAAGAGTTTAAAAGAAGATATATGCACAAGACTACAACTCTAAATTGTTTGAATTCCAAAATCAAGACTCTGGAGTATTGATTACATTTGTAATAGAGTTTAGTCATTAGGTGTAAATTAAGCTAGCCTCTTGCTTTATTGCTTGAGCAAATTGGAAGTCTCTTGTTTGTGTGCTTGAGCATTGTGAAGTCTCTTGCTGTGTGATCTGGAGCATTTGAAAGTCTCTTGCTTGTGTGCTTGAGTATTTGAAAGTCTCTTGCTTGTGTGCTTGAGCATTTGGAAGTCTCTTGCTTGTGTACTTGAGCATTGGAAGTCTTTTGCTTGTGTGCTTGAGCAATTGTGTAATCTTGTGTGATTATAATGAACTCTCTTGTAAGTACAAGGGGACTGGAGTACTCTCGTTTTGTGAGGGGAATCAGTATAAATTCTGTGTGTCCATCTCTTTGTTACTCTCTCTAATTTACTAATTGTTGTTTTGACTCCTCCGCTGCAAAATAGACTCTGATAGATTCTTAAATCTAGAAGAATTTTTAAATTGTCAAAACACATTTCAACCCTCCTTCTTGTGTTTTTCACACCTTCACAAACAAGAAACAGAAATAATATTTCTGCTAATTGTAGGTACGTGATAACAATTCTCTAACTGAATTATTAAACCACTAGGTAAAGTTAATACATAAGTTCCCAGGGCTAAAGCAGCAATCTTTGCTCCATTGCCAACTCGTAGATCAACTTTACCTTTCACCAATTCTCTACTCCTTTTGAGCCCCTGCACATTAGTACAAATGTGAGAACCACATCCGGTATCCAATACCCATGATGCTGAAGTAGATAAATTAATTTCTATAACAAAAATACTTGCTGAATTGGAAGTCTCTATTCCATTCTTCTTATCTTCCAGGTACTTTGGGCAATTTATCTTCCAATGTCCGGTCTTACCGCAGTGGAAGAAATTACCCTCTTTTGTTATACCGCCCTTAGGCTTCAAAGCATGAGTGATAGGTTTAGGCTTGCCATCTTCTTTGCCCTTTCCCTTACCCATCCACTTGTTCGGCTTCTTTTTCTGCTTTTTAAACTTTCTATCATGACCAACATAATGGTCTTTCGTTTTCCTTTATTTATGTTCTTCTCAACAGTTATTAACATAGCTGAAAGTTGTGGCAGAGTTTTGTCCATATCATTCATAATGAAATAATGAAATTCATGACAAATTGATTGAAACTTTCCGGCAATGATTGTAGGATAAGATCAATAGCAAGCTCCGGCTCAAGGGCAAAGCCCAATCGCTCTAGGTTCTCAACATACCCAATCATTTTGAGCACATGAGGTCCTACAGGAGATCCTTCTTCCAACTTACATTGGAAAAGAGTTTTGGAAACTTCAAATCGTTCATGCCTAGCTTGCTCTTGGTAGAGCATCTTTAGATGTTCGATCATAGCGAACGCATCCATATTCTCATGTTGCTTCTGAAGCTCAGAGTTCATAGTTGCTAGCATGATGCATGAAACTTCTAAGGCATCATCAACGTGCTTCTTATAAGCATCTTTCTCAGCCCTAGTAGCAGAATTAGCCGGTGCTTCTTCAGGAACAGGTTCCTCAAGAACATATAGCTTTTTCTCATTCTTGAGGACAATCCTCAAATTTCGGTGCCAGTCTAGAAAATTGTTTCCAGATAATTTTTTCTTATCAAGGATTGATTGCAAAATGTTGTTTGAACTGATTGTTGTCATGGTTATCTACATTTAAGAAAATATGAAGATATAAGTATCATTAAAAACATATTCAATTAGGCCTTTAATTAAATATGCTCCCACTATTTTACTCAAACCAAATGACCCTTCACATTTGATTCGGAAAATCCCGTTGGAAGATTTTCTAGTGAGTCGAGATCCGTATTTCACCAAGTCTTGAGTCAGTGTTGGCTGATCACCCAAAACATAGCTATTTAGGTACGAACTCCTTCCAATTGTATCACATACAATTCTCGAACATTACTTAGTTGGGTGAATAACTCCTTATTCTAATCCATCATATGGATTGTTCCCAACCCTTGCTTCTAAATTTAAATAATCTAATTATAATTAGTTTAGTTAAGTTGGACCCAAAAAATAGCAGTCGGATATTACAATTATCCTATCACACCTTACTAGTATAGAAAATGCACCTCGCTAGGGCGAGCCCACGTAATTCGATATTAGTCTTGATGAGTGTTAAATGTCGGAAAGCTTTTAACTTAATATTTCTTTTAAGGGATTTTAATTAAGTCTCGACTCTCAACATGCATATAAAATACACTCAAAATTTAAAGCGTATAAATAAAACATGCTAACACACACATCCTACATATCATGCATCACATACAAAATATATAAGACTTGGTACTATAGTTATGGCCGTCTAGCATGAAAGACATAAATTAACTAAATATAAATTACAAGTCTTTGGTCTTTGATTTGACTTTTCAAGTCTTTCAACTGACGTCCTTGTTTGGCATTGTCTCTCTTCCATCATCACGAGCAATTACAATTATTTAAAATAAATAAATAAGATAAATAAATTGTCACGACACGCAAGCCGTATATAAAATAAACCACGACACGCAGGTCGTATTTAAACCAAATAAAATAAACGTCAAACACGCTAAGGCCATAACTATAAACCTCTAGTAATTAATCAAAATTAATTATTTAAACGAATAATTTAAACATGTCAAACACAAATTGATATGCATCATATTTTAATTATTTAACATATTAGAAAACTTTTAATATGAAATAATAATTATAACCTTTTATAATTATCATTCTTATTAAAATATTACTTCACTGTTTTGAATCAATTCCAAAAAGGAACAATCTCAAAAGGTCAAATGACCAATCCTGTCAGTTTATTAGAATTTATTAGGATTCCAAAAATTAACTCTTATATAACTTTTATATACAAACAAAATTGAACGGATTTGATTCACTTTTGAAGCGTTTTTATTGCCTTTATGAGATTGATCATTTTTTTGATTCAAAAACAATAAAATCAATTAATTGACATTGATATATATCTTGTTTTACCAAATTTACCTTTAAAATTAATCAGTCAAATTGATTCAAATATAATGTCAATTAATTAACCTTATTTTCCTTCTCTGATTTGATAACTCTTTTCAAATCCGAAAGGTACTCCTCAATTCATTCTTTTGTAAACTCTTATCATATGGGGTTACACATCTGACATGCTCTTTTTTTTTCGATTTGAAACACTTTTCAAAATGCCATAGCAAAATCAATATCCAATGGTGATTGCATAATTAGTAGCAAAATCAATACCCTTTTGGAAAAACTTTGACTTGATATTGAAACAAATATATGTGCCAACCGACAAAAAAAAACAATCTAATTGAATTAATTTTATATAAAAAAAAAAATTAATTTAGAAACGTGGAGTAGCAATGCTTATCAATCATCAAGTCAAAATTTTGAACATCATACTGTAAATCATATTTACAATACGACCTCCATACACAAAAGGTGTTAATTTCTATTTTAATCAAATTAAAACAAATTAAGCATGTCAAGATCGTAACTCCTTACTCAAACGATTCAAAGGACAAAAGCTGGATATACATATTTTGTCAAACAATTTTTAAACGTGTTGAAAATTTGGAGTATATTGCAAAACCACTCTCTCTTTGAAGAGTCTGAACAAAATTATTAGCGATTTAATCATATAAACAAATATGAATCATATTCATATCAACACGCTAACAAAACAGTAAACAAACATAGAAGTAGATTTTTAAAACTCTTTTAACAATCAAACTCAAGAGCGGAAAAATCATCTGCCTAAAACACTTAGAACAACGAGAATCAATATGAGTTCATATGTTTACCTCTTGAAGCGTCGAGGAGTTTGATCACGAGCGCTGCACGAACGACAAACGCCTCTACTCAGTCCACACGAACAGTCCCTCCGTCTACAGTGCTAGCTGTGAATGATCGGAAGTAGAGAGATTGAGAGAACAAGAAATCCTAGTGCGGCTAGGTTTTCTAAAACGTTTTCACGTGAAAAATAAGTCAGCCCAAGGGTTCTATTTATAGAACCACTTGTGTGTGCCATACCTTATGGTGTGCTGTATTTCTCCCTTGATTCTACCGTACCTTACAGTGTACCCAAAAATAAATGAATCTCATCCATTTAATCATTCTCTCTCCTATCTGTTCTTATGTGTGTGAACCTGTAGGTTCTCGCAACGTTGGCAATAATATTAAATCATATATTTAATATTATAAACAGTGAGCGGTATCTAGCAACACATCACTGCTACCCAAAAGACGAGAATGTCATGTGATCTGACATAACCTTTCCGTGATAATGATTATGTGTATAATTACCCTTTTGCCCTTATATCTAAATTGAACCCAAGGCATAGTATTGTCATCCTTGTATAGTCCAATTATTATATTCCTTGATACCCGAGTATACTTAATCCAAGTCCAATATCTCATATTGACTTATTCTGGTGTGGCCACACACTTTCAGTCATACTCGATCAAGGGTCCTATAGATTTACTCCTGTTAAGTAGGAGGGGCAAATCCCATCTAGGTCACTCATGTCCCTCAGCATGATTCGCAGAGCACCCATCAACCAACTTTATAGTTGTCTTGTTACGGACAACATTTGAACGGCAACAAAGTACTTGACTCCACATCTAGGGTCCATAGCGGTTTCAAGTCGAAGGGTGGTATACACCACTATCACTATGAGAATAACTTATGACACTTACATAACACACTATGTAGTATTCTCATGGTGGGTCAATCCAATATAAATATTACTCCTAATATTTATATCTATGTGAAGACTTGATATCTCATATCCATGATCCGTGATATGTGGTCATCAGTCTACTCACATAATAGTCTCTATTTTTTACTGTTATCCATCCCACTTCACAGTAAAGCCTTGACTATGGATACTTTAATAATAGTTTCCTTAGGTTCAATGGGGTCTCACAATTAAGTCATACTTAATGTTCCATTAAACAGAATAACTATTCTAGGGACTTTACTACTTTGCAAAAACAAACATAATAAAGAAATGCCTTATTACTAATAATAAATAATTCGATACAAGTACCAAGTTCTAATAAAACTATTGGCCTCTAGGGCTTACACCAACAGGATGCAGGAGGAAACACCGAACACCAGACCCGTCTCCCCAAAATTGCCAAAATCGACGAGGTTGATGCTTCTTCCACTGGTCGGATTCCTTCTACTTTGCCCAGATTCGTTATTCCTCCGGCCATAGGGAGTCCGGGGCTCGTCAAGAAATCCTCGGTTGCCATCTCTGATGCTGAGAAGGCGATTATGGACGACATGGGTCCCGAGGCTCTGAAGAACGAGCTTACAGATGCCATGGTAGCTGCATTAGGACTCCGTCGGCTAACCTCAATCCTGCTAAGAAAGCTTCGTATTCGGCTTGATTATTCATCGTCGGAAATGAGAATCCGATGGACACTTCTATTAGGACTCCGTCGCCGTTTTCAAGTATGATGCATGCCCCGCTTCCTTGTGAATTCGAGGATCCATCTACAAAGATGGTCAATTTGTTCTTATCGGAAGTCGTCGACGTCGTCATTCCGACGACGAAATCAGCTAGTACTTTCTACTTTCGAAGCTGATGTCGAATTCGGAGAGTTCCGACGACCATTTTAACATTCTGCCGACCATATCTGGTCGTGCCCACAATTGCTTTACAGGTTGATCCGTTCGTATAACGATGGAGTGCGCGAGGAAATGATATCAAAGTTTTCTCGCAGCCATTATTACTGCTAGAGAAATTTTCTCAATTTGCAAGTATCGGAGTTCTGGTCCTTGTAGTGCTCTGCTTACAAAGTAAACAGATTTCTGCCCTTGCTCGGTTTCTCTTATGAGAACGGGGATTATGGCTTCCGATGATACGGCGAGATAAAGATAGAGTTTTTCGCCCTCGACTGGTCATGTTAAGACTGGTGGTTCGGACAATGCTTGTTTAATGTGTTGTAATGCTCGTTCGCACTCTTCCGTCCATTTGAAAGTTGTTTCTTTCCTTAGGAGCTTGAAAAGAGGCAGAGCATGTTGGGCAGATTTGGCGACGAATCGTGCCATTGAGGTAAGCATCTCGTTTAATGTTTGGATAGACTTCTTCGACTTTGGAGTTGGATATTCGATGAAAGCTCTACATTTGTCGGGGTTGTTTCTATTCCTCGTTCTGTGAGATAGAAACCGAGGAATTTCCCAGCCTTTACACCAAATGTACATTTTTCTGGGTTGAACCTCATGTTGAATTTTCTGGCCTGGTCGAACACCTTTTTCAAGTGGATTGTATGATCGCTTTCCTCTTCGGATTTAACGATCATGTCGTCCATGTAAACTTCGAGCATGTCTCCAATTTCATTTTGAAATACTTTGTTCATCATCCTTTGGTAGGTGGCACCTACGTTTTTGAGCCCGAAAGGCATTACATTATAATAATAATTACCGGTATCGGTCATAAAAGCTGTTTTCTTTTTATTGATTTCAACCATTTTTATTTGATTATATCCGGAGTACGCTTCCATAAACGATAGTAATTTGAACCTGGAGGAATTATCTACTAATTTATCTATGTTCGGTAAAGGATAAACATCTTTAGGGCAAACCCTATTAAGATCAGTATAATCAACACACATACGCCACTTTCCATTAGATTTTTTAACAAGTACAACATTAGAAAGCCAGGTTGTGTACTGGGCTTCAGCAATGAAATTTGCCTCTATGAGGTCTTTTACAGCTTTTTTAATAGTCTCCGCTTTTTCAAGAGACTGCTTCCTACGATGCTGGACAACAGCACTAGCTCTAGGATCTATGGTCAGCTGATGACATGCGACCTCGGGGTCTATTCCGGGCATTTCAGCTGCACTCCAAGCAAATAGTTCAGCATTCTCCCTTAAGCAAGCATTTAACTGTCTTTTGACCAAGTCGGGGAGATCGGCTGCAATCTTGATGTCTTTCGTTGGATCCTCGCCAAGGGGAACTCGTTCGAACTATCTATCTGGGATGGGACGATAGTTTTCCTTGATCAAAAGGTCGTCTTTCATCGCCTTCTTTTCTTGCTTGCGCTCATTCTTGCTAGTTCTAGGGTCAAGTTCAACTGCATCCTCGGTATTGATTGAGTTCACGCTGGGCAGCTTTGCTTCCTCTTTCTTCTTCTTCGGCGTAACCACTGAATTGAGGTTTTTGGACGCAGCTTCAAAGTGTAACAGCCCAGGCCCCACCAACATAGGTGGTCCCGGCACTACCACCTCACGATCTTCTCCACCCCCCTCTCTAGTGGAGTTTTTGCCTTCCGTGGGAATCGAACCATGTACCCTGGGGTTCAAGTACATGTTCAATCCATTCCCACTACCAATTGTGCTAGAGAGGGGGGTGGAGAAGATCGTGAGGTGGCAGTGCAAGGACAACCTAAGTTGGTGGGGCCTGGGCTGTTACACAAAGCATCGCCGAGTAGCTTCTATGTCCCCGTTGATTGTGGCGACTTGCCCATCCTTTGTGTAGTATTTCAGCTTGAGATGGATAGTCGAGGACACTGAAAATAGTTCAGCTAAGGTTGGTCGTCTAATGATGCAGTTGTAGAGCGATGGGCAGTCAACGACCAGAAATTTGACCTTTACGGATTTCATGGCCTTGTTTTCGCCAAAGGTGACGATTAAGTCCACATATCCCCAAGGTTTTGTTGTTGATCCGTTGAATCCTTGAAGATCGGAACCGACGTATGGGACAAATTTCTCCTCACTCAACTGCAGCACTTTGAAAAGTCCTGAGTACATAATGTCACAGGAGCTTCCTTGGTCGACGAAGATTCTCCTAACGACGAAATTGGCCATTTTTGCTCAGAAGAGCAAAGAGATTTGGAAGTTTGGAGATCCCCCGGGGACTTCTTCCCTATAGAATGCCAGAGGAACGAAGCTTTCTTTTACCTCAGTTATTTTAATTTCTCCAACTGGGGAGGCTTTCTCTAATTCATCGAATTTTCTTCTGATGGATCCGATGGAGACGGGATTAAATCCTCCTCCGGATATAACCAGAGCTCCGGGGAAATTTTCCCAACTTCCGTCCAGATGAGCGGAGAGGTAATCCAGTGCTTCCTTCTCGTCGTTGTTCGGCAAAGGAAGAAAGTCCTCAGGCCTTGATATGGCGAGGGCCACTCCTCCAACAACTATGTTGCCCTCCTCAACGTTTTGTTCAGGGCTTGATGCCTCAATTGCTAACTGAGGTTGTCGAGGAGGGTTATTGGAAGTCCTCGGTTGTCCTTCTACATACTGTCATGCATACCCTTTCTGAATGAGGATCTCGATGACATCCTTTAGGTGCACGCAGTCTTCAGTCACGTGTCTGTAACTTTTGTGGAAGCGACAAAAAAATTTCTTGTCCACGTTCGGTTTTGCGGGTAGTTGTTTTGGGAACCTCATGTCCGCACTTTTGAACTCAGCACTTGATATTTCAGACAATATCCTGTCCCGAGGAGCATTCAAGGGAGTATAGTAAGTGAACTGACTCTTTGGTGGTTTAACCTCTCTGACTTTTCCACTATCCCTTTTATTTTATTCTCCTCGGCATTCCTCTCTTTGCGAGGAAGGTCCAGCTTCTTGATTCTTTGGCCTTCTGACTTCGAAGGCTTTCTGCTTTTCCTCCCATTTGATGTATCGTTGGGCCAATTCGAAGAATTCGTCGAGAGTTTCCATTTCGACGATTCCAACAGCTTCTTGGAACTTTGTTCCCTCGCGCAGCCCATCTTCGAAGAGATATAATTTCATTTTGTCGGTCGCATCGACCTCGACAGAAACTTTGTTGAACCTTTCGATGTAGCTTCGAAGCGGTTCCTCGGTACCTTGAATTATTGCCTTCAGGTTGGCCACCGTCTTCGAGTGTCGCCGAGAAGTAGTGAAATGTGTTGTGAACATGCGGCACAGTTCCTCCCATGAATCAATCGAACCCTGAGGCAAACTTCTCCACCACGTTGATGCTCCTCGTATCAAGGATAGTAGGAACAACTTGCACTTGATTGATCCACGTAGGTTCCTATAGTAGAGGGCAGTTTCGAGGCTTTGAATATGCTCGTCAGGGTCGATTGTCCCATCATACTTGTCCAGTGATGGGGGTTTCTCCAATCCACGTGGGAGAGGAACGTCCATGATTCTTCGTGAAAGAGGTCCTCGGTGCCTCTCATCTCCACTGCCCGGAGATTCTCTCCTTGGTGGAGGTCGAGTGTTTCCTCCTCTTACCACAACTTCACCATTCCTTGGGGGAGGTGAGCGATTGTTCCTTCGAGGAGGTGAACGGTTGTTCCTCGGTGGAGGTGAACAGTTATTCCTTCGAGGATGCTCCCTGATCGGACTTAACAGTCTCTCCTCATGTTCTCAGGCGTTGGTGACCTGCCTCGATGAGTGCTACTCGAGATTCTAGAAGCAGTGCGTGAATTTTCGACCGCTTGGATACAACGATTCTATTTGTGTATCAGCTCATTAAAAATAAATAAATAAATACATAAATAAATAAGAGAAAGAGGGGTACCGGCCTAATGGAGGAGAAGAAAAGTTGAGGAAAGTTTTCGTAGCAACATCGTTATGAATTTCTTTGGAGGAATTGAAGGTATCAGAAGAAGTAAAGGTGATGATACCATTGACAAAAACAGAGGAATTAGATTGTGTGGTGACACCATTGACAACCACCACTATATAGCTAGCTACTAGGGGTGATCATATCCGAACCAATCCAAAAATAAAATCGTAAACCGAACCAATTCAAACCGAAATCGCAAAAAACCGCATTTATTTTAAACTGCGCGGATCATTTTTCTTCTAAACCACGCGGTTTGGTTTGGTTTGCGGTTTTCATTTTAGAAAACCGAACCAAACCACAATACATAACTTAACTCTATCAACTAGTAACAATCAACCTATTACATAGTCAAACTTAGTAAGTCCAACCCAAGTTAAGTCCATAAAATGATAAAATAGTAGGCTGTCAAAACATATCATTTAACGCGATCTAAAACTACAGTATTTGTATTAAAAATTGTTATGTATAGGAAATTTATGTTTACGCATATTATATCCTGTAAACAATAAATAAATTAAAATTTTCTATGTTTATTTTGTAACAAGTTGGTAATCTCGTCATATTTTTTATATCGCGATAAACCGCACAAACCGAACCAACCCTAACCGCATTGGTTTGGTTTGGTTTGGTTTGGATGACTTTTTAAAAACCAATCGAATTAAACGGAACCACATGCATTTTTATCTCGCGGTTAGGATGACTTTTATACTCAAAACCGAACCGAACCACACTGCGAACACCCCTACTAGCTACAACATCAACATAATGAGATTAATTTGTAGTATATATTACAGTTAAAATTTGTAGTATATATGACATGATATACCTATACGGTTGCATAAAGAGAAATGCATTCAGTATGAAGGAGATAAGGGTCATGAAAAAAAAAATATAGACGGTTCCTACCTCCTACCAACCAAGAGTATTTTTTTGTTTGCCACTTAAGGCCCTTTTGAATTAGCTTATTTTTGAACTTATGTAAGCAGCTTATGTAATTTTTATCTATTATTATAAGTTTGTCAAGGTAGTTTATGATAAAATAGTTTATAAAAATATAAGGGTTAAATATGTTTTTGGTCCCTATAGTTTCGCATAATTTCGTTTTTAGTCCCTGAAGATTTTTTTCACACTTTTTAGTCCCTGAAATTTTGTCAGTCAGTATTTTTAGAGTCCCTATTTTTAATCACACTCTTGTATACTTTCACATTTTTTTAACAGTTCTTTGTATTCATGTTTATAATATTATAAGAACATCTCCTATAAAAATTTGGAATTTTTTAACATAAGATGAATTATTTATGAATTTTTATGTGCAAAAAACTAAAAAATTCATATTTAATTCATCTCTTGTTAAAAAAATTTAAACTTTTGTAAAAGAGATTCATATAATGTACTAAACATGACTGCAGAAAAAAAAATTTAAAATTTCGAATGATATGCCCGAGTTGATTGAAAAGTAGGGACTAAAAACATTGACTGACAAAACTTCAGGGACTAAAAAGTGCCAAAAAAATCTTAGGGACTAAAAATGAAATTCTGCAAAACTATAGGGACCAAAAACATATTTAACCCAAAATATAATTTTGACTAGTCTGTACTTATAAAATAGCATAAAACCTAATTTATATTGCATAAGCTCAAAAATAAATTAATTCAAACGGGCTCATATCTAGTCTAATAATTGCTTATTTGCATGTTTAGTCCTTTTACATTTATTTTATGTTTTAAATCGTCCGCATGGTTAATAGAGTTGCATACGTAAATAACATAGAAGGGGTGTCACGTGAATGATAGATGAATTTAACATAAAATTTAATAGAAAGGACGAATTAATTTTTTGAAGAAGTTAAATTAACCCATCAAAATTGTCAACAGAGATAATCAAACCTGAGACCTTAAAAGGTGCGCACTCCCAGGTCCCAAGCCAATACCACCAGATGGAAAGGACAGACTTATGTTAACATTAATTAATTAGTAACCTAAGGGGCCAACTTAAAACTTTATAAACATACAAGACCAACTTAAAACTTAAAATAAATATAAGGAATTAAATATGCAATTAAACCTTTAATAATTTTGACCTAATATAGTAAAAATAAAGGAATACTACGTCCGCAGGATTCTAACCGCCCTCCTCCGCATTGGAGGGTTCAGGTTTTTCTAATCAGATCGTTGTTTGGTTGCTTTCCATCACAGTATGTTACTGTGTATCCTCGTCTTGTTTTTGGACTTTGACTATTGGCGCGAAAACGCCATAGCTTGCACTACAAAAAATTTGCCATATACCAACGGCTACTTATAGTAACAGCAACTAAAACCGTTGGTATGGGCAACATATACCCACATACACTAAAAGGACCATTGGTATAAGTGTCATATACCATCAGCATTGAACTTTTTCACTGTAACATATTATTTCTGTTAGTATAACCAGGATTTGCTACCAAAATTTTGCTACCAACTGAATTGGTAGTTAATCTCAATTAAAAAGCCATGATTTAACCGATCCAATTAAATAATTAAATAATACTAATATTTTTACTTTCAATTACTTTATTTATTTTCTTATAAAAAAAATTACTTTATTTATTATTTTCTTTTTTTTCAGAATCGATTCTTCCTCTAAGAATCTCAAAATCACTTCTTCGCTCTCAAAATCGCAACTCCCACTGTCATAATCACCAAAGCCGCCGCTTCCATCGAATCTGAACTCCAATCATGGATCGACCGTGAAACCGTCACGACTCTCTCCTGTCTCGCCACCAACAACACCTGCACCAACAACAAAGAAGACGAGTTGCTTTCACTATTGACTCGTTTATGTCACCGAGTCACAACACAAGGCTTTAACCGCGAGTTACAACAACTCATTCTCCATTTCAAACTCTTCTCGTCACTCGAATCGCTTCTCTTTGACGCGAAATGTTCTAACCGAATTCGCGAACACATCGGTATTGCGATTTCGGCGCTGATTCTATTCAACAAAGACGTATTCGTCGTCATGGTTTTGATGAGTCCTACAGTTAAAGCTTTGGTTGATATAGCTTATGTTCGTCCAATTGAAGTTCTATGTTCTCTAATCAGATCAATTAGGTCACCGATCGTTGATGAAATTGAATCAAATGGTGAAATACCAAAGGTACTTCCTCGCTCTATGAAATTTCTTCGATCTCTTATTAGCATTTTATTATGTTGAAATTTTCAATTTAGTTGCAAATCCACACAACAAACTTCAATTGCAATTGATCAAACGTGCTTTCGAGCTTTTTTTTGCCTAAAGGTATTAATTGATGATTTATGATTTTTCTTTTTGTTGCTAATCTATGATTGTGTGTCAGTGTTGCAATTGAAGTTTGTTGTGTAGATTTGCAACTAAATTGAAAATTTCAACATAATAAAATGCTAATCAGAGATCGAAGAAATTTCATAGAGCGAGGAAATACCTTTGGTATTTCACCATTTGATTCAATTTCATCAACGATCGGTGACCTAATTGATCTGATTAGAGAACATAGAACTTCAATTGGACGAACATAAGCTATATCAACCAAAGTTTTAACTGTAGGACTCATCAAAACCTTGACGACGAACACGTCTTTGTTGAATAGAATCAGCGCCGAAATCGCAATACCGACGTGTTCGCGAATTTGGTTAGAACATTTCGCGTCAAAGAGAAGCGATTCGAGTGAAGAGAAGAGTTTGAAATGGAGAATGAGTTGTTGTAACTCGCGGTTAAAGCCTTTTGTTGTGACTCGGTGAGATAAACGAGTCAATAGTGAAAGCAACTCGTCTTCTTTGTTGTTGGTGCAGGTGTTGTTGGTGGCGAGACGGGAGAGAGTCGTGACGGTTTCACGGTCGATCCATGATTGGAGTTCAGATTGGATGGAAGCGGCGGCTTTGGTGATTATGACAGTGGGAGTTGCGATTTTGAGAGCGAAGAAGTGATTTTGAGATTCTTAGAGGAAGAATCGATTCTGAAAAAAAGAAAATAATAAATAAAGTAATTTTTTTATAAGAAAATAAATAAAGTAATTGAAAGTAAAAATATTAGTATTATTTAATTATTTAATTGGATTGGTTAAATCATGGCTTTTTAATTGAGATTAACTACCAATTCAGTTGGAAGCAAAATTTTGGTAGCAAATCCTGGTTATACTAACGGAAATAATCTGTTACAGTGAAAAAGTTCAATGCTGATGGTATATGACACTTATACCAATGGTCCTTTTAGTGTATGTGGGTATATGTTGCCCATACCAACGGTTTTAATTGCTGTTACTATAATCAGCCGTTGGTATATGGCAAATTTTTTGTAGTGTTGTTTGTGTCTGGGAAAATCCCACTTGCCAAGCTCCAGTATCCAGCTTGGTGGACTCAGTTTTGACTCAAGAGAGGCAAAGTTCTATTTGAGTGGCCTCAGTTTCGGCTACTCATACCGTTCCCAATTTGACCACAAAAATTCTCTCGTTACTTACCATACTGTTTCCAACCATGATTATTAAACAACACCAAAAAGAACGGTATGAGTAGCAGGCGACAGACTCTGTAGCCCTACGAAATAACATAAACTAACAAAAAAATGAAGAAGAAAAGCGAATGAGAGAAGATAAGAGAGACGGTTCATAGAAACTTTAGGTTGCTCTGATTGGCTAGAGCTATGACATGGTCGCACAAGTGGCCAATCAAAATTAGCCACTTGGTAGGCCTTTAACTGAAACAGAGAATCTGATCATCGACTGGTCCACTACTTTAGTAATGGATGGCGTTTTTGAAATTTTTAAAAAATTACTCATTTTTATAACAACTGCTATCTAAATAGCGGAAGGATAAAATTGAAAATAAACAGGGTGAGCAAGTAGCACATAAGCCGCCAAAAGAAATTCTTTTTCCTTGATATTAGAAACATCAGTAATAACATTCACCAAAAAAAAAAAACAAGAAGAAAAAAGAAACATCAGTAATAACTTAGGACAATTGTGTATTAGGCCTAACTAATTATGCATTTGATTCCGAACTCTGAAATGTAAATTACAAAAAATAATCAAAACATATATATATTAAACCATACATCGAACTCATTTTTATAATAAAAAAATAACAAAATTAATAAAAGAAATTTAAATTCTTAACATTTTGTACTAACATCCACAGGGGAGAACCTTTAGAAAACATGGACAAATGCAAGGGCATTTGCAATCATAGCTTTTGCAATTTGGGATACAACAGCTTTTGCAACCACAACATTCTTTACAACATTGTGATTTTTTATCACAGCAACAACACCAATTTGTTAAGGAGGACTTGATAGATGGAAGACAAGTACTACATTTGCAATTGCTTGGTTTGCCATTGCAACCACCGGAGAAGCGATCACAACACCAACAGCAGATCCAAGATAAGTTCAAACATCGCATCCGACTGCACGAAAAAAGTAACTTGTGTTTTACATTGTTGATATTGTAAGGTATGTTTGGGGAGTTATAAGGATGACTTGGTGGCTGAGGGTGGATGTGTTAGGGAGCGGAGATGAAGAGGTCAAGAGATTGATTCCCACCCTCAACAAAAACTAACAATACTAATTACTAATTTCTAACTAACAAAAACTAACGATACTAATTACTAACTATTAACATTGGCATTTTCAAAATAAAATCAAATTTTGTTATATAAAATAAACTTGTTTCATCTAGGCAAGAGTGCAACCAAATTTTAGAATATCTATTTTCCATTGTTGAACTAGAGCAGTACCTAGATACTCAACTGTTGCACAACTGTAGAAACCATTAAATTTAAAGAGATAAACACTGTCTTTTTAAATCTAACAGTCTCTATAGTTGTTGCACTATACTACAGCAGTAAAGGATTTGGTCCTCAAATCACCACTCAAAATGTGTGTGATGTGATATATATATATATATATATATATATATATATATATATATATATATGTGTAAAAATCTAATAACAAAATCAAAGTCATACCAGAGCCACTTCCATAAACGACACGACTTGCGGTTCTTCTTACTCCTGATTGAAAGAGAAAAGGCGTAAGAATCACGATTTCACTAAAACAAACAAAGTTCAGCTACAACATAACTTCTTACGTCGGTAAAAGAGGATCTGTGTTTGCCATTACAAAATCAACAATCCTGTAAATATTGTTGCATTAATTAAATCAACAAATTGGATATAGATAGAGCAATAATTAAAATATTTTTTGATAAATTTCTCTAGTTACATTGATACATTCATAGACTAAATGGAAAAAAACAATTCTACAAATAGACGTACTCTTTGCAACATTTTGAAGCTGATTGAAAACCTTCAGAAGATTTTAACTCTTCCTGCCAAATGAAAAGTTGCAAGTCAATTTTGTTTCGCAACAGAACAGTAACAAAGAGCTGCGCAACCTTAATTTAAAATGACAATTTTGACAGTAGTATATAATAAGGCTGCTATATAACTATGTAGCACATTAGCATCCAAACTTTAGATTGAAAATGTGTTTGTCTAGTGTCTAACATTGGCATGACAGAGACAAATGTAACAGGATTTTTTCCTGCTGTAAAAACTTATAGCAGGTTTAAATCAGGACCAACCATCAAATCAGAAATTAGTGGTTGAGATTGTTTTCTACTGATTTTATTAAGATGTAATATGAGCTAATCCATTTGTAATGGATAGTTGAGATCTACTATTGCATGTTGTGAGATTTTGTTACAGCAGTGCATCATGATCCCGGACAAATGTGGTTCCATTCAATCACTTGTATTTTCTTGAATTATTACAACTATTATGTGTCCGTATTTGTGTTATTGTGTATGTGTTTTCTAGTTATAGTTATTTTTTGAGCCTCAATTGAATTAAAAACGAGTCAAAAACGAGTCTCTCAAGTCTCAATTAGCATTCAAGGTAGTGAAGGTACATAATTTTAAGATTCCTTATAATTTTTAATTTTTACTATTCTGTTGTTTCTGACTCTGTGCTTCAATGCTTAATAAATGGTAACAGCTGACAAACTCCTAAAATTGACAACTATAATTGTGAAAATCATTCAATATTGATATGGAACCTGTTCAAAACAATCCTCACGAGCCAAAATATCACTAGAAAAAGTAATCAATTTCTTTTTGGACAAATGCATCTGTACGTCCTTTAAATTTTACATATAATTCTTTAAGTTTTTTAAATATTATATAGGTCCTTTAAGTTTTACGTTTGTATCAGATAGGTCCTTTAAGTTTTTTAAATATCAGATAAGTCCTTTAAGTTTTAAGTTTGTATCAAATAGGTCCTATTTGATACAAACTTAAAACTTAAAGGATCTATTTGATACAAACGTAAAACTTAAAGGACTCATCTGATACTTAAAAAACTTAAAGGACGCATACATGATGTGTCGATATATTATTGGACGCATATAAATTAAATTCTAATATAAAACATGAATAAATTTATAGAAATAACCCTTCTTTTTCTTGGAAATCACATAAACCTTTTGGAAAGTAAGAGTATATGAGAAATAATATTATTTATTAGTTTAAAAGTAGTTAATTTTTTCTTATAATAATGACCAAAATTTTAAATGATATTTTGCTCATAAATATGACTAGAGGGATTACATATAAAGCGTCATAATCATACAAAATTGAAAAACAAACATAGTTCATGCAATGTTCAATGTTCATAGCATATCTACTCAATACTCATGAATCTTTTTTAGTAAAAAAAAATAAATAAAAACTCATAAATCTAATTTTCACAAATTAATAATAGGTTGGAATCCAGATACTCTCAGTTATTAATTTTAAAAAAAAAAAATTAGTAAAAAAAAACAGATCTTGTGGTCACAAATTTGATTGTACTAAAAAAATAAAGTACACCAATCACTCATCGCACTGAAGATTTGGTCTTGTGGTCACAATCACCAATTAAACAATCTACCAATTTCTATAATGATAGTGACACTTCATAAAAAAGTTATAAATATTTAAGAATTTGATTTTATATATAAACTAACATCATAAAATTTTTATACACTATTCATCGATCATAATCATAAAACTAATACAAATATTTGATTTCAGTCATACAAAAGGACATTCAATTATTTTTCGACAATGTAAAAAGTTTTACATTTTATCAAAAATTAATTTTAAGGTTTTAAATTTCATTTTAGTTACTCAAAACTTAGGAAACACTTACACTCCTCAGATTAGGTGTATTTCGGTGTCGTGTCGCACATGCATTGGTGTTGAATACCAACACTTATGTTTACACTAAATTATGTTATTTTTCAACGAAAGCGACGTAACTATATGAGTAAAATTAAGAAGGGTACATGAGCTAAAAAAACAAACCTCAAGAAAACTTATCTCTCTTTCAAGCATTTGAATTCTAGCCATTTCACGGCGCTTTCCATACAAATCAGGGTATGGTGGAGCTTTAGGAGATGGAAATGAAAGAGAAAGAACATTAGATGAAGGGTCTCTTGTAGGAGTAGTAACCATGATGATTAGTTATATTTCAAATAATGAACTTTGCAAATGAAACAAGAAAGAAACAAGAAAGAACAAGAAATGAAT
Source organism: Trifolium subterraneum (assembly GCA_951799995.1). Classification (NCBI taxonomy): domain Eukaryota; kingdom Viridiplantae; phylum Streptophyta; class Magnoliopsida; order Fabales; family Fabaceae; genus Trifolium; species Trifolium subterraneum. Next base: position 35,123,524 of record OX637462.1, on the reverse strand, counting down.
GAGTAGAAGATTGTAGTAAAAGAAGAAGTGATAGCAAAAGGAGTGTAAGTATGTAATGGTGGTGAGGGACAAAGGAGAAGAGACACATTAGTTTAGGTGTGTGAATGCAACATGAAATGAAATGACTGTTGCAGAGACAGTAAATAGTGTTTCTGACAAGGGATATTTAATTTAATTAAGACTCAGAAGAGAACTATCAATATTAAAATAGTAAAATGTAGACCCAAGAAAATAAATAAGAAAAATATGGGAATTGGATTTCGACTTCGTGCTATAACACTATAGATTATCTTAACCGTCTGATCTTAAAATAATGATTGAGAGTATTTTAATTAAAAAGACAGTTTTCAATTTAAATAGTCCTACTCTTGCTTGAAATTTAATTTATATGCACGGTCAGTATAAAGTTATTTTATACATGCGTCCAATAATATATCGACACATCATGTATGGTAATTTTTTTTTTGACTAAAAATAAAGATATGCATTCATTCAAATTGATAAAGTACATCATTGTAATACAAATTCAAATTCGCTAAAAACAAAAAGGATGAATCTGCAAACAAACTCACAGCATCCATGTTAATAGCATAAAACGGCAAATTACATAAACAAATATGACTATATTGAAGTGTCTGGAATGTCCATGCCTCCAGATCTGTAGCGTTGTTGACACAAAAGTCGACATCGGATGAATTTTCACTTGATCGGATCTAATCCTTCAACCTGAAACAAATGAACACCGCACAAAGACGGGACAACAAAATACACCGCACAGAGGCGGGACAACAAATAACACAAAACCAAAACAATATGTGAAAAATCACACTTATTTAACAACGAGAAAGAAAAAACAAGTTGGAGGGGTGATTTTAGGTCAAGATTTGACCTAAAATCACCCCTCTTTGATAAACTAAGAAGAAGAAGAAAAAAAGGTGACGGCTAGGGTTAGAACTTAGGAGAGGAGAGAAAAAAAAAGTGTGACGATGGTGTTGTTGTCTACTATTTCCTTACGATTATATCATGTATGGTAATTGAAAATACATGATGTGTTACATTCATTAAATGATGTGGCAACACATCATTGAATGTATGCGTAAAAAATATTTACACCGACAGTGCACAACAATTAAACTTTTTTGTTTGATGCTTGAGATTTACGCTCACTAATTTCTCTAATTGCCACTTTCACTAACCCTAATCTCCTATTAATTTTGGAGGGAATAATAATTACCATGGGTAATTACCTTCCTTAACCCTAATCTCCTAAACCCACTTTTTTTGCCAAACAAATAGCAACAAATTTAATTATTATTTCCTATTTTATCTGCTGAATTTATTTCCTTGACAGAGTTTCCAGAAAACGTATCGCGTGTATTCTTATTTTCATTGGAATAAAAAACACGCTTATTTTCATTGAAATCATTGAAACATGAAAGGTTGTCAATTGATTCATTTGTTTCCAACTACATATCAAGAAGCTTCTACATCCAAGTATCAAGCTATATGGGTAATTACTCTAAAAATTTTGGGCAAAGAAAAAGTAAAAATGATTTAATTTAGTTATAAATGTAGGGTCATGCTAAACAGTGTTCCAAAACACTTGTTAAACATGCTATAAAAGATAAAATTAATATTGAAAAACCAACTTTTTATAGTTTTGAGGCATTGAATACACGCGTTTTGAGATAAAATTTCTATTTTAATATGCTTAATCAGTGCCCTGGTGTTATCCCATATTTTGGTGGAGCCAAAATATGCAATAAATGCTCATTTGGAATTTTCAAATATCTTTAAAATAAAATGGAAAAGAATGATTATCTTTAAAAGTACGAGGAAATCTCGTATTTATTCCATTTTTAAAGTCTAATGTTTAAGGAAACATATCATGTTTGAAAAGACACTTTTAAGATGGCATTAAAGTCTTTTAAAAAGTCAAAAGTTCTTTTGTTTCGATTTCTTTGTATCGAAATCGAAAGATTATTCAGAATCGAAAGGAAAGAAGCGTTTTGGGACTTAGAATTTCTTTCATTTTGATTCACAGTTCGACTTCGAATTCGTCAACGGTTGCATTGATTCAAACTGAAGATAATTCATCAGAGAACGTGGCCACGTGTCATGTACGTGTTTGTAACCGTCATTTAGCAATTAAGGTTGATAGGCTATAAATACTAGTTTAGAAGTCGAATTCAGGGTCACAAATTCACATACGAAATCCTAAACACTCACAATGCTCACGTTATCGAGAAAGATGAGTATCCAAAGGAAAAAATATGATTCTGTGAACCTTTTACTGTAAATCATTTAACAAGTTTATGCAAATTTACTTTTATTTAAGTCTTTTGCCTTTAAAGTTTCTGCACTTTACTCATTTCTACAAAATTTGTCGTTTTTGTGTCTTTCGTAAACATCAAGTTTGTTCATACTGTATTTAATTGTGAAAATATATGAAAACTATAAAAATGTTCATTTCTTCAATGATTCACGCACAGAATTATAGTCCCAGGATTTACTAGTTGATCCTTCAAGTAATTAAAATTAAACTAGCGATTGTTTATCAAAAATCAGTGTAAACAAATTGGCACGCCCGGTGGGACTCAATTTTGTGCGTTCATTTCTTTTTAGAAAAAAACAGTTTTCATAAATTTCATTTTTGTTGTTAAAAGTTGTTTGTTATTTGTGCATGTTTTTGAGAAGTGGTAGATCTTTGCCAGATTTAACTAGCATAAATTCTGTGTCAAAAATGGTTAGACCACCTCCTAATAATAATGCAAACAACAATAGTCCTTCAATTTCTGAAGGGCAACCGTCATCGGCGGTTAACAACAATTCTACTATTTCTGCCCAGAATAGTGGCTCGGTAGGACCAAGCGTTCCTTCGACTGTAACTCCAGAAATTGGAGGAAGTTCTGCTATGACAAACATGTCTTTGTCTAGTTCAACTTCGTCTCCTTCACCACAGGTGATTGGAGATATTCCAATACAAATAAATCCTAACCAAAGGAATCGAGTTAGGCCATTTCCTTGGAATAGGGATCCTGAATTTGGTATGCCTACGACTCTAATGCATGGTTTGCACTCTAGCACATCCAATGCAGAAAACCAAAATAGAATGATTCCTCAAAGTTTAACTAACACGTCCGTTATGTCTCTTCGACAACAGATGGATGAAAGTAATCATGAAATGATTAACTTGTTGACACAACAATTAGGAACTGTGATAAACCCTTTGATTCAAGATTCGAATAACAGTTACCAGATGTTGACAAACTAAATGAGTCGAATTGCTGATTTCTTTGGGGCACCACCCACACAACAGCAACTATTCGACTAATACCAACCCAAATACCGGTTCAGAGGAATCAGATGCCAAATGAACAAGGGGTTCAGGATAACCCAGTTCAAAACCCACAAGGTGTTCAATTAGAGACGCCTATACCAAATGTTGAACCAAATCATAATGTTATATTGGTTAATCGAAACCACAATGCGGATCATGTGATTTGAAACGTTCAACAAAATAGATTAGAGGGAGAAAATAACTTAGCCCATCTAGTTGAAACAATTTTAGCCCAAAATGGCCTAAACATGGGATTGCACAGGCCTAATTTTGTTTCTGCTTTGTCTGAATATATGTTACAATCTGAATTACCAAGAAATTGGAAAGTCCCAAAATTTACAAAATTTGCTGGGGACACTAATGAATCAACAGTCGAACACATTGCTAGATATATGGCAGAAGCAGGGAATATTGCAAATAACGAGGAGTTGAGGATGAAATATTTTCCTAACTCTCTGACCAAGAATGCTTTTACTTGGTTTACTACCCTTCCTCCTCATTCAATATGTTCTTGGACACAACTAGAAAGACTATTCCATGAACAATTCTATATGGGACAGTCCAAAATTAGCCTTAAGGAATGGGCTAGTTGATGAATTATTTATCGCAAGTGCACGAACTATCAAGTTATAGTATTTAAAGGGATATCGAACCACGAGGATTGTGGTAATCAACTAAACTAGGCAATTAATGTTAAATTCCATATTTGTAACATATATTGGGGGGAGATTTTGTTGTATTAAACTTGCTAAAAAGACTTTAGAAAACAGTTTGTGAAGCGATTGGATTCCTTCGGTTCATATCAATGCAATTAGCTTGGTGAATTAAATTTCGTATAAATGAATAACACTATTTAATTTCAAGATGAATTAATCAAAACTGATCATATCCAATTTCTTGGTAATATGATCCTCTCATTCCATCACCACTCTCTAATCTCTTAGATGAGTAGTGATTTAATGAGGTTTTTCACACATAATCCAATTATCCCAATTACTAATCTAATATCTCTAAAATGATAGCAATTGTTCAATCATCCCTATTTCCTAGATTCATTTTCACTCTCATGATAAAACAAATCTATTCGATCAATCACATAATTGGCCTAATTATGTAAAGCATTAAACACAAAGGATAATTGATTGAAATTAAACCATGATTCATACAATACTAACTCAAATCACATAGATCAAACTAATAACATGATAATTCCCTAAGAATCCAATCTAATTATCTAGAAATCCATAGTAAAGACAAAGATTACATGGAGATGAATCAAAGAGTTCATGATCAAAGTGTGGAAGAAGCTCCAATCTTCAATCTTCTTGAATCCAGGACCACTTCAGCTTCAAAGCTTCAATTTTCGTCACCAACTGCCGAACCATTTCCCAGAAAATGATTTGGATATATATAATATTCGCCCTTGCGCGGCGCGTGAGCCCACCTGCGCGTCACGTGTGATGAAGCTGCGTGACGCGTGGGATGGACGATGCAACTGCGCGACGCGCGAGTTGAAGCTGCGCGACGCGCCATCATCAGACCCAAACTCTGAGCATCCACAAACAACCTTGCGCGGCGCGTGGCATCCTCTGCGCGACGCGCAGGTATCAGGACTTGGTCCTCTTCATCTGTCAGCTCTGCGCGGCACGTAGCAACCTCTGGCGCGGCGCGCAGATGTCAGCAACCTCTTGTAACAACCATTTTTTCCTTTCTTGTGTTCCAAGTCACTAACTTCATACTTGGCCTTTCTTCTCTTGATAATACTTCTAAACTTGCTAACACTATACAAACTGGCTTGAAATGTGCTGCTTTTTGAGATGCTTTCATGAAGTTATCACTAGTGTTAAGCGTAAAATCCCTGAGTCTATTGATGATTATTTGAATAGGTTTCGATTGCTGAAAGCAAGATGCTTTACTCAAGTGCCTGAACATGAATTAGTCGAAATAGCGGCCGGTGGCCTCGACTATTATATTCGAAAGAAATTAGATACTCAATATCTGAGAGATATGGCACAACTTGCAGATATAGTTCGACAAGTCGAACGCCTTAATCTAGAAAAGGCAAGATCTTCTAAGTTTCATAAAAAAGAAAAAGTAGCTTATATTGAAACTTATGAAAGTGATGATGACTTTGATGATGGTTATGATTATACAGAAAATAATGAGGTTAACATTGCTGAATTAAAACCAGGACCTCCTTATACATGTAAATTATTAAAACTATCAAATGGAAAAAATCCAGTCGAACCAAAAAATGATAAGTTTACATCTAAAACTTATACTTTCGATATCATGAAATGTGATGAAATCTTCGATTTATTGGTTGCTGATGGCCAAATAATTGTACCAAAAGGTGTAAAAATACCACCTTTGTCACAAAGAAAGAAAAGAGGTTTTTGTAAATTTCATAATTTCCTTGGACATAAAACCTCACAATGTGTTCTTTTCAGAGACTTGGTTCAAAAGGCTTTGACTGATGGAAGATTAAAATTTGGTGAAAAGGCTAAAATGCCAAGTATGCAAGTTGATGAAGATCCACTTCAAATTTCTGAGGCTTTATATACTGAGCCTGTTCAATTATTGATGGTGGATGCTATGGATCTTACTGGTGGAGATCAGTTAGTGGCAACCCCTGAAGAAGAGTATATTGAGAAAGTCAAAATGGTTTACCCTCATGATGAAGAGGAACTTATTGACTTTTTACAAAGGTGCAAAATAAGCAACACTGAAGTAATGATGTGCCCTCGATGCAGTGCAGTGTTCGACAAAAAGGCTACTGATGGCCTGAATAAGTTTGTTCCATTCACTGAGAACAAGAAGAATTGGCCCAAACCAAGGCCAATAGTAAAACAAAATATGGGTATCCAAAAGCCAATTCATCAAAGGCTGGGTAACCAAAGGACATTCGTGTCTCCAAACAAAACCCCAGTTAACCAATGGGTTCATGGAAAGTCAATGATGCCTATTAGAGGTTTTGCGGAAAGGGGAAACACAAGTATTTCAAGGCCCGAGATTTCTGGTGAGGCAAAGAAATATGCGTACAAAAACAACTACATGGGAAAAAATCCCATGACTAGAACACAATGGAGAAGACACCAACGCCAGAAAAGGTTGGCGGTCCAAGTTGTTCCTAAGGTTGACAACAACAAAGGAAAGCAGATAGTGGAAATGGCTAAACAGCCGGTGAAAGAAAGGATCAGTTTTCCTACTTCGACTGAGAAAATCGAAGCAATTCCTGAAACTGATCAAATGGAGGATGATGATCTCCTTGGGTCGGAAGAAGAGTTCGATGTTCTAGTCAGCGTGGTTTCGATTCTCCCAGCAGAATATGATGTTTTATCAGAAATTCAAAGCGGAGAAGACAAATTCGATAGTGCTGAATTGGCTTTGCATAAGCCAATGTGTTATTACGTAATGAATAATGGTTGCTTAGAAGAGCAAATAGCTGGTTTTGAAAGGCCAGATGAAGGGATGAAAAGTCATTTGAAACCACTTTTTATCCAGGCTAAGGTAAATAATGTTGGGGTAAACAAAGTTTTAATAGACGGAGGTGCTGCTGTGAACCTCATGCCAGAATTCTTGCTGCACAAGGTTGGTAAGCGCACAACAGATCTTCATACCCATAACATTATTTTATCTAACTATGAAGGTGAAACTGGATACTCACTAGGAGCGATTCAGTTAGATGTGGCAGTAGGAAGTACAGTGAGGTCAACCCTATTCATTGTAATTGCTTCAATGGCAAATTACAATTTGCTGTTAGGTAGGGAATGTATACATGGCGTTGGTGCCGTTCCTTCGACTTTGCATCAGAGGGTAAGTATCTGGAGAGATGATGGAATTGTGGAAAACATAGAAGCAGATCAAAGCTACTATAGATCTGATTCACACCACATATCCAGGTATACCTTTGAGAAGAAACTGGCGAACATTTCGCCACGTACTGAGCGAGACTTTGCATTTGCTCCTGCAAACAATGTCTATCACTCTGTTAAACTGGATCCAACACATGGGTTCATTTGGGAACGAGAAGAGATAGATGATTATCCCTATGAGGAAGATGGCAAAATCTACCCAACTGGGTGGAGTGTTGATGAAAGTTACAATGTCTGAGTCCAAAGCATGGGCTAAGATTTCGGCTTATGTGGCCGAAAATAGAATAAACATGGCTTTGGAAGCCATTTCATTTCAAGAAAATATGGCTGTCGAAGCCAATGATCCAAATCATGGTAAAATATTGCCAGAAACACGAAAGTTAGACTGCATCTATGATGATGAGCCTTTAGGATTTGAGAAAGATCCTTTGAGTTCTATTCCAAAAATGCAAGCACAAGATCCATTGCAAGAAATTGATATTGGAGATGGCCTAACAAAGAGGCCAACATATATAAGTGCTAATTTATCAGATGAGTCGAAACTAAAATTGGTCGAACTCCTTAAAGAATTTAAGGATTGCTTTGCTTGGGATTACAACGAAATGCCAGGGTTAAGTAGAAAATTGGTGGAACATAGACTACCAATTCGACCAGATAAAAGGCCAGTCAAACAATTGCCTAGAAGATTTGCACCAGAAATCATGTCCAAAATCAAGGAAGAAATCGAAAGGTTGCTGAGGAGTAAATTCATCAGAACAACCAGGAGATTTCCTTGGTTTTGTGGTGCATAAGAAAGGCATCGAAATAAACCAAAATAAGACGAAGGCAATATTGGAGACTAAATCTCCATCAAACAAAAAGCAACTTCAGTCATTACTTGGAAAGATTAATTTCTTGAGAAGATTTATTTCAAATTTAAGTGGTAAAGCCCAACCTTTCTCACCACTGCTTCGACTCAAGAAAGAAGATATTTTCACTTGGGGGCAAGATCAACAAAAGGCATTTGACGAAATAAAAGACTATTTGTCGAATCCACCAACTTTGATGCCTCCAATAAGAACCAAGTTTATGAAGTTGTATATTTCAGCATCAGAATCAACTCTTGGTAGTATGCTTGCACAAGAGGATGAAAATGGAGATGAAAAAGCCATTTATTATTTAAGTAGAGTACTAAATGATGCTGAAACTAGATACACTAGTATAGAAAAACTTTGTCTTTGTTTGTATTTTTCATGTATGAAACTGAAGCATTATATAAAGCCTATTGAAGTTTGTGTTTATTCTCGTTTTGATGTTATTAAACATACGCTATCGAAACCAATTCTACATAGTCGAATTGGAAAATTGGCTTTGGCTCTTACTGAATACTCATTAACTTATAAACCTTTGAAAGCAGTCAAAGGTCAAATTGTGGCAGATTTTATAGTTGATCATTCTGTGATCGAAACACCACAGCAATATGTGGAAACTCAGCCTTGGATTTTATATTTTGATGGTTCCAAACATAAACTTGGAACTGGAATTGGATTATTAATAATTTCTCCATTAAAAATTCCAACTAAGTTCAAATATAAAATCAAAGGTCTTTGCTCGAATAATGAAGCTGAATATGAGGCTTTTGCAGGTCTAGAAATTTTAATAGACTTGGGGGAAAAGAATGTAAAAATAAAAGGAGATTAATAATTGGTATTGAAACAATTAACACAAGAATATAAATGTGTGAAAGAACATCTTGTTAAGTATTTCGAAACTGCAAGTCAACTTTTACGTTGTTTCGATACTGTTGATTTCGAACATGTTCCTCGATTGCAAAATCAAGAATTAAATGACTTAACTCAAATTGCTTCAGGGTACAAAGTGTCAAAGGAACAATTGTCTTAATTAATCGAAATCGAAGAAAAATTGGTATCTAATGATTTATTATTGCCAAACTTGTCAATGCCAAAACTTGTGGGGGCAAATATACCACAAGAAATCATTGATAGTGAATGTCATGAAGAAGAAAAATTTCAAATTTTGGCAATTGACAATTTATTAGACACTGATTGGAGAAAACCAATTGTAGAGTACCTACAGAATCCAACAAGTAATACTGCTCGAAAGATCAAGTATAGAGCTTTAAGCTATGTTATTATTGGAGATAATTTGTTCAAAAAGACTTTTGAAGGAGTTTTGCTTAAATGTTTAAATGGAGCAGAAGCTCATATAGCAATCTCTGAAACACATAGTGGAGCTTGTGGATCTCATCAAGCAGGTCATAAAATGAAATGGTTACTCTTTCGACAAGGGTTGTATTGGCCTTCTATGTTAAAAGATTGCATAGAATTTGCTAAGGGTTGCCAAGATTGTCAAAAACATGCAGGAATACAACATGTGCCTGCAAATGAATTACATTCCATTATTAAACCATGACCATTCAGAGGATGGGCTTTAGATTTAATTGGTGAAATAAAACTGCTTCATCAAAAAATCAAAGATATATCATAGTTGGAGTAGATTATTTTACAAAATGGATTGAGACAATACCCATGCAAAATGTAGATCAGGAAGCAGTGATTAATTTTATCCAAAAACATATTATCTATAGATTTGGAATTCCTGAAACTATTACTGATCAAGGTTCAGTTTTTACTGGTCGAAAAATGCAAGAGTTTGCAAAGCAAACTGGTTTTCGTTTGTTAACTTCGACACCATATTATGCACAAGCAAATGGTCAGGTCGAAGCAGCCAATAAAATCATCATTGGTTTAATTAAAAAACACATTGCCCAAAAACCTAGAAATTGGAATAATACTTTAGATCAAGTACTATGGGCATGTAGAAATTCACCAAAAGAATCAACTAATACTACGCCTTTTCGTTTGACATATGGTCATGATGCTGTTTTGCCAGTCGAAATACACTTGCAGTCAATTCGAATTCAGAGGCAAATGGAAATACCAAATGACCATTATTGGAATATGATGTTAGACGAGTTAGTTGATTTAGATGAAGAAAGAATAAGAGCTTTGGAGATGTTAACTCAGCAAAAAGAGAAAGTAGCCAAAGCCTACAATAAAAAGGTTAAATCAAAAACCTTTAGAATTGGGGATTTAGTATGGAAAACCATTTTGCCTATGGATCGAAAAGATAGGCTCTTAGGAAAATGGTCACCTAATTGGGAAGGTCCTTTTAAAATTTCACAAATATTTTCTAATGGCACATATGAAATAGAAGGATTAACTTCTGAAAAATGTACTATAAACATAAATGGTAAGTATTTGAATAAATATAAACCAACATTATGTGAAGTAAATATAAGCGCAGAATAAAGATATAGTGAAATCGAAATGGCAAAACAATAAAATTGCCACAAAACAGGACATTCTCAAATATTACAAACCAATTTAAACCAGTCAAATAATCGAAACTTTATTCCAAATTTGGCTTTACATAGATGGTTACATTGAAAACCATATATGGTTTTATTGATTCTAATTGAAATCTATCCTAATGCGTCTCTATTTTAAAATAACAAAAAACAAGAAAAACAAATAATGAGGCGCAGCCATCAATCTTGCCCAACTGGTTGAGAAGTTCCACCACACAAAGAGCAACTTCCAACAACAAGCAGAAAGACCAGCCCACCTCACTTCTTCTTCGAAGAACTGGCTTTGAGGTTCTTCCCTTTCACATGAGCAGATTTGGTAGAATCCTCAACTGTTATAAGAGAACCATCATGATCTGATGCACAAAGATCTTCTTCTGGGACATAAGTTTTCAAAAACTCAGCATAATCTGGATCGATCTAATCTGAACCAGAGTCTTCTTGTTCTTGAACATGGCGTTGAGACCTTGCTGGAATTCTTTGAGAAGATTCGTGTGTTTTAGTTTTGGGAGAGTGATTTCTCTTGCGTTTAGAAGCAGAGAAAGGTTTAGTTTCTTTCTTTCTGGAAATAGTACCTTTAGAATTGTTTTTCATGATTGTGTTGAAGAAGGAAAGAATGTTGAAGAAGGGAAGATTGTTGGGAGAAAGGATTATGAATGAGAAATCACAAGGGTAACGCCTCCTTTTATAGGAAAAGATTTGCTTGTTGGCAGTTGGAAATTCCCTTGTTTCTCGCGAATAATAAATACGAATTGACTTGACCATCTTGGAAAAAGAGTCAAACACGGGTTTTTTAAAAAATCTTTGTCAGTTACACATATCTAGGAGTGTAAAGAGATTTTTCGCCGTTAATTCCGAGGATTTAGTTACAAAAAACTTAAAGGATAAAGTTCGATTGAATTTTAAGATTTGTTTGAATTGAGAAGGCCCATCTAAAAATTTCGAAGATATCTAAAACGAAGAAATTAAAATGGCAAACAAATAATAACTTGCCACAAAATGGGCGTTGTCAAATTACAAAGTAAAATATTCGAAAGATGATAAAATTGTTCAAAAACATAAAGAACAAATAAAACAGTAAGTCTTCAACGATTGGACTTCAAAGCGTTGTATTGAGCTTTAATCAAGTTGATTTCAACTTCGATTACTTGAACGGAAGCTTGAAGGGATTTAATTTCATCATCCAAGGCTTCAGAGGCACTGAAATAGCTCAACCCTTTCCTTGCTTCTTTGTCAATAGCATCTTGACGAGCAGTAGTAGCAGCATCATCTAGAGCCTCACACTTTTTCTCTTCCTCAGCAATAAGGAGTTGGCGTCTAGCAATTTCAGCTTCGAAATTTGTTATTTCTTCCTTCCATTGATCAATCTTCGAAATGCATTCTTGACGTTCTGGCCCTTGGACAATTTGCTCTGATCTCATTTTTTCGACCTTCTCGATAGAGGTATTAGCCTTATCGATAGAGGTATTAGCCTTATCGAAGACAGCAGCCATGGCAATCTTTTGATGGCTTATGCGCCCAATGGTATATTCCCTCTTTTGAACAGCTTTAGCAAGATTCTCAATAATTGACTCGAGTTGAATGACCTTTCCTAAGGTGGCTTCATCAGTATGGGGATTGTGAAATTTACTTCGAAAGTTCTTGTGAGCAAAAGCTTCGCTAGGATTTTCTTCGATCGAACGCAAAACATCACCATTAATGTATTCCTGGTGCACTTTCAAAAGCATCGAATCTTGGCGAACTGATTGTTTGATTCCAACGTCACTTTGAGAGGAGCTACCTCCAGTCTCATTACTTGAGCTTCGAACTGGTTCCCATTTTTTAGCCATCAGCAGTTGCAAGGCGAGATCAGGTTGTTTAACCTTCATATTTTCGAAATCCTCTTCAGACATTCCAAGACTTGCTGACAATTTCGAAGTGGAAGTTTTTGGAAGAATTGACGAACCTCCAATTTCAGCCTCTGGCATATCTTCATCAGAATTGGAGACTTCGAAATCTAAATGTTCATTGGAAGTGTCTGGATTTGCCTGAGAAGCAGAGTTGGTTTCCACAAATTCTTCTTTCTTGCTATTTTCAACAGGATCAGGTTGTGTTGTTTCTTTCGAAACTTGTTCTTCCCGTTCTTTGGGATCATCATTCGAAGCATCATTTTTAGGAGTATCATCCTTTTGAGCTTCATCAGATTGGTCTTTGACTACATCTTGAAAAAAGAAAATGCATATGAGAAAGAGATTCGAAAACGAAACATAAAAAGTGTTCGAAATATGGACCAATAAAACTTACATTATTGTTGCCATCATCAGTATTTGGTTATTTTTCACTTTCAACCACCTTTTCTATCACCACCTCTTCGACCATAGTTTCCTCAACCAGCTTTTCAGGAACTGGTGTTGATGGTCCTTCTGGATTCTTGACTGGAATTGAATCATTGGGATTCGATTGAACTCCCTCATCAGAAGATTTAGACTTTGTTTTCTTCTTCTTCTTCTTGTGAGTTTTCTCATCAGAAGATTTGGATTTCTTTTTCTTCTTCTTCTTTTTCTCTCCAGCATTAGAGCTTTGTCCTTTTACATTGACGTCTTCGACAAGTATGTCATCATTAGCTCTCTCTGATGACTTGGTAGTAGAAGGACCCACAACCTCAGCATCAGGTTTATCCACTAACATAGTGGATTCCTTAGTTGGTTTCCTTTGGAGAAGAATTTCAACTTCTTCTTCCTGTTGTCATTTAAATTAAGACCCAATATAAGGGAATATAATGTGGAAATTAATGGATGAAGGAAAAGCATTGAAAATACTTACAGAGGCATCGCTCGAAATAGTAACAGTCTCTTTGGTTTTCTTAGTCTTGGTGGTATCAGTAGAACTAGCAGTTCTTTTCACACCTAGAAAAGAGGTAACAAATTAGAGTATAAGATTATATTTATTTCGATTCGTACAAGATTCGAACTAAAGAAAACGTACTCTCTTTGTTTCACCAGTTTTTGTTGAAGTACTGGTTGTTTGTTTAATAGCATCTAGTGCCTCACTTAGCATTTTCTTCGAAACTAAAAATCAAAGACAAAGAGAGTGTTAACTTAACGAAATTAGTGGATAAAGTGGAAAGAAGAAATGATAGATGTTAAAAGAAATTACTTCCTGGCTTCGACCTTTTAGGCTTTTCCACAATAGGTCTATCAAATCCTTCCTCGACCCTGGTGATCACTGCATCCTTGTTGGGCAATCGAGTCAGGAAATAAGCTTCCCACCAGCTATCAAAGTCAGTGGTGCAATAAAAACAGTTATTAAAATGGAAAGTGGTAAGAGCATAGGTATGTCCTTCAGCAAGTTTGAGATATTTTCTGAAAGAGTTTTCAGAAATACCAGAGCCCATAAACATGTCTTTCTGTGTTTCGAAAATACTTTTTGGTCGAATTTGGCTAAAGCCAAATTGTCTTGAGACCAAATTTGGTTGGTACCCAACCAAACCATAATTCTTATCCATGGAGCCAATCCTACATGGGAGCAATGTTGCATCGAGATATGTGGACCAGAGTTCATTTACTTCATCATCCATATCAGGATCAGTGGGTGGAAATTCATCAGTGTACCAATTTCGGTCCTATTTCTCTTGTGGAAAATGGAGCATGTTGAGGTTTAAAGTTATCAAAGTTCAAAAAGGCTTTGACATATTTCATGAAGAGCGTTTTTGGATTATTCTCAATAAAGTTTGGTGTTAGCCTATCTCTTGTTCGAAAGTGGCACACAACCACATTTGAAGTAACCACATAGGTCCAGCTACCAGAAAGGTCGAACCACCTTGTGACCTCTTAATTTCATCACAAGCTGCCCCTATAGATTCATAAAGGACAGCGAGGATTAATTTACCAAGGCTAAAATGCCTGCCTTCGTGGATTTGAATAGCCATGGGTACAAACATTTTGGCAATTTGAAGGGATCGAGAGCAAAAAACATAATGGGATAACCATAATGTTAAAAAGGCTACATGTTCAGTATTCGAAACTTCTCCTTCGTTTTTGTGGTGCTTGCCTATGTACTTAGTAAAAGAAAGGTCATCATAATCAAACTCAATTTTTTCACTAGTGTTGGCTGGATCGAAAGTTTCTCCCACTGGTCGAAGACCAGTTAACTATGAAGCATGGACACCGACACGGACACCGGACACGACACGGACACTGACACCTCGACACGGATAATAATTTGAAAAAATTACATAATTTAGTGTAATCATAAGTGTCGATGTCGGTGTCTGACACCGACACGGACACGTGTCCGACACCGACACGCCTAATTTGAGAGGTGTCCGTGCTTCATAGGCTACAACTACATAGGAGAGAATGGTAGTGACTAGGGAGAATCTTATGTAAGTATGCTTGGTGAGATCTAGAAAATATATTAATTGTCATAAATACAATAATAAATAAATGCTATCGAATATACTACCTCTGTCTTAATCTTACATGCATGTAGATGTAGGTATATAGGCTTCATATGACTTCACTATAGTTTAATTCTCATCAAATGAAAAAGTTATGTAATTCGTGTGTGCCAAGGGTCATGTTATGTTAAGATACTTTAATACACAGAAAAGGTTAGGTTAACGTGTGCCTTTATGGCATATAGAAATACTTTCTAAATTTGTTTCTTTAACATGTGTCATAAGGGCATATCAGCACATGTTAGAATTCTCTTTTTCTTATGTAAGATCTCTTTTATAAAAGTATTAGAATTAAAAAAAATTACATTAAATTTAAGAGAGAGAAAAAATAACTTTTTACTTCTCTTCATTTAATTAATCAGAGGTATTTTGGTGAAAATTTAATTAATGTACCTAAAACTTTAAAAAATATAATATAAAATGAGACTACAAAATTTTACAAAAAAGTCTTATATATTAAGACGGAGTCTAGAAATTATGAAGTTAAAATCTTATTATATAGTGGACAGTTGATAAATTAGAGTTATTTTAATTATTACTACATTTCTCTAAATATAAAACTCTTTTGAAATAATTTCTTATGTGTTTTATAAGATGCTCTCTTAATTTTTAATTATATTAGTTTTTGTTACCAACATACTCCTAATTATTTTACTATTAACTAATAATAACAATAACATAAATAAATTCTCTTTTTAAAGTTAAACTTGTAAAAATAATATTCATTATGAATAAATTTATTAATACTGTTAACTTTTTTTAATTCTCATAATTTAATCAATGATTATTGTATATTTAAGGACATAATATCTAACTTACATAAATTTTTTCTATAAAACAATATTGGTAAGAAATCTTTTTGATCCTTCACAAATTTTAACAGGACAAAAATAAAATTTAAATTTACCCTTGGTATTTTTTATATTAAGAACAAACTAGTCTGCAATTTATTATAACAGATGGACTTATTTTGTCTCCAATATTAAAATATCAGAACTAATTTACATTTTATTTTTGTTAGAGACTAAATTATCACGCCTGAAATTTGTGAAGAACCAAAATTGGTCTTCATTCTAAAATAAATTACAATCAAAATGCAAACCAATTGTTATATCACTAGTAGAAAAAAGACATTTGGTTATATGATCCGTGTCACTGTGTGTTCATATTTGTGAGTAATTGTTTCTCATCATCCTTCTATTTAAGCTTTGTGAGTTGAATTATTTTAGTTATCGAAAAAAATTATTTTAGTATCGAAAAAAATTATTTTAGTTAAAAGTGAGTTGATAGTATAGTAGCAGCAAAAAAAAAAATAGTATAGCAAAAGTAGCAAAAATAATTTTTTTAAAAAAAAATAATAGATTCAACTACAGTTGGAATGATGAAACCGTAGTGGAAACACCACTTTCTACTACGGTTGGAGTTATGGACCGTAGTGGAATCCCTTATTTTTTAAATAAAAACACGTTAAAAAAGAACTTTTCACTACTGTTGGAAACTGGAACAGACGTTAAATCATAACTTTCCACTACGGTTGTAACAGTGTAACCGTAGTGGAATCCCTTTTTTTAAATAAAAACACGTTAAAACATGACTTTTCACTACGGGTGGCAACTAGCACCGACGTGGAAACATGACTTTCCACTACGGACCCCCAACCGTAGTGGAATCTCTGTACTTACCACTACACCTGCAAGCACTACTGACCGCCAACAGTAGTGGAATGTGTTTTTGGCCAGTAGTTGTATCCCCTTTCTGCACTAGTGTATGGATTGTTCATTATTTTAATTTGTATGAAAATGAATTCATTAAATATTTATTTAATGGTTAAGTCAGTACTATTATGGTTGTAGAAGTACTCCCTCCGTAACACTATATAAACAAAAATCACCTTTCTAGATTCATTGTAAAATTAATGTATTTGGTCTATAATATAGTGTTGTAAACGATTTGCTGAGTTTATAAAAAACAGAAAAACGATTTTTTCAAAATTGGCAACGAAATAAATTATTGGCTGAGTCGCGTACTAGGTCGCTTTCTTTAAGACGTTTCGCGGAACTACTCGAAAAAAGTGTACTGTAGTATATCGACCGCGAAGTCCCCAGGATAAAACAGCCGTTTATCAAATAAATACCGATGAATTACTGCACTGTAGTATCGGCCAGAAATACACCAATAATTGGTATGCAAATATCAATCCTACGGCAACAACCGTTCAATACTGAAACAAGAAAATATTTTGCGAAGAAGAGAAATAGAGAGAAGGAAAGCAACAGTTTCTCAGAATGCAGAGAAAAAAGAAAAGCGAACGAAAACTGAAGAATGAAGCAGTTTATATAGGGCAAGTAGGGATCAGAATCAGAGCGGTTTAGTGGAGCCGAATTTGCCCAGTCAAAGGAAAAACGTGGGCACAAAATCAGAGATCCGTTTTTGACCATTAGAGGATGAATCATCAGTGTTCATCCGTTTAAAGACTTGGTCTAAGTCACATTTCAAATGTGCGAAAATAAAGGGACACGCGTGTAAAGAAAATTAATTAAAATTTTCTTTTTCTTGGCCCAAGCCCAAGCCCGGCCCGGTCCGAGCCGGACGGATGGCGGCAGCGCGCGCGCATGTATGTGATATTCGACATGGTGTGCGATCTCCCTTTCTTACAAAAGTGGGTACCCCAAGGGCACACCCTTAGTTGTCACTTTGTAGTAT
This sequence comes from Trifolium subterraneum, assembly GCA_951799995.1. Lineage (NCBI taxonomy): Eukaryota > Viridiplantae > Streptophyta > Magnoliopsida > Fabales > Fabaceae > Trifolium > Trifolium subterraneum. The sequence continues at coordinate 35,105,801 of OX637462.1, read as the reverse complement.
ATAAACACTACCATGAAGTGTGTTCTTAGCAATGTGGGACTCAAAAGAGTCTTTTTTCAATTCACACTACACATGGTTCTAACACTTTGTGTTTACTTCAATACCAAGTTTTCTCCAAAATCTCATCATGTTCCAACAATCCCCCACTTGAATTTAAAAAAGTTGTTTCAGTCATAACGTTAAACGTTTCAGTAAGATTGTGCATAAGCGAAGGTGATCTATGTCTTGGAACCTTCACGTAGCCAGTAAGAGCCTGATTAAGCAAGAGTGATGATTAGTCTTGGAACTCTATCTCAGATTTTTCTCAAACCAACACACAACCTTTCTTAAGGTGTATTCTTAGGCCCGTGCATTAATGGCCCTGCACGACTATCCCAGTTTCTTGAATGCTCTAGGAATTCGCCCCGAAACTCCAGAGGAACCGGCCTCAGTTCCACATTCATATAGGTGATTCTATCAAGAGTACTCCTGATGTACTCCACTCATATAGAGTATAGACTTCATTAAGAGTTTTGCTAACTCAACCTTTCTCTTTTCAGGACTCATGCCTATTAAACTTGCATGTTCATTTCATATTACTCACGACTTGTTGTTTACCCATTGGAACCTAATTCTTGGGATCTCCATTCTTTTAGGTTGGGTTACCATCATAAGCAATTCATAGGCTTTAGTCCCATCTTGACAGATGTATTTTGGACTTTCTCTCTAGCCAGTCCTTTCGTCAAAGGATCTGCTAGGTTATCATTAGTGCGTACATGATCCACTCTCACAACACCTGTAGTGATGAGCTCTCTCACTGTGTTGTGCTTTCTTCTAATTTGACGTCTTTTACCGTTATAAAAACGATTCTCAATTTTAGCGATAGCTGCAGTACTATCACAATGGATCAAGACAGCAAGCATAGGTTTTTCCCATAAGGGAATCTCAGATAGCAAGCATCTCAACCAGCTTGCTTCTTCACTAGCAGTTGCTAGCGCTATCATTTCAGACTCCATAGTGGACTGGGCCAAAATGGTCTGTTTCTTAGACTTCCATGATACAGCTCCACCGACTATACTAAATATAAAGCCACTAGTTGCTTTGGAATCATCTGACAATGTGTTCCAATCAGCATCACTGTACCCTTCAAGTACAGCTGGAAATCTCTGATAGTGTAATCCGAGATTCATGGTCCTTTTCAGGTATCTCATGACTCTTTCAATAGCGTGCCAATGCTCATTACTAGGTCTGCTGGTAAACCTGCACAAGAGTCCCACGAAATAGGCGATGTCGGGTCTAGTACAATCAGTGGCATACCTAAGACTACCAATGATGCTCGCATATTCTGTTTGTCTTACGCTATCACCAGTGTTCTTAAACAGTTTTACACTGGGATCATAAGGTGTGCAGGCAGGTTTACAGTCAAAGTAACCGTATTTCTTTAGGATCTTTTGCACATAGTGTGATTGATCTAGGGATATCCCCTTCTCAGACCTAGTGATTTTTATTCCAAGAATCACACTTGCTTCTCTGAGGTCTTTCATATCAAAGTTGTTACCCAACAGTGATTTCACATTATTTACGGCAGAAAGGTTTGAACCAAATATCAGCATGTCATCTACGTAGAGACATATTATAGTGCAAATGTTGCCATCACATTTATAGTAAATACATTTGTCACTCTCATTGAGTCTGAACCCATTCGATACCATTAAGTTATCAAACTTTTCATGCCATTGTTTTGGAGCTTGTTTAAGACCATACAGAGATTTATCTAACTTGCAGACCTTAGTTTCTTGCCCGTGTATAACAAAACCTTCAGGTTGTTCCATATAGATTTCTTCTTCTAAGTCACCATTTAAAAAAGCGGTTTTAACGTCCATTTGGTGTACAATTAAGTTATAAAGAGCTGCTATTGAAATAAGTACTCGAATGGACGTTATTCTAGTGACAGGTGAAAACGTGTCGAAGAAATCAATATTTTCTCTTTGTCTAAAACCTTTGGCTACAAGGCGAGCCTTGTATTTTTCAACCGTGCCGTCGGGTTTTAGTTTCTTTTTCAAAATCCATTTGCAGCCAATTGGTTTGCAGCCGGGAGGCAAGTCTACTAAGTGCCATGTTTTGTTAGATTCTAGAGAATCCATCTCATCATTAATAGCTTCTTGCCAAAGATCTGCATCCATCGATGACAAGGCTTCTTGAAGATTTGCTGGATCTTCATTCAATGTATAGGCCGCATAATCCGGACCATAGTCTTTAGAAACTCTTACACGTTTGCTTCTACGAAGTTCAGTTTCTACTTCGTCATTGCTATCCGCATTTGGTATCACTGGAATGTGACTCGACTCAGGAATATTATCCTGTTCAGTGCCCCCACTATTTCTTGATTTAAAGGGAAATTTATTTTCATAGAAATCTGCATCATTAGATTCTATGATCACTTTTTTCATTTAGGTCGTAAAACCTATATGCTTTACTGTTTGCTGCGTAACCAATGAATACACATTCATAGGCTCTACTAGTGAGTTTAACTCGCTTCTGGTCCGGTTTACGGACATATGCTAGACATCCCCAAGTTCTTAAATAAGACAAGTTTGGTTGTCTTTTCTTTAATATTTCATAAGCAGATTCGCTTCTTTTAGATTTGGGAACTCTATTCAAAACAAAGCAGACAGTCAAAATTATTTCCCCCCACCAATGTTTAGCGGCACCAGAGTTTAACATAGTAGCAACAACTAATTCAGTAAGAGTTCTATTCTTTCTTTCTGCTTTACCATTCATTTCAGGGGAATATGGCGCAGTCGTTTGATGTATAATTCCGTGTTGTTTATAAAATTCATTAAATAAACTAGAATTATATTCGGTTCCCCTATCACTACGAAGTCTCTTAATTTTCGTATTAAACTGATTTTCTATTTCATTCACAAAAACTTTAAACACATCAAAGGCATCACTTTTATTTTTCATTAAATAAACAAAAGTATAATCTGAACAATCATCAATAAAAGTGATAAAATAACGTTTGTTATTTCTAGTCATGGTTCCATCTAGTTCACATATATCAGAGTGTATAAGTTCCATTGGTTCAGATTCTCTTATAATAACTGATTTATGTTTGCTCTTTGTTATTTTTGCCTGACTACAAAATTCACATTTTTCTTTGTCATTAAAACTGAGTTTAGGAATTAAACCTAAGTTACTTGAATTAGAAATTGAGCGCATATTAACATGACAAAGTCTAGAATGCCAAATATTAAAATCACACAAAGAGTAAACAGAAGTAGAAATTTTATTCATAACATCAAATTCAACATTAAGCTTAAACATGCCATCAGAGGCGTACCCCTTCCCAATAAAAATATCATTCTTAGTGATGGTGTACATATCAGCCCCAATAGTTTGATTAAACCCAGCCTTATTTAAAAGAAAACCAGAAACAAGATTATTTTTCATCTCAGGAACATGAAGGACTTCTTTCAAGATAAGAGTCTTCCCAGAGGTGAACTTCAAAACAACATCTCCAATACCAGCAACATCAAAAGTGTGAGCGTTACCCATCCGCACCTTCTTATTTTCAGCATTCGTGTATGTTTTAAACATAGCACGATCATAACAGACATGGCGGGTAGCGCCAGTATCTATCCACCATCCATCAGTACCACCGACCATATTAATTTCGGTGATCATACAAGTATATGGCTCATCAGCCACATTCACATTAATATGTGCAAGGTTAGCCGGTTTAGGCCTCTTTTGATTTCTGCACTTCTTGGACATATGACCTGTTTTCCAGCAATTGAAGCAATAAAATGGATCAACAACGTCATTTCTAGGAGGTGGTTGCTGATGCTGCCTAGCATTATGGCCCCTAACCGGGTTACCATTCTTAACTCGGTTTTGATTGCGGCTCTGATTCTGAATTTTTAATGGTTTTCCCGTAGGCTTCAGAGCTGCACCGAATTTCTTTTTATTGTTGTTAGAAACAACCAAGATATTTTCTTCTTCTTTCATATCTTGTTTTCGAGATTCTTCTTCTATACGAAGACGGGTAATCAGACCTTCAATGGAAAACTCCTTTGTCTTATGACGGAGCTGATTCTTAAAATCTTTCCAACTAGGGGGCAGCTTATCAATAATCACAGAAATTTGAAACTGCTCATGTAAAGGCATACCTTCGGTTATTATCTCATGAGCAATCTTCTGCAGTTCATGTGACTGCACTTCCACCGACCTCTCATCCACCATATGATATTTCAGATACCTGCTCACAGCATACTTCTTTGCACCAGCTTCTTCAGTATCATACTTTTTGCTCAAAGCCTCCCACACATCACTAGCCGTGTCATAGGTTCTGTAATAATCATACAGATCATCTTCTAATCCATTAATGATATAGTTTTTGCAAACATAATCATTATCGATCCATAGCTGCCTTTCTTTTTCAATTTGCAGCGCTTTTTCTTTAAGCTGTTCTGCCGTAGCCTTACCTTTGTCAGGTTCAGCAGCAGAACCAGTTTGACCGTTGGTGTTAACGGGCTGTTCTTTTGTTCCTGAAGCCGAAGCATCAGTCGGTACATCAGGAACAAGATCTTTCAAAACGTAGGCACATTTTTTCAGAGTCAGGAAGAAAAACATCTTTTGTTGCCAACATTTGAAATGATTACCTTGAAACTTAAACGGCCTTTCTGTAGCACCGACAGAAGAACTACCCATAATCTCTTCGTTTGCCATGATATTTTTCGAAACGTCTTAAAATTGTTGTAAAACGATTTGCTGAGTTTATAAAAAATAGAAAAACGATTTTTTCAAAATTGGCAACGAAATAAATTATTGGCTGAGTCGCGTATCACATAACCCAAGCCCAAGCCCAAGCCCGGCCGGCCGGACGGCGGCGGCGCGTGTGTGTGATATTCGACATGGTGTGCTGTCTCCCTTTCTTACAAAAGTGGGTACCCCAAGGGCACACCCTTAGTTGTCACTTTGTAGTATATAAACACTACCGTGAAGTGTGTTCTTAGCAATGTGGGACTCAAAAGAGTCTTTTTTCAATTCACACTACACATGGTTCTAACACTTTGTGTTTACTTCAATACCAAGTTTTCTCCAAAATCCCATCATGTTCCAACATATAGACTAGATACATTGATTATACAATGTACCTAAAAAGGTGATTTTTGCTTATATAGTGTTACGGAGGGAGTCCTTGTGATTTGTGAATCACCAAACCAACCCACATAAACGACATAAATTTTAATCAGATCTATACAAACAGATGCACAACCTTAATGGATCGTAATAAATTATGGTAATATTCGAGGGACATGTAACTAACACTGTGTTTGATAAGTACATGAAATTTGAAAGAAATGAAAAGAAAAAAGAAATACTAGAATAAAATAGAGATGATATTATAAGTTACCATGGTCCACACACAACATTTATCTAATGTAAAAGTTTAATACACATTTCACATATCACAATATTTCGTGATCTAACACATTTAAATTATGAGGGGTGTTTAGTCAAAAAAAAAAGAAAAATTATGAGGGGTGTCTCACTGAATTTATCAAGTAGGTTAAAAGTAACCATAGAAGAGAATTAGTCACTATATTTTTAATCAAATCTTAAAAAATTAAATTTATAGATATCTCACTTATATGTTATTTACCTTTAATTTTTCCATCTCATATGGACTTAATTCTCACTTAGCATATCACAACATTGAGTTTGGGATGATATGTTGTGTTAAATTGGATATTCACCCAAGCCTCGCATGAACTATATAGTAGAAAAAAGAAGTGGAGAGTTATTGGTTTTGTTTCGATTGGTTTGGTTTGGTTTGTTCCATTTGAATTTGTTTGTTTAGTTAGTCATGATAGCTGCTCACATGCAATTTGTTTGGTGGGTCAATACTCACAATTTATTGGTTTAGTTTCATTTAGTTTAGTTTAGTTCGGTTCAGTTTCATTTGGTTTTGTTTAAATTGGTTTGTTTGGTTTGGTTTATTTCAGTTCCATTTGATTTTGATTTTGTTTGGTTTCGTTTTGTTTTATTCAATTTGGTTCTGTTCAAATTTGTTTGGTTTGACTCTCTGAGTTGATTTCGTTTGTTTTGGATTGGATAAAATTGGTTTGATTTGGTTCTTCCGTCTTATGATTCCTCTCATGAGTTCTTTTATATTGCTTATGATATTAGTTATTGATTGGTTCAGTTTTGGGTTAATTTTATAACAAGTTTAAAACTTAGTAAGGCTTAGCTTGTGGGGTAGGATTATGTTCTTCGTTTTTTGCTTAAAAACTCTCGATATGTTCTGTTGTTGCATATATCGTGAGTTTGAAAGGTGTTAGATAATAGATATTAGCCTTATAAGTTATTGGGCTTATAAGTTTGTGCCTTTTAAGTTGCTATATATACTGAGTTTGAAGAGAGGTGTTAGATAATAGGTATTGCACTTATAAATTTTGTGTCTTTCAGTACTTTAGGTTGTTTTAGTATTCTAGTCTTTTAAATTTTGTAACTTTTATTTTATCAAATAATACAAATGATATTTTATTAAATCCTAATCTCCCTATTATCCTTTGGTATTTTGTATCTGATTGTTAACAATCTTATCGTATGATCCAACGAATAAACGATAAATATCAATCAAACTAATCATATAGTAAATAGATTAGATGGCAAAAGATGCAACCATGCAAGCCAAAATTCAGCACATTTTTTTTAATAACCGATACATCTAATGCTCCTCTTAAAAAAAATTGTAACATAATATGAGATCAAGTAAACAAAAAAATTGTAACATAATATGAGATCAAGTAAACAAAGTTCAACACATCTAATTTATATGGTTTTTTTTTGTATTGCGGAATTTGGTGGAATATATTTGATGGAGAAAACGGAGAAGAGAGTAGATTATTACATGGAGAATACTCTCATGTTTTATTCTTTTTTCTCATTATATTATGGCTCTATATATATAGAGCTACATAACAACAAATCATATATTTTAAATAACAAACAAATCCTATAAATTCTAAAAGAATACTTAAAATTCTAAACAAAAATATAAATCATAAACCCTAATATTATTTTATTTCAAATATAAATCTAAACTATATTTAATTCTAAAATCTTCAAAAAAGATATTCTGGCATTATTCTCAACACTCCTCCCTGACTGAATATCTTTTTGTTGTATCCAATCCGAGATTTGCGCTGAAAAAAATTTCATTATATTTTTTTCTCAATCCTCCTCTTTGATCGAATATATTTGTGTTGTATCCGACTTAGTATTTGAGTTGATAAAACTTTTTGAACACTCTTCCTCGATTGAATATATTTGTGTTGTATCCAGCCGAGATTCATGTTGATTGTTGTTGTTGTTTACATCTTCATATGATTCATGAACATATTTTTTATGTATTGATTTTGGGTTTTGTAATACATGTGTATGTATCCTACTTTTCATGTATGGGTTATGGGTTATATAATAATACATGTGTAGGTATCATACTTTTCATGTATTCGTTTTGATTTTGGTTTTGGTTATGAGTTATTACATGTGCATATTTCATGTAACACATAAAGATGTAGTTATGGTTATGATTTTTTGTTATGGGCTTTTGTTGATTTCTTCTTTTTCTTCGTCTCCATCTTCACAGGTCCGAATGTGAACCTGGCTCTGATACCACTGATATGGTTTTTCGATGGAGAAAACGGAGAAGAAAATAGATTTTTACATGGAGAATACTCTCATGTTTTATTTTCTTCTCATTATATTATTCATAACTATATGGCTCTATATATAGAGTTACATAAAACAAATCATATATCTTAAATAACAAACAAATCCTATAAATTCTAAAAGAATACTTAAAATTCTAAACAAAAATATAAATCATAAACACTAATATTATTTTATTTCAAATATAAATGTAAATCTATCTATTATTTATATGTTTACAAGTTTCTCTTTCATGATCAAATTCCCATGTGGCGTTCTACCATTTATCGCTGATTAGGTGACATTCTATCATAGCCTTACTTCCTATGTGGCAACCTAATAACATACTTTGATAAAAAAGTCAACAAATTTAAAATAGAAAATCTCTATCAAGAATTAAACATTAATTTCTTTTTGATTTTTTTTTGGTTTACTTTCTTTTTGAATTTTAAATTTTAACTAATAGAATCAATCACCATAATAATTTAATTCATTCCTTTTTAATCTCCTTCTCATATCGTTTTTAATAGCCTAATTTGTATTCATATTCTTACGAATTTTTTAGGGTTAGCCGCCAACTTTCCGATAAAAAGTATTATCGTGTATTTTTCTATATATACTTGTCGTTGGAACATAAGGCACCAACCTGAAACAAAGTAAACATAAAGGACCAACCTGAAACCTAAAAAATACATAAGGGGCTAAATATGCAATTAAGTCATTGAGTTAATTGCGACAAATTTATAATAGACGGGGATGAACATTTTATGAATAAAGAAATTAATGTTTAATACTCCATCCGTCCCAAAATATAAGTAAAATTTGTCAACACAAATGAATGTATTTGGTCTAAATCTTTAACCAAATTAATAGCGTCAAATTTATAATACACGGGGATGGACATTTTAATACACATGGGATGAACATTTTAATACATGGGAGATGAACATTTTATGAGTAAAGAAATTAATGTTTAATACTTCTTCCGTACTAAAATATAAGCAAAAGTTGGTGAATAAAAATGAATGTATTTGGTCTAAATCTTTAACCAAATACATCAAATTTCTTTGATTCATTTTTGCTTATATTTTGCACGGAAGGAGTAGAAATAATACAAGAAGATGAATATTTAACACAATATTTATTAATATACGGGGATAAATATTTAATATAAAAAACTAATACAAACTCTTTATATTATTTATCCATATAAAAAAACTACACATCTACATTTTTACATATACTAATTTAATTTTGTACAATAGAATAAATAACTTTTAAAAATTGATATTTTCATTGAATATTAACCCGTGCATTGCACGAGTCTGTTATACTAGTTATATTTAATTTTAAGGCATTATTCTCAATGTGTGCTCTAGTTTTTGTGGTCCACTGTTCTTTTGTCTATGATTTTCATTTACTAGCCAACACGTAGCATTGATAACTACAATTATCTGCAGGATCTTTTAGATGCGTGAGTATGTGACTTCATTTAGTATCTTAATTAATTTGGATTACGCTAATGAATACAAAAACATCGTGTAATCATCTAGTATATTTAGTATATACCCGTGAAGACTATTCTATCCTTTATAATGTGAAGGTATTTACTCATTAATTAATAAGAATAAACCATATAAATAAATTTACATGTGATAGTGATGTATTCATAACTAATTTATAAGCAACGTTAATTTCACAGGTATATGATCATGATCTTGTTCTCACCGACTTATAAATAAATACCTTCAAATTATATCACTTAAAATTCAATATCTAAAGGTTACACAATTTGTTTTCCTTTCTAATTTTTCAATTGGCTAATTAACGTTTTCATTATTAAAATTTTAATTAATTGTCACATGGATGTGGATATAATCTTGTTATATCTAGGAACTAGCTAGGCACATCCACCAACTTGGCCATCTTTAGTCTATCGTCAGAGAAAAGACTCGTATATTTTTATTCTTCTTCTTCTTCTTTGAAATATAGATTTTTTTTTATTATATACATAGAGATATTGATTTGATTATGTTGCTTTACCATCATAAAAAAGAAAAAATAATAAATAAATAAGCTTGCTTTACCAAATTTCAAAAGCTTTTGAAAACTTGTATCTAACTTTTCTTTTATGGGTCAAAATAAACCAATTTTTGTCATCAATTTGACCACTTCTTGGATGCTTTAGGCTTTATACGTCAAACGAACATAACTAAAATTGAGTCCAACACGCCTACACAAACTATGTACCAATCTCCACGAATATATATTCCAACTCATTCTTGTTTTTTTGTTGACAATTTTCCAACTCATTCTTAATCACATATGTTATCATTGGCTCATTTCTAGTAAAATTAACACATTTTTCTAAAAGTTGTCAATTTTCTTTTTAAATTGAGTATCTTATCTACCGTAGATATCAAATCACATATGTAGAATTATAATAGATGAAATCTTATTTTCAAGAGTTTTAATGCTGTCGTATTATCATAACAGAACTCAAACTCATCTGATTAAGCTAAAAGATATATGAATAATTTCAAGGAAATATTTTTAGGGTGAAAGTTATATTAATTTTAAAGATAATTACATTGACTTTTTAATAGGCAACAAGTTGTTACATAGTAGTGTAGTATATTAAAAAGTTACTATATATTTTTGTTGATGAATTGGGATAAGGAATAGAGAGGGGGAGGGTGTTATAAGCAATGTCACATTTTCATACACAAATTAATTAAACCCACCCAAACTTTATAAAGTCATCCCCAAGCAACCTCAACCAACAAATGCACAACTCATATAATTAATATTCTTTCATCTTCTTCGTCAAACTTTGCCAAACCCTCTAAACTAGCATATAGACCAAAGAAGTATAGTCACAAAAGCCATTTCATATTGTTTAATACATTATTTCTTCCAACAATAAATAGTCAGTCCCTAACCTTTGTGTATAAAAACTCAATAGTATACATTGTAAGAAATCCAAGAAGCTTGAAATCCTTGTAGAAAAGTTTTAGAGTATTTAAAGAATTTTAAGATGAGCTACACGAAGCCAATCGTTAGTAAACTCTATTGTTCGTCTACGCAGACAGTGTTCGGTGTGAGGAAAAGGCCACATGTGATTAATGGAGGTGGTTTTGTAGTCACTGATTGTAGTACTCAAAAGGTTGTTTTCAAGGTTCATGGTTGTGGGATTCATGGCAAAAAAGATGAGTTGATTCTTAGAGATGGTGATGAAGAAGCTTTACTTCTCATGCGTCGAAAGGTATACATATCAATATTTTAATTCTACATAAAACTTTGAAGTTTACACTTTCATGTTGTCCGTTTAATCCTTTAAAATTTTACACTGATATTTAATAAAAAAAATATTTTCTTCAATGTTAAATTGGATATATAAACGATCTTAATTTGTCTACATATTACTACTTCCAAATAAATGTGTTTCAACGATATTTTAAATTATCAAAGTTTATATGAATTGTTTTGCCGGGGTAGTTTGGTATAATTGTTTTTGCTATATGAAGGTAGTTTTATTAGTTGTTTTATTAGCATTTAATTTCTTTTTCGCCAGAGTTTGAACTTCGATATTTTCTTTTCTGACTCCGACTCCTTCAACCCTTTATCGGAAAACATTTTAACTTGATTTGATATTTTCTTGATAATGTGTAGGCAGGTATGGTTGAGGCTCTAAGCATTTATAAGAAATGGAAAGGTTATAGTGTAAACTATGAAGGATTACAAAAACTGGTTTTCAGCTTAAAAGAACCTGGAAATTCATGTTTGGTTAAGAACAAAGGAATCAGAATTTCAATTGAGTCAGGGAATGTTGGTAACAAAGGCTGGGACTTTGAGATTAGGGGTTATTTCCCTGATAAGCATTGTAGCATTGTTGACACTAGAGGCAACATAGTAGCACAGGTACACAATATTTATGTAACAATAATTATTCTTAGAAGGTTTAAAAAATATTGATATGTAATCTATATATAATTATTTTTTATAAGGTGATTAGAGTCTTGGCTTTCAAATGAATTCACAAGTTTCCTTATAAACATCGGCTTTTTATGCTGAGTGCTGACTATGAGACTAATCTGATTAGATTGTTTAGGGTACGAAACTTATTTTATTGATTTTCACGGTCTCCTAAGTCCAAACCATAGCGGATTATTTATGTTATTTTGCAAAGATTCAATAAAAGTAAAAACTTTTATATTTTCAGAACTATGAAGCGAAACATATTCCTAAATAGACTTAAATTAAGAGAGAAAATTAGAGGAGAAAAACAATAAATCGTTCTCTATTTAGAAAATCAGAGATATTTCATTTTTCTCACTATTTTTGTCACTAATTTTTTTTAGAAGTATAAGCTATAAATCCTAGTTAATAATAATAATAATAACAATAATAATAATAATAATAAGGACAAAACTTACATGCATTTCCATACATGCATTTCTTACTTTTCCACTCATAAGAGGTGGTTATTTGTGTTTTTTTATTTTGAAAAATAAAAGAAAATTATTTTTAATAAAAAAAACTACCTCTTTGTGTGAGGAAAAGTAAGAAATGCATGTATGAAAATGCATGTAAGTTTTGTCCTAATAATAATAATAATAATAATGAATTTTTTATTGATGTTTATATTACAGGTTGGGGTGAATAAAGAAGTGGAGAAATTGATGGAAAACAAGGATTTGTATAATGTGGTGGTGAAACCAGGAATGGATCAAGCTTTTGTTTTTGGAGTCATAGCCACTCTTGACTACATTTATGGAGAATCCACATATTGCTAGGGTTGAAGAGCTAGCAGGCTATGGTTTGATGTGAATTATCGCTATGAAAGAAGGGGAGCTAGCATAGAGTTTTGAAGCAAGGGGATATTAGTTATTATGGAAATTAAGGAAATTAATTTGGTTATTAATTATTTACTTTGCTTTATGTTAATTTTTTATGTTAAACATTGGTCCTTTTGTATTGTATATATAGGATTTAATTTTTACGAATTTGACAATGATGGGTCTAAAAGTTATGTAATTGTTGACAAAAGCATTATTGTTTATAAACTTATTTCGAAATTTCTATATATGAATTTGAATGTACTTTTTGAAATAGACGGCATCTTTGAGTTTGTTTGGCCAACTTTCTTTATGTTTTCACTTCTCATCATACTATATACTAAAGCAAGCTTTGAAATGTTGATGTGGCAGCCTAACAAAACTCCTTTGCTTATGTGTCATTTTTACAAAACTCCTATTTTTCTTATCCCCTCACTATATATCCTTGCATCCATACTCTACATACTCCTTTCTAATTCCTTTCTAAATGTAACAACCCAATAACTCTCATTAATTATTATTATATTTTTGCTGAAAAGGAAATCATGATTATGATTTTTTTTTTTACGGTATCATGATTATTATTATGATTATAATTAGTAATGATAATGACAATATAATAGCTTAGCTCCCCTATCTATAACGGTGGTAACACTATAATAAATTGAAAGAAATATTCTTTTAAAATTCTTATTAGCTATCGGTTACGGAAAAATTTAACACATGAACTAACTATATATTCAATATATATATGGTCACACACTCACATGATATCAAGATTTCAATTTGAGAGAGATGTATGTATGTATTGCAGAAGAATATAATAATAATTTTCTCAAATTTTTGTAATCTTATTTGATGTCTATGTTTGTTTTTATCTGCGGTGCACATATATATATATATATATATATAGTCGATTTTTGGATTGGATGAGCGGATGCAGGATGTGGGGCATGAAAACAGGTTAAGCAATATCGATTGTAATACATTTTAGCTACAGTTGCAAGATCAATTTGAAAACAGGTTATGCTTAGTGAAATATTTGGTTCGCTGTCATAAAATTTAAAAGATCGAGTTGGTATAGCAAGGTAGAATTTGATCCTTTGTGGGGATTAATGCCACACTTCTTTGATGTATGCCTTTTGGGATGGTGTTGGTGTTTATGATGAAAATTGTAGTAATTTGTAACTATCTTGGTTAGTGGTTTCCAATACCCATCATCGGTGACGCAAAATATGACAGTTTTTCGATTCTTTTTTATATTTCAAAACTTATTGTTACGAATTGAAAGTAGAAATTTTTTACCCAAAACCATGTGATCATATTTTCTTTTATGAGAAAAATTTAGGGAAGACTTTATGACTCAAATAATATATTATATTTACCTCCTTTCAAAAACTTCCTGATTCAAGATATGAATATCTTTGTACCACTAAATCAGACTTTTGAAGTTACCATCATAAAATAATGATATATGAAAGTTGTTTGAATTTCTTTTTTAATTGAGTAATTTCATTTTTTTTTAAATAATTTCATTAACTAAAGTTAGAGTAAAATTTTGTTGATACCTATTTATAATCGACTAATTTTTTGTAAAACTTAAAAATATATTAAAATAACCAAAAAAATTAACTATTGATTCCAACATTAAATTATGCAACTTTTAACTTCTTCAAATGTATTTATTGTCAAAAAAGTTCTTTAAAATTATTTGGAACTTTCTTTAAAGCTTTTTAGACATTATTCCCTTGGCATTGCGTTTTAGCTATACATCGGAGCGGAGTAAGTCATTATAAAGTTCATTTTTTAAATAAACTTTGAAATTTAGTAAGTGTTGCAGAAGAATGGTAGATTTCTCAATTTTTTGTCACATTTATCCATCTAAACATCTCATCCTAAATTTTACACTTTTGCCTTCTTTCAATTTTTTTCCCCAAAAGTAACACTGCTATGGAGGTCGACTAGGGTTCACTTTCCAAATTTTATATTTCTATGGCAGCGCAATTTTTTTATGTTCATTTTAATGTTTCATTTTTAATATAGTATATTTTTTTCATTTCAAGTTTTATGATGGTGTGTTCTTCCTTCTTGGCTATGATCAAAAGTTGAAGGTGGTTTCCAAATCATATATTAATTTGCTTTACCAACAAGAATGGTGGAGATTAAAAGGCGTTGATGTATTGTTTAGTCTCTTTTGGGTATTTTAGTTTGTGTGAATATTGTGGTATATTATTACAATATATCTATGCATAGAAAATTAGTAGTTAAAATTATACAAACTCAATTGTTTTTAATTTGCAAAATAGATCGTTTATATATAATGAATTGGGTTGGAGCATTACAAACGATTTTCAAATAGAGAAAATGAATATTAATCAAGTTTATAAAAGTGTTGATTAAACACCACAAAAAAATTTCATAATAAAAAAGTATTTTAAAATCGCATGAAATCTCAATTTAATATACATATACCTATATATATATTTGAAAGTTTTATTTTAATCTAAGATGATCTAGCGATTAACAATTCATTTTAGGGAAAACTTATTAACTGCTTAGCAAACTCATTAGTGAGCAGATTAATTGGATCCATTAGATACAATGAATATTATGAATTTTATAAGTTTATTATTTATCAATATTATAAGTCTATTATTAAATTTTAAAAAATTGAATATCATATTATTTTATTCAATAAACAAATTGTAAAATAAAAAATTTAATTAAACCCTTTAATTAAACCCGTGCATCGCACGGGTTTGATTCCTAGTTTTAAGCATAATTTGGGCTAAACAACTTTTTAAACAATCCCTAATAATAAAAAAGTAACTTGTTTTACATGAAGAAAAACACAATAAACAACTATTTTTTTGTCATGTCATATTAAGAAAGTGAGGTGAAATGGAGTGACGTGACGAAAAATATGGTTGGTATTGGTTGACAGTGTAAAATTATTTTATAATGTTCGTGAATATTCTCTTTTCTCTTGTTAAAATTGTAACTGTTATATTCAACAAAAAAAAAATTGTAACTTTTATATTATTATTTAATATTTTGGTGATGTAGAAAATAATATTTTAAAATGTGGGTGAACACTCTAGTATAAAATTTATTTGGATATGTACTGGCACACCATTAAAGTGAATAGTTTTGATAGATACAAAAATTAATAAGCACTATTTGTGACATATCAAAATTATCCACATCAGCGGTGTATCGGTACATATTTAAATAAGACGTGTACCGAGAAAATAATGTTGCATTAAAAGTTTGATTATATTAAAATCAAGTTTTATTAACAAAAAGACAAAGGTTTTAATATAAGAGGATGAAGTGTAACTTTCTCTAATATATTTTGTATAATTGAGTAAGAGAGTGACGAGAGAATAGTATAATTTAAACATCGGGAGATTGTAATTTACTCAACATTTATAGCCCTTACTTGACACGAATATACAAAACATTCCCTCTCTATTTTATAGAATATAGTTCAACATTCTGAATATTCATTGAATAATAACGTATTTGATATGTAAATCGTTCTCTATAGAAGACACTTCAACATTCTAGGTTCATTGAATAATAATGTACTCCTTCCATCCTATATTATAAGGAAAATAAATCAGTTTTTCTTTTCCGAAATTATAAGCAAAATAGACCAACTATTATCATTTTTAAGATTTACTTTTACTTATTTTTATGAAATTAAATAAAAATTGCATTTAATTTTCTCTTTCTTATTTTTCCCACAATCAAGAACCAATAAAAATTCTTTTTCCATCTTCACATGAAACTTATTTCAAGAAAAACACAAAAAGACATACTTCAAATTATCATATTTTATTTTTCTTAATAAATGTGATTTTTTTTCCTTATAATATGAGACTGGGAAAGTATTTGATTGATAAACCGTTTTTTATATAAAAAAAAATAAGACCTCAGTGAATAGTTATAAATACTAATTATTACACCGTTCGTTAATGAGTGATCCAGTTTGACAATATGCAGGGAGTGGTTATGGTGCATAAGCCTTGTTTTATGCAACATGCATAAATAAGGGAAAATCATTTAGCGCACCCTCAAATTTCTCTCGCACCCCCAAATATCTAGCGCCCCCCCATATTTCTCTCGCACACCCAAATTTCTCGTGCACCCCCAAATTTCTCACGCCCCCCAAATTTCTAGCGCGCCCCCCAAATCATGCCAAAACCATTTTGCTGTGGGAATGATTTCAGAGATTTGCACTCCAAAACCATTAAGTGTATACAATGGTTTTTGATAGAAATCTGGGGGAGCGAGGAAAAAAAACTATTAAGTGCATAATTATAGGGTTGTACTCTAATACCATTTTATGCACCTAATGATTTTTTAGTACAATGCTATGAAACCATTCCAACAGAAAAATGGTTTTGACTAGAAATTTGGGGGGGCGCGCGAGAAATTTGAGGGTGCGCTAAGAAATTTGGGGGGTGCGCAATCCAAAACCATTAAGTGCACAAAATGGTTTTGGCTAAAAATATGGGCGGGAGGAAAAAAAAATTGTTAAATGCATAATTATAGGGTTGTACTCCAAAACCATTAGGTGTATAGAATGGTTTTGGAGTACAACTACAACCCTCTGAAACCATTCCAACAGCAAAATGGTTTTGGTTAGAAATTTGGGAGAAGGAAAAAAATTGGGGGGGGGGGGGGGGGGGGGGGGGGGGCAAGACATCTGGGGGTGCGCAAGAAATTTGAGGAGTGTTAAGCAATATGGGGGGGGGGGGGGCGCTAGAAATCTGAAGAATGCGCTAAGCAATCTGGGGTATTTATGCACCACAATTGATTGGTCTATCAGCAAAGGTTGAATTTCCTACAGAAGAAGAAATCGCAATACATCTTGCTCAACAGGCGTAGCTTGGAGTGGGAGTGTAGCGTGAGTAAGGTAAGTGGCCGCTAGAGAGGAAGCCGGCCTATTAAGCGCAACTAAGCTAATATGCGCCGGAGAAAGCTAGGTGCCGTAGGCAAGCTCTATTCTTTTCGGCCCTGAGCATATATTCCCCATAACAAATAGGCTAACTCTATCTCTCAATTGCCTATCATGTGCTCGAGAAGGTCTCCCAAAAAGTGTATTCTCGGCATCAATACACAAACTCCTGGGAAGGTAAAGTGCTTTTATTTAAGAATACCGCGGGTTATTGAACTCCTAAATCAAGAGGCTAAACTATCACCTCTATCTATACTTAAATCCCTACTTTCACTGCTTTTATGAGGGTCTGATCTGAGATTAATCAGAGAGATAACTTATATTGTCCGTTGTTCACAGCGGTCATGTCATATAGGCCTGAGTCGGATAACAAAGTATAGATAGTTAACTAGTGTTAGTTTCCCTTAATATTAGTTAACTTGTAGTAAGAAAGGTTGTTAAGCTTGTTAGTTAAGTTTGTTACAGCAGTTAGACAATTAGTTAGAGTTGGTTAGAGTTTGTTGTAAACCAACATAGCTATATATGTATGTTGTAACTCATTGTAAGCTTTACCAATTCATTCAATACAATCTATACTTCTCTTTCATTACTTTCTTCATCCTTAAGCTTTTTCTTCTCCTTCAATGGAGTTTATCTCTTACATTTTGGTATCAGTCACATTTCTTGATATGGTATCAGAGCATCTCAATTGAGAGCTCTGCTGCGCCATTATCGTCTTCTTCTCTATCACATTTTTTCTTTCGCTTTCTTTCGCGATTTGTTCTAGTTTTGCATCATGGTTCGCCGTGGACAGTCTAGCGCCAGTGATGAGATTCCGGCCATTCCTACTCTCACTGATCCATCGCAAATCCATATTATGTACATCCAAATGAGAGTGCCACTGCTGCACTGGTGTCGCCACCATTAGACGACAAGAATTATCATGCATGGTCAAGATCAATGATGAAGGCCGTGATCATGAAGAATAAGCTCCGTTTCATGGATGGCTCTTGTCCAATGCCTGATCCCTTTGATCCTACCTAAGAACCATGGATTCGTTGCAACAATTTAGTGCTTTCTTGGTTGATGAACTTGGTTATCCCTGCAATTTCTCAAAGTCTTATCTATACAGACACAGCAGCGCAAGCTTGGAGTGATCTCAAAGCCCGTTTTTCTCGTGCTGGTAGGGTAAACGTTTCAACTTTGCAACGTGAAATATATGTTCTTCGCCAAGATTCATCCTCTGTTGCTTTATCGTCCTAATCCTAACTGCGCATTTACTTTCCAATGTGTATGTGAAGCCATGCGTAATGCCAAGAAATTTAGGGAAGAAGATTTGATTTTATTGTTTCTTACTGGGCTAAATGAACATTATGCCATGGTTAGGTCTCAAATTCTGTTAATGGAACCATTTCCACAGTTAAATGTTGCTTTTGGAATGGTCATCCAACATGAAAGTCTTAATAGTTTGGATATAGCTATTGCTAATGATCAAGAAGATCAAGTTTCTGCAGCTATCAACTTTACTCGCAAACCTTATGGTAAGGGATCTGTTGCTCCTAAGAATGATAAATTTTGTACATTTTGTCATAAGACAAACCATGTGGTGGATAATTGCTTCAAAAAACATGGTTTTCCACCTGGATATAGATTTAGAGATGGTACAGTTGCTGGTAGTAGACCTCATGGAAATAGTGTTAACCACATTGATGGAGAGACTGCTGAAACTAAAGGCATCATGGAAGATCGTGTGGCTACTTTAAGTTCTGAGGAATACCAAGCTTTAATGGCTCTTCTGAAATCTAAGAATTGCTAAGTGTGTGGCTTCATCCTACTGCAACAATGATAAATGTAACACCCCGTATTCCCAACAAGGTATATCAAACATATAAATCAGAGTATTTCAACGTATACAGAATGCTACATTTCGTAAACTGCTAAAGTAATAGAGTAATTATTTTTTTTCTATCAATGAATCAAACATCAACTGATAACATTTTTAATAATCTCGCAACGGAAATAGTATTCATAAATCTGTTCAACCAAAATATGGCTCTAAGGCCTCAACGTGTTCAACATTAATACAATAATCCAACTAAATTATCTCAACATGAAATCTCAAGGAAAAATACGTAACAAGGACAATCCAACAATAAAACCCGCCCCGTTACGTATTAGAGCATCCTAAGACCATGAGGGAGTCAACTCACAACTGCAGTTAATCCTGAATATCTGCACTTGCCCACAAGGCGGCAATTCCAACAGAAGGGTGAGATACATATACAATAATAATAAGGATATAATTAATCAACATAGAATTAATAACTTAAAACATCCTAAACGTCAACATATTATTTCATCAGTTAACTACACAACTTTTTGATGCAGCTCATTAATTCTATCACAACTCGACAACACGACAATGTTTTGACGACTTAGATAACATGACTCCAACTCAAACAACCTGGACGACTTGACTATGCAGCATGCATGTGGTACCAATCAGGGCATCAAGCCCCCAACAATTTTTGAGCGTAGGCTCACAGGGCATCAAGCCCCCAACGGGTTTGAGCATAAGCTCACAAGACATCAAGCCCCCAACGAGTTTGAGCATAAGCTCACAGGGCATCAAGCCCCCAACTTTAATACATATGTGAACTCCGTAAAATGCCACGACAACCAACAACTTAATCAACTTAGAGAACTTCTTACAACTCATATGACCTTGACACGACGACAAGGACTCTACTTCACAACATCCTAATTCATCATCCAACTTCATAAATTCACATAAAATTATTCACAAGGATTCTTTGTGTCAAACCAAAGCCATCCGAAAGCTAACATATTTATCTACAACTTTCCTGTTTACACCTAAGACCAATTATGTACCAATCAATACCGGTTTTAATCGCAAATGCAGGTAAAGAAGCAGAAGTTTCACTGTGACCTGCGTGTAGTAATTCGACGATAACTTAAGTTCCAAAAATAATCTTGAAGTCAAACCAAAGCCATTAGAAAGCTAGCATCTTTATCTACAACTTTCGTGTTTACCCCTAAGAACAATTATGTACCAATCAGTACCAGTTTTAATCGCAAATGCGGGCAAAGAAGCAGAAGTTTCACTATGACCTACGTGTAGTTATTTGACAATAACTTAAGTTCCAAAAATCATCTTGACGTCAAACTAAATCCATTAGAAAGCTAACATCGTTATCTACAACTTTCGTGTTTACCCCTAAGACCAATTATGTACCAATCAATACCAGTTTGTATCGCAAATTCGGGTACAGAACTTAAGTTTCACTAAAATTCTGTTCATCAAAATTTAACCACTTTCTAATAGTAATCCTTTTTCATATGATCTCCTTAGACTCTCTTAGTTTTTTTCGAAATCAAACACCCAATATTACTAATCATCTAACAACAGTTATTCTAACATGATTCAGGGCTTCTTATTCCATTATTAATCAAATTCATAGTTAACCTAGTTTTCCCAATTTTCATCAATTCTCATGCTAAATCAGTTTTCAGAACTACATGCTTAGAATTAAAGTATAAATTCCCACCCTTACCTTAGGTTTGATGAGCGAATAATCCTATAGCTGCTCTTGATTCTCTAAGCCTCTTCTCTCTTGGTGCTTCTCCCTTTTCTCCAAAACCCTTATTTTCTCTGGTTTACGTGAAAAGTGTTTTCTTTTCTCTGAATTCTATTTCTTAACTTCCCACTTCCTTATTTAATTCCTACTAATTCCACTTAATACTATTATTTTCATTTAACTCCAATTTCAACCCCTTAACTCTACTTATTCCCTTCACTACTCATCTCCTTACAATTAATTAAAATAAAGTCATTCAAATAAAAATACATCACACACATATAATAAATCAAGTAAATAGACTCTATCTTTAAAAAAAAAAATAAAAGCAACTAGGGCGTTACAATAAACAAGGTATCAGTTCTAGCCAATTAGACACATGGATTATAGATAGTGGAGCTACTGATCATGTGTGTGCATCTTTAAGCTTATTTTCTTCTTATAGACAAGTTCATGCTATTCCTGTGAAATTGCCAAATGGGAGCACAATTAGCACTGATATAATTGGAAACATCACACTCACTTCTGAGTTAGAGATAAAGAATGTTTTGTATATGCCACATTTTAGCTTCAATCTCATCTCTGTGTCCAGAGTTGCTCAAGACCTAGACTGTGTATTTGCTTTTTCTGATAGTCTTTGCTACATTCAAAATTCCATGCAGAAGATGATTGGTTCGGGTAGAATAGGCTCAGACTGGTAAGCAATTAGAAGGTACTCAGTTCAAAGTTCAAACTGGTAAGCAATGTAATTCTTTAGCTATTCCTAAAACTGCTCTTTGGCATTTTAGACTTGGTCATACTTCCAATCATAGATTAGAACTTTTACAACAATTGTATCCTGAAATTGAAGTCAATAAAGTGGAATTTTGTTGTGATATCTGTCATTTAGCAAAACAAAAGAAGTTGCCTTACAGTGCAAGTAACAGTAAAGCTACTAATTGTTTAGAATTACTTCATATGGATATTTGGGGTCCCTTCTCAACCCCAACCACACATGGACATAAGTATTTCCTTACAGTCATGGATGACTTTAGTAGGTTCACTTGGGTCATTTTGTTAAAAGGCAAGTGTGAAACTGCCTCCAAGATCCAAGATTTCATTCAATTTTCTGAAAATCATTTTGGTCACAAAGTCAAGTTTCTAAGAGGTGACAATGGCCCAGAATTCCTATCTCTATCAAAGTTTTACCTTAGCAAAGGTATCCAACACCAGACAAGTTGTGTTTATACCCCACAGCAAAATTGAAGGGTGGAAAGAAAGCATCAGTGTATACTTAACATTGCTAGAGCTCTCTTAACACAGTCTAATCTTCCATCAAAGTACTGGGGTTATGCTGTTCTCCACTTTGTGTTCATCATGAATAAAGTACCTTCTCAGGCTATTCAAAACAAAATTCCCTTTGCTACCTTGCATAACAAGTTACCTCATATGTCAAAGTTAAAAGTAATTGGTTCTCTATGTTATGCTTCTACTCATGGTGTTCACAGATCAAAACTTGATCATAGGGCAAGAAAATGTGTCTATCTTGGAATCAAGTCTGGCATGAAAGGATATGTTATGCTAAATCTTCATAATCATGAGATTCTGATTTCCATAAATGTTGTTTTTGAAGAGACAATTTTCCCTTATCCTAAAAATTCATCAAAACCCTCATGGGAGTACTTGGTGCCTCCCAGCACACAACCATCACCCATTGCACCTCAACAAACTACAAATGACTATGAAACCACATATATTCCCTCAACAAACCCAAATTCTCCTCAATCAGAACTTTCACATATTGATCAGTTAACTCCTTTGGACATTGTATCAGCTGATCAATCCACTACTATTTCACCTCATCAGGCTACTACTCACAGTCACCATGACATTACAGAGAGTAGTCCTATCTCTACACATCCACCCATCAAACCTACCAGACACTCCACTAGAATTAGAAAACCACCTACTCATCTAGTGGATTTTCATTGTAGCTCCATCACTGCAAAAACACCATATCCCATTTCTAATTTTGTTAGTCATACCAACCTATCTGACTCATATTCCACTTTTTGTCTATCTCTTCTAGCTGACCAAGAGCCTAGTAGATATGCACATGCATCACAACATGAGTGTTGGGTTAAAGCTATGAAGGATGAACTTACTGCACTAGCCAACAATCACAAATGGGTTATTGTTGATCTTGCAAAGGATGTGAAACCTATAGGAAGTAAATGGGTCTACAAGCTTAAGAGGAAAGCAGATGAATATATTGATAGATATAAGGCACGACTAGTTGCAAAGGGATATAATCATATAGAAGGAGTGAATTATTTTCAAACCTTCTCACCTGTTGCAAAGATGACTACCATCAGAACAGTTTTGGCTGTTGCATCTATCAAACATTGGCACATACACCAATTGGATGTTGATAATGCTTTTCTCCATGGAGATTTGGCATAAGAGGTTTACATGTCCATTCCACAAGGCTTAGAGGGAACTTCAGACAACCAAGTGTGTAAACTAACAAAATCTCTGTATGGACTGAAACAGGCTATTAGACAGTGGTATGAGAAGCTTTCACAATTTCTCACCACACTTGGATATGCACACATGCCCTCTGACCCTACTCTATTCACAAAGCACACCAAAACTAGTTTCACTACACTTCTAGTGTATGTTGATGATATAGTTTTAAATGGTTACAGTTTAGAAGAAATAGAGGCTACAAAGGCTCATCTCAATAAAGCCTTTGGAATCAAGGATATTGGCATGCTCAAATACTTTCTGGTATTGGAGGTTGCTCATTCCCAACAAGGTATTACCCTATGTCAGAGAAAATACTGCTTGGATCTTTTGACTGAAACAGGTAGCTTGGGATGCAAGCCATCCAGTGTGCCTATGGATCCCAGCATTAGACTTCACCATGATGATAGTGAACCTCACACAGACATCACAGAGTATAGAGTATTAGTTGGAAAGCTATTATACCTCACTTCAACAAGGCCAAATATTGCCTTTCCTGTCCAACAACTTAGTCAATTTTTGGATGCTCCAACCATGATACATTTCAAAGCTGCACATAAAGTATTGAGGTATCTCAAAGGTAACCCTGGAACTGGTTTATTTTTTCCAAGGAGTTCTTCATTGCAACTACTTGGGTTCAGTGATGTTGACTGGGGAGGTTGCCCAAACAGTAGAAGATCAATCACTGGATATTACTTCTATCTTGGCCAATCCTTGATATGTTGGAAAGCTAAGAAGCAACTCACAGTTTCAAAATCATCCTCAGAGGCTGAGTATCGTGCCCTTGCTTCAGCTACATGTGAGTTACAGTGGTTAAGCTACTTATTGAGAGACTTGCAAATTCATTCAGTCAAGGTTCCAACTTTGTATTGTGACAGCCAAAGTGCAATTCACATTACCACCATTCCTGTCTTCCATGAACGTACAAAGCACATAGATATTGATTGTCACATAGTCAGGGAAAAACTTCAAGGTGGTCTCATGAAGCTTCTACCTATCACTGGTTACAACCAATTGGCAGATGTATTCACCAGAGCTTTGCATCCTGCAAACTTTCATCGACTCTTCTCCAAGCTTGGCCTTCACAACATCTTTAGGCCTCAGCTTGAGGGGGTGTAACAAAGTATAGATAGTTAACTAATGTTAGTTTCCCTTAATATTAGTTAACTTGTATTGTAAGAAAGGTTGTTAAGCTTGTTAGTTAAGTTTGTTACAGCAGTTAGACAATTAGGTAGAGTTTGTTGTAAACAAACATAGCTATATATGTATGCTGTAACTCATTGTAAGCTTTACCAATTCATTCAATACAATCTATACTTCTCTTTCATTACTTTCTTCATCCTTAAGCTTTTTCTTCTCCTTCAATGGAGTTTATCTCTTACATTTTGGTATCAGTCACATTTCTTGATATCGGACATCCAATTGCTTCAATTTCATTTTCCGGAGGATGCCCTATACTTATATATCACCGTGTATAAAGAAAGACTTATGCATAATAATTTTGCCCATTTTTAAATTCATCTTAATGATATCGAATTTTTATTATTATAGGATTAAAAATATCAATCATAAAGATATGCTTTAGTCGCTTGTTGTGGGAGGGATGAAACTAATAGATAGAATCCGTGACTACACACGCAATAAGCAGCTACAGTTACAATTACAATAGCATTATCCACCACGTCATCTTTCCTCCTTTGGTCTGATCAGGTCCCCAAAGCCCACGTATCGCCACTTTGCTGGGGGATAATAATCACATTAAAATTTGTTTGACGTGTTCACACAAAACAAAAACAAAAATTTAGCGTTATCATGGCTATGGCTATAATAATATTACTAGTTTTACGAAAAATGCTATTGTAACTAGGGGTGTAAGCGGATCAGAAAAATCTAATTGAACCGATGATCCAAACCAATATATTAATCTTTTTTTTAGGTAGCCCACATCTATTAAAAAAACAAAGGGAAAATATATTAATCTCCCCTGAGCTTTGTGTATATGTCACTAACACTCTCTATTTTATGACTTGACAGAGACCTCTCCTGCCATCAATAACTGTTAAGTCTCCGTTAATGACAAATTGTTAGTTATTAGGGTTCGTTTGGCCTAGCTTTTTTAGCTCTTAGAAGCTATCTGAAATTTAGAAGTGAAAATAAGAGCTTCCAAAAAAAGAGCAAAAGTTGTTTGGTAAAATATATTTAAAAAAAAAAAGATTTGTGCATAAAAAAAACAAATTTAAAAAAAGATAATAACAACTAATAATATGTAAATGAAAAAATAATAAAAAGAGCTTTCGGCAGGAATCGAAGCGGGATCATTGAAAAAACAACTCCGATTCTTTTTCAAAAGTAGGTTTCAATCTCTTTTCCTAGAAGCTCGTTTAATCCAATTTTGCACATAAAAAAAATCTACTTTTTACGATTAAGAGCTTTATTAAAAATGTGTTTGACCCAACTTTTGATTAAAAAGAGAATAAAAAGCTAAAAAAAGCCGGGCCAAACGGAGCCTTAGTATATTACATTATATGTTAGTTTTTCTCGTTGCCAAGACTTGAGCCTTGGACCTCCAAGGCCTTTAACCCTTAACTCAACTAGTTCAACCAGTTGTGCTACCCCTCCCACCGACCATTAAAAAAAAACATGGCATATATTTTATTCTCATATTTGTTGTTCTCTGCGATATTGTTTCTTTTGTCCCTTCAAAGCGCATTCCCAAAAATAAAACAGGAATAACTACTTATAAAAAAAATCTTGCGCATACTCACATCACAATACAAATTTTAACTTAGAAACTCTCAGACTCAGTCTCCTCACAGTCACAGCTGCAAAAAACCTCACGCTGCTCTCAGTTCTCATATATATATATATATCAATATTGCGCAAACAACACAACACTCTCACGTTGTTATGCTATCATATATTTTATCTCAAACTCTCAAAAAAAAGTAACCTCTCATGTCAAGCGTTGCCGGAATACATCTTACTCGTGGTGAAGTTAACTTGAAGTTTTATTTTTGTTGTACTTTATTATTTGAAAAACTTATGAACTTAATTGCAATATGATTGCACTATGTATTTGATGAACTTATGGAAAAAGAATTGTATTTTGTATATGAAGAAATTATTTAATGAATTATATATTGTATTTTATGAACTTATTTGATGAACTTATAGGAAAAAAATATATCGTAAAAAAAATAATAGCATGAAATACATCGAAAAAAATGCGGTATAAAACCGATTAAAGTATCTGAACCAAACCGATGAGTTTGGTTCGGATTCATTTTTTAAAAACACTAAAAACCGAACCAATTGAGAGTTCATTGGTTCTGACATCGGATTCACTCGAAACCGCTCCAAACCGGTCCAATTACACCCCTAACTGTAACTAGTATTCTCGGGACACAAGTTAAAGAACCTCAATATAGTAAAAATACATTAAAATTTGTATAATCAATGTTAATAATATAATAAAATAAAGTCACTAGATTTAGTTTAGTGGTGAGAGATTTGAGTAGTATGGTAGATGTACCGGTTCGATCCTAATAAGCTCCTTTGTAAACCAAAAAATAAAATAACATAATGAAATATAAAAAGTTGCGTTGTCAATGTAAAAATTATCTCTTTCGTATCATTAACTAGTGACCCGAGACACTACTTAGCATGACCCTATTTTTATTATACTCAAATCGTATATGAAATTCGCTCTTTCTTTTTCTCAAACCAAGCACATCTTCTAAGATCAGTTTTTTTAAAAAATTTGAGCCTAAAATTTCTTTTTTAAAATATTAATTATTTAATGTATTTAAAAAAGTAATTTTTTTTTATATTTAGATCAAATGACTAAAAGTTTTTTTTTGTTTGTAGCATAAAAAAAATGAGAAGTCATTAAAAACTTATGCACAAAAATTGAAGATACCGGAAATTGAACTCCGATTATGGCGTCTGATGAATAATTTGGCAAGTGTACCAAACTATCGTTAAGTAATAAATTAAATTCGTATCCATATAGGGATTGTTTCAATTTTAACTAAATGATATTAGGGTCTTGCTAACTAGGCACTAGTTAAGGTAACAAAAGAAGTAATTTTGTATTGAAAACAACACTTTTTATACTTTTAAGACTTTGACTACAAAGCCACTAAGTTTTGTCTAGTGGTGAAGGGTTTGAGTAGTATGGTAGAGGTCGCAGGTTCAATTCTCATCTCCATAATAAACCAAAAAGTCTTTAACTACACAAATTTCAATTAAGTTTAAGATTGAATACATGAGTTAATGACCTCATCTAAAGAATCTTAGCTTTTTATATTATAAATAGACATAGCAATTAAGTTCGGGAATGAATACACGAGTTAATGATGAACAAGGGTTTTAAGGAAAGTGTTAACTAGTGTCCTGGAGACATTAGTTAAGGAACCTTAATACTGTATAGCAAAAATACATTAAAACTTGTGTAATTAATGTTAATAATATAATAAAATAAAATAAATGTGTTTTTAATATAAAATTACCTTTTTTTGTATCTTTAATTGGTGTCCCGAGACACCAGTTAACATGATTCTAGTTTTATTATACTCGAATTGAATATGAAATTCGCTCTTTCTTTCTCTTATAAGATGAGTTATTTTTAAGTTTTTGAGCCTAAATTTCACTTTTAAAATATTAATTATTTAATGTATTTAAAAATAATTTTTTTCTTATATTTAGATCAGATGACTAAAAGTTTTTTTGTTTTGTTTGTAGCATAGACCAAATGAGAAGCCACTAGAAACTTATGCACAAAATTGAGATACTGAAAATTGAACTCCGATTATGGCGTCTGATGAATAATTTGGCATTTGTACCAAACTATCGTTAAGTAATAAATTAAATTCGTATCCATATAGGGATTGTTTCAATTTTAACTAAATGATTTTAGGGTCTTGCTAACTGGGCACTAGTTAAGGTATCAAAAGAAGTAAATTTATATTGAAAACAACACTTTATATACTTTTAAGACTTTCATTACAAAGCCACTGAGTTTTTTCTAGTGGTGAGGGGTCTGAGTAGTATGCTAGAGGTCACAGGTAGAGCTGGGTATGCGAGCTGACCCACCCCGTTTAACCCTCCTAGCATAAGCCCGCACATTAAACAGCGGGAGCAAGCTCGTCAGTAAATTGAGACGAGTTTGATATGTAGGCCCGAGACCGGTCTGCGTAAGCCTGCGGGTTAAACGGTTGACCTGCGGACTATTAAATTTTTTTAAAAAAAATACTTTTTAAAATATTGATATAATAAAAGCTTAAACAACTATATTGTTAATAAATTTTTGTTATCACGTATAAATTATAAGTAACAAATAAAAATATAAAGTTTGTGACTTTTTTAAGTTTATGTATCTTTTATGTGCAAGTAATGCAACTAAAATCAAATTCAATTGGTTCTCATCGTCATTCTTTCTACACATACACCTCAAATCCATAAAATAAACACAAATGATATTTAATAAGAACTTCAATAGTCTTATTATGAATGAAATGCTATAAGCACATTTTATTCAAAAAAAGAACTTCAATAGTCTTGTTCAAAAATTAAAAAGAACTTTAATAGTCCAAACCAATATTAAGAGTACAACAAAAAATCAAATATCAATCAATTCAAAAACAAAATAGTAATGTATATAATTAATTAATTGAAAACCGGTGGAAAATAGTCACGTTTGTTTGATGCCTCCATTGTAATACTTGAAATCCCTACCTAGGAGTTGTTGTACTTTTTTATAATTAAGGTTTAGACTAGACTCTTTTTTTTTTTAGAGAAAAGTTGGATTTGAACATAAACCAAGTTATAATTTGTAAGTGACAAAATTTATAATTAATTATATATATATATAAAAAAGAAGATGGATCATGTGACAACCCACGAACCCGCAGATTTAACCTGCATACTCCGCGGTATTAACGGTCCAACCCACACGGGCAAAATTATAAACGGACAAAAAAATTGGTATTAAGTCCGTGCGGACTGCGAGTTAAACGGGTCGGCTCCGCGGACCTTGGCCCCCAACTCTAGTCGCAGGTTCGATCACCGTCTCCAATATAAACCAAAAAGACTTTGACTACACAAACACATGAGTTAATACATGAGTTAATGACCTAATATAAAGAATCTTAGCTTCTTATACTATAATAAATAGACATAGCAATTAAGTTTGGGAAAGAATACATGAGTTAATGATGAACAAGGGTGTTGATTCTTGTTTTCAGGGTGAATCTTCAGCCTTTGTCTTCTCAAACACATGTCTTATTACTGACCAAGACTGTTATTCATAGAGTAGAAAATGCGTCCAAAGCTGCTGAAATCGTGGGGTGATGGTCGCCATGGTGGCACGATTTGGTCAAAATTATCTAATATTTTGGCCTTCATTTTGTGGGGCGTTGAGAGTCGACGGGGCACGATTTGGACATATTAAACACTTGATTTCCAACATTTTCACCTTGTTAACTTGTTTTGTGATTTTTCTTCAAACTCTTGACTTGTCTTTAAATGAGTTGAAAACCTAATGTATTTACCATGTAATTCTAACTAAAAGTACTTAAATGATATAAAATTACTTTGGACTGTCATCAACATCCGACCTAACAATTTGTCACCATCGTAGTACGATTTGGTTAGAATCTTATATAATATTTTTCCATTTTGTATTGTAATATTTTAGAAAACGATTTTATAAACTCTATTTTAAAAAATATAAAGAATGAGTTGGTAAATAAAAAAAAAAATACTACATAATTTTGTATGGTACCAAAAAAAAATTACATATGGTAAACCAAAACAACATTTTAAAAGTGAGGGTACTTTATCAAATAATTACTCCATTCGTTCCAAATTATATGTCACTTTGACATTTTTACACATATTAAGAAATGTAATCATTGTTGTATGGAAAAGAGAAATTATGAGTTGATTTACAAAATTGTCCTTAATTTATTATATTGAAAAAATAAATTGAAGAATTGAAAAAATAGAGAGTAATAAATAGTTAAGGGTATAATAGATAAAGTTGCATTAAATGCTTCATTGGTAATGTAAAGTGACATATAATTTGGAACAAATTTTTTCTTCAAAATAACATATAATTTGGAACGGAGGTAGTAATGCATATACTAAATAATTTTAAAAGTGAGGGTACTTTACCAAATATCTTCAACTTGATAATTACTCTCTCCGGTCACTATTGTAAGCAAAAAATCACTTTTTAGATTCATTGAAAAATTAATGTATTTGGACTGTATTATGGACCAAATACATTAGATTTCCAATGAATCTAAAAAGTGTTTTTTGCTTAGAATAGTGACCGGAGGAAGTACTAAATAGTAATTTAAGATAGGACAAATAATAAGAACCTAAACTCCATTTTAAAAGTGAGGGTACTTTATCATCATCATCACCATCACGGCATCACACACACTGTCTCAATCTCTAAAGTGTGACTATATATATTATAATAAAAACTATTGTTTTTCTCACACTCACTTTCTCATTCTTATCACAACAACACTCATAAATCACAAGTAAAAACTTCTCGTTTCTTTAATTTCTTCATAATCATAATCATCAATTTGGATTTAAGAGAAATGGGTTCTGAGAGTAACAACTTGGAATTTCTTAAAGAGATCGGTTTAGGTTCAACTAACATCGGTTCTTTCATCAATGGTCAATGGAAAGCCAACGGTTCTTCTGTTACTTCTGTCAATCCTTCTACAAATCAGGTCACATTCTTTTCCTTTTCTTCTTTCAAATTTTGTTGCATGCATGATACAACTGTTGAATTAATGGAAACTTTGATATTCAAAGTTTATTCAAACTGTTTTTAAGTTAAGATTGCTTTTAAATTTAACGGAAAAGAATGGTTCAAGTGGTGTATGATGCACGAGAGTCGTGAATAACATTATAAGGAATACCAATTTTACAAAATACACCGTTGGATTCAAAGTTTATTTCATATAGATCATTCACAAGTTTGTTTAGAGAAATTGAAAATCATTTGATATGTTTTCGAGACTCATCAAAATTAACCGTGTTCAATAAAAACTCATAAACCTTTAATCTTGATGGATCTGAATAACATATAAAATGATTTTCAATTTCTGTAAAAAAAATTGTGAATGATCTGGATGATATAAGTGAATTTTTTAAAATTTGTATTTGTTATAATGTTATTCGTGACTTGTGCACTGTGCACCACTTGAACCACTCTTGCATGTTAGACAAAGCCGTAATGGAAATGAAAGATTTAATTATGGATAAACCACCAAATTAGTCTCTGACTTGTATAACACTCTCAAATAGTGCTCTGAGATTATGATTATCTCAACAAATTCTCTGACTCTATTAAGCTTTGAAGACGCAATTAAGTTCCTAGATTTTAACAACTTACTATCAATTTGGTTCCTAAGATTATCAGCTTATTATCAATTTAGTCCCTTGACGGACTAATATGAGTGACTTTGTTAGAGTAGGAGAACTTTTTGAAATATTCATAAAGTCGGGTCCTATATGAGAGTCCGAGAGTCAGGGACTGATCTGATGGTTTACTCGTTTAATTTTTAGTGAATTTGAGTTGAGTTTGATGATCGAAATATTAGTGCATGTTTGGATGAAGCTCAACTGCAAACTTATGGTGGTTTATAACTTTGATGAAGCTCAAAAGTGTAGCTTTTACTAAAATTAGCTGTGATTTTGCCGAAATTCAAACAAAAGCTTATATGTTTTAATGGTTTCTGGAGATTTTAGCTTTTATTTTTATGTATCTAATTATTGTTTACTTTGGGTTTAGACTATTGCTACGGTGACTGAGGCAACTGTGGAAGATTATGAAGAGGGATTGCAAGCTTGCAGTGAAGCAGCTAAAACATGGATGACTGTTAGTTTTGTTTTTTTTTTCTTTCTATTTTTTTGGTGAATTTTGTACTGGTATTCTAGTAGCGCGATAGCGGATAATTGGAAACTAAATGAAGATGAACTTGTGATGTTCTCACAGATTCCAGCACCAAAAAGAGGTGAGATTGTAAGACAGATTGGGGACGCATTGAGGGCTAAATTGGATCCTCTCGGTAGGTTGGTGTCTCTTGAGATGGGAAAAATTGTTGCAGAAGGAATTGGGGAAGTTCAGGTATTGAAAATCTCTTTGTTCCGTATTATTTTGTCACACAAGTTAAAACTTTAGATTGCATATAAGGTTATCACACTTGTTAATATCGCTAAATCAAGATAGTTGGTATAGTTAGTATTGAGCTTCTACTGTTTCTAATTAGTACCATACAATGTAGTAAGGGGCACCCAAATATATGTTGATCTTATACGTGAGCTGATTATCTGCTGATTTATATTGCAAATGTTCTTTAAAATGCAAAAGAGTTTGTTTTGTTAATTTTGTTTTATGATTTTTCACGTGACCCATCCTGAGAAGCCACACAAGGTTATGGCAGGGCAATGGTGTTTTATGGGGATATGGCGGCTTGAAATGAAGGGTTTTTCTCTTTCAGCAATCGATAACATTGATTGCAGTCCAATTCTCAGCCCATAACGTGGGTTTGTTTGGACTGTTAGGACCAACAAATGTGTCTTCAAAGCTTCATCTAATGCAAGCTTTCTCTGCATGGTTGGATTCTTTCTATCATTTTTCATTGACCAGAGAGAAAAAAGAAAAGCCGTCTAAGTTGGGCATCTAACTAGTTGCATATAAATCCACTGCAGTAAACAAGGTTAACTCGACCGAACCTATAAAAAAATTTACCAGTAAAAGAAACTATTGGACATACTTGAGACGAAAAGATCTTCTCATCTGTCCAAGAATATTTATGAACTTTTTGATGTGGTACTTCAGTTTCAAGTAGATTTAAGGCCAGAAGTAAAAATAAAAAAGTAGAATTAAGGCCACTTAAGCTATTTGAAGAAGAAATTCTGAAACTGACATGTGATTGGGTAGAGCAACCATCATGAACGGTTGATTTTCTGATAGGAAAGTAATGTTGATAGCTCTTAGGTACTCAGGTAATTCTTTAAAAATTTTCCGATAAAACAAAATGAGGGGAAGACAGATGATAATATATCGAGTAATTGGATAGAAATTGGAATGAACAAGAACACCTTTTTTTTTATGCAGAAGTTTTGTATTGAACAATACCAGATAAACCTTAGTTTGGGAAGAGGGAGATCGAGGATAAAATGTTATCCTGGTTCTTATATCCAGATGTGCTTCTTTAACTTGGGGATAAATTTGACTATTCACTAATATTAGGATTTAGTAGAATTCACTGCATCTTCTTGGCCTATCTTGTATATTTTGTTCCCCAAGGATGGCCACTTTACAAAGTTCCTTCATTTTGTTATTTGGGGCATTTCATAATCGTTTGGTGTGTATACTTGCTTACTCATTATGCACAGAAATTTAGTGCTTTTCTGATTATGCATTGCACAGAAATAAATTAATCATATGCTCTGTATTTGTTACAGGAAATTATTGATATGTGTGATTATGCTGTTGGGCTAAGCCGACAATTGAATGGATCAATTATCCCATCAGAACGTAAGTTTGTTTATCTTAATCAATTGTTCATCATTTCTTTATTATACTCGTATTTTTGAAGTTATCTAAATAAACTTGTTGTCAGAGGTAAACTTTTATTCTTAATACTAATTTCTTTCCACGATATTCTGGCTGAGTTATTTTTTTGTCAACTTTTTTTCTTTGCAGGTCCAGATCATATGATGTTTGAGGTTCGATGTTAAGCCGTGATTATTCTGTAACTTGTTTACCACTTTATCATCGAGGTTTAATTATGAACTATACTGTGTTCTCTTACACTACAGGTATGGAACCCACTAGGAATAGTTGGTGTAATCACCGCTTTCAACTTTCCATGCGCTGTTCTAGGTATGCTTTTTCTTGTCCTATCTCAACACACACAGTGATAAATTTCTGGTCATTCTAATATTAGGCTTGTGTTCCAATCAAGAAAGCTAACTACTTTTTATGCTTTGAACATATTCTGTTTATTTAATCGTGATAAAACCTGTTTGTTTCCGTTGTGTCTCAGGGTGGAATGCTTGCATTGCACTAGTCTGTGGCAACTGTGTTGTTTGGTAAGTTGACATCGCTTGGTATGTGCGTGTGCATAAATTCTGAGACAAATTTTCTTGATCTTCTTTTGCTGCACAATTTCCTCTGGACTTGAATGGCGTTTAAACTGTAAACTTTATGAAATTAATACTTCATTTCTTGATGCCATACTGTTTTAACGTATGTTGTTTATCAACATAATTTTATTTAATTGTTCAGTAACCACATATAATGTGTGCTATGTATCTTAGTTGTCTTATCTGTGATCCCTGAAATCTGATCTATTTACATAGTTCTTGCATACTTCATTCATGGCTTGGAAATGAGATTTGTCTGAAGGGATTAATATGAAATTTTTTATCTCCATTGTTGCTGATCATGATGAACTAAATGACTTTTATGCAAATCTCGGAACTTCTTATGTGATATGTTGTCTGATTTTTCCTCTATAGTCTCTTTCAAATTTTCAATAAATTTTTTTGTTGTCTTTTCATTATAATTTTTTCTTATTTCCACATGAATTACAGGAAAGGTGCTCCAACTACTCCATTGATAACTATTGCTGTGACAAAGCTAATATCTGAAGTTCTTGAGAAGAACAAATTACCCGGGGCTATATTCACATCTTTCTGTGGAGGTGCTGATATTGGGGAGGCAATATCGAAAGACACACGCATTCCATTGGTTTCATTTACCGGAAGCTCAAAGGTAGTTTCTTTGTCTACTTTATCACTAAACATAATGTTTTAAACAGGTGGCATAATTAAACAAATTGAATTGGTTGTACAAATTTCCACCAAGTTAAAAATGTAATTGTCACGTGAAAAGATTCTCAGATAGCGCTGGCAGGAATGGTATTAGGCCTTATTACAGTAACTATTTATAAAGATATGCGATATTTAACACCCTATAGCATCATCCTCATTAGTGCAAAATCACCCTGTTAGTGCAAATACTTCTATTTGTCAGACATTGTGTAATCCTGCATTTGTTGCTCATGCTCCCAATTAAAACACATTACATTGAGATACTGTGCCAAATGTTCACTTCAGTATGATTTGTAGATTACAATGCGGATGGAGCTGATAATGATGTGTTCCTATTATAGGTGGGCGCGATAGTCCAGAAAACCGTGACCGAAAGATTTGGCAAATGCTTACTCGAGCTAAGTGGTAACAATGCCATAATAGTCATGGATGATGCAGATATCAAACTAGCTGTACGCTCTATTTTCTTTGCAGCTGTGGGTACTGCTGGTCAGCGGTGTACAACCTGCCGTAGACTGGTAATAAAACCAATTTTGAAAAAATAAATTCACAATTCTATTGTAGCCATATATGATTTTTTGTAAGGTATATTCAATATTTAATTTAGCTGCTTTGCACTGCAGTATCTGCATGAGAGTATTTACACAAATGTACTAGATCAACTTGCCGGACTCTACAAACAAGTCAAAATTGGGAATCCCCTGGAGAAAGGGACTCTCGTTGGGCCTCTGCATACTCGTTCTTCTGTGGAAAATTTCAAGAAGGGCATTGCAGCAATAAAATCCCAGGCATGTCATGTCTTTCTTTTCTAGTTAGGTTAAATATCGTCAACTTGTAACTTCCATATTTATGTCCAATTTTACTCGGTATTACAAGTAAATTTTTTCTCAAATATGATGGATACTTATATTCTCTGATGAGATTGTTTACTCGATACTCCAATTATCAGGGAGGCAAGATCCTAACAGGGGGATCTGTATTAGAGTCAGAAGGAAACTTTGTCCAGCCAACAATTGTCGAGATTTCTTCAGATGCTGCTGTAGTTAAAGAAGAACTGTTTGCTCCAGTTCTCTATGTTATGAAATTTCAGGTAGTATATTATCTCTGTCTTTTCATTTATCAAACCTATTTCCTCATGAATTTAGTTTCTGATTGCAATTAACAATGTTTTCTACTTAGAATCTTGAAGAAGCAATTGCCTTGAACAATTCCGTGCCTCAAGGATTGAGTAGTTCAATATTTACACAAACACCTAATACTATATTCAAATGGATTGGGTAAGTACTCGTACTTTCTTTTTTGTCACTTCCTCTAGATATCTTCTAGTGACTAGCTTAAGCAACTAAGTACTTAACCAAAACCCCTTAAAAGATGTTTCCGGCGATTTTAGTTGTATAAGTAATATACTTGGCATATTGATGGGTGTGATTGTTGTACAGGCCAAGAGGGAGTGATTGTGGTATAGTAAATGTGAACATACCAACTAATGGAGCTGAGATTGGAGGTGCATTTGGTGGAGAAAAGGCAACTGGTGGTGGTCGCGAAGCAGGAAGTGACTCGTGGAAGCAATACATGCGCCGTTCTACATGGCAAGTCTTAGTTTGAATTTAAGATGTCGCATCGTCTGTTACTTAAAGTTCTGTTGTTCATAAAGTTTATTTTCTTTTTCTGTGCAGTACCATCAATTATGGAAGTGAACTACCATTAGCTCAGGGAATTAACTTTGGTTAATCCTTGTACATGAAGATGCTCAAATGCAATTTTCAACCATGGGAGGAAGGTTATATATCAAATAAAATCTGGTTGAGATGGGCTTAAATGGTTGCTTCAACAAGAAATGTTGTAAAACTGGAACTTTGACTTGATAATAACATTAATGTATGAGATCTAATAAAGAAATTTCTAATAAATTGAGTGCCAAAATTCTTATTTACCATTAAAAATGTTTTATATGTTTACATATGCATGCCTTTCAAATGTGGTTATGTTTCTTATTTCTAATTTTTTTGGACACACTCTTGAATATCCACTATAGTAATCTCGTTTGATCTTGCACAAAAGTGTGCTTAGCTAATCATTTCAATTTTCAACTAATTTATAACATGGTTATTATTATGAGTAAATTAAACTCCCATCCTTCGGAAGAAGTTTGAATTACACTCTCATCCCCTCTTACGTTAAAATATTCCATTTTAACATAAATAATTTTTTTATGATAACAATTAACTTTAAACCACTATTTCATGTCATAAATCTTGTAAGTCATTGTTAAACTATTTATCAGTCACTACTATACTAAGTACTATCTTTCATGTAAGTCATTGTTAATCTATTTATCAGTCACTACTATGTACTATCTTTCATGTAAATTCTGCTTGCTTTATTTCCTCATTGCATAGTACTCCCTCAGTCCCTTGAGTGAGTTATGAGTTGACCGTATCACGAATGTCAGTGCATAATTTTGACGATTAATATCTTTAATTCTATAATAGTAAAAATTATAAAAAGTTGATATTTTATAAATATTCATCGAGACGAATCTAACATCTCATAAGCTAATATTTATTTTTACTTATTAATAGAAAAATATGGTTAAAACAATATGTGTTAATAATACATAATAGTCAACTGGTTCACTCATTATATAGACGACTCATTATATTATAAGACGATGGAGGGAGAGGGAGTACATATATAGCATTATTAATCCATAATGTTTTGTCCTCTAGTGACTATACATGATATTCCTTCTAACAGAATTAGTAGTGACTATAACTAATTACATGAGTCATGCTTATCAATGTTTTTTTTGGCTCTCAATTGTGGAATGGACTTCTCTATAAATGTCTGCAACTCTTCTGGCAGTCATGATAATCAAATGATTTAAGTATCTATTACTTGTGCCATGATAATCAAATGATTAAAGGACTCAAGTATTTTTTAAAGCTCCGGGGAAGGTAAGCAGCAAAATGTCTTCATTGCAAATAAGGCTTTTAGGGGGTGGTGGTGTGGAAAACTGCCATTTCATCAAAAGTTGTGTTTTTGGTTTAGATACTGTTACAACTTACGATATAAACTAGGGTAAATAGGTTTTTACACCTTGCAAAGTAGGTGAGTTTTAGTTTATTCCCTGCAAATTTTTTTTTTGGATTACCCCTGTAATGTGAAGATCCTCTAGTTTACCTCCTGCAATCTATGAAGCACGGATACGTGATAGGATACTGATACGATACGAATCCGATACGGCGATACGGGAAAATTTTCAAAATCCCCAATACGATACTGCACGATACGTTATTTAAAAATTAAATTTAAAATTAAATATATAAATGCACAATATATAAATATAACAAAAATCGACAATGAATGTCTTGAGGCAATTCACTAATCAAAACAGCCAACAATCAAAGCTATATATAAAGTGAAAATAACTGCAAACATGATTTATTTTAAATTACCAAGACATATTTTTTATAAATAAGATTAGACTATAAAAAAAAAATGTGATACACTACTGGGATATATATTATTACAATGTAAATAAAGAAAAATAATTCATCACGTTAACAATTTTGTGAATTATTGATTGTTAATCACATGTTTAGCTGTGCTTGCAGGTTTCTGTGCAAGAATTCACAATCGCTTTCACACTACCGGCATCTGGAAAAAAATGTCAAAATAATGTGAGAAATATCATAAATTAAATTGATACTACTAATTTATAAGATTGACTTGATACCGATACATATAATAATTAATAAAAGAGGTACAATATATGATCATACCAATATTAGTATTATTAGACTTAGAATAAGCACAAGTTGTTGTACATTCATATGCAATTTTGGATAATGTGTGTTGGCACGTTAATTCACAAATTGATACACAAGCTGTATAAGCCACAACACTTTTTAATTTATCTGTATAGTTGAAAGCACACTTGGCAAGGCAAGTGATTGCTCCGGTGGGACTATTTGTATGAAGCGGAGCATCATCAGCATTTGCCAAACCGAATATAATCATTGTCATGACTATAATTATAACAATATTTTTCATCTCACTCTTTGCCATTACTCTTTTTTGCTAGTAAAAATTGATTTTTTGTTAATATATGTTTGATTTGACGATATGAAGAACCTCCTTTTTTTATAGGCAAAGAAAGATGCATATCAATTACAGTGGCGGAGCCAAAAATAATATTAAGCCTGGACACAATTTTAACCGTAAATGCACAAATGTTTATTGGTTTAAGGTTTTCGGAACGGGGTTTAACTAGATCAAACCATTTTTAACTAATAATATATATTCTTTTATATAATGAAATTATAATAAAATTAATTAATTTTAAGGATTTAATCTAAATATTTGATTCATAATAACTACATAAGTAAACGTCATAAACTCCCCACAATCCTACGTATGAAAGAAAGTAGAATTACAACATATTTTTATTACAGAAAAAGGAAATAAAGTTGATATTTTTAGTATTTTTGATAAGGAAAACAAAGAAATATATATTTTTGGAATTTTTAGATATTTTTAATAATGTATATTATAAATAAATAAAAGATAATGAAATAAAAGAACAAAAGAATGAAATAGAAAAGGCATCTTTTTAATGTTTTTAATAATGTCTATTATAAATAAATAACAAAAGAATGAAATAGAAAAGGCTGAATAGAACAAGGGCCCTATGCTTACCCAACCCAGATACATACCACTGGGCCAACACGGAATGAATGTTATTAAACAGCTTAACAAATATAAGTATTAAGATAAAGTTTTAATGTTGGTTGAAGACCAAAACCTCAAAAATCGTTTTTTCATTCTTGCACTAAATTGGACATGTAAATATACCATTTTGCTCAGAATTTCATGAGGATTACGAAAATACACTTAAATTTTATTAATTCTTGCTCAAACATTCGAATTTAAAGATTAAAGTAAGAACCCTAAAAAAAATTATAATTGGGAGAGCCTGGGCACGTGCCCAGACATGGTGGGCGGTGGATTCGCCCCTCATCAATTACATGTTCCCATTTCATAAAATAAAATCTGCATCAAACTTGTATTGTAATTTTTTAACATATATGTCCTTTTTTTTTTTTACTAAGCATATATGTCTAACATTATTAAAAAAGAATAAAAACGTGTATTATATATAGAATTTTTTTATATTTGCATTTAATATTATTTTTTTAATGCAAAAACATTGATATATATGATTTGATAAGATTTGTTTTCAATTTTTGTCATTTAAAACACAAGCGATGTTAGTTAAGAATAATAAATACAATTTCTTTAATATAAAATACCTTTAATTTACTCTATTTTTAAGTATACGAGTTTAATCGGATGTATTGGATTAAGATTTTGAAAAACTATTCAGTTATGCTATATATAGCAAACAAACTTGTTCGCGAACATCACCAATCCTTTTTATGCATTTCAAAAAAAAAAATTTGAATGCCCACCGCTTTTCAATCAAAGTATATTTCAAGGTAGTGCACTCGTTATCATTCGCACCTACCATTGTTCAATTTGTTCTTTCTAACAAAAGTAGTTTCCATTTGAGCAAAGTTTTTATTCAAAATAAAATACGTTCTAACAAAAGTAGTTTCCATTTGAGCAAAGTTTTTATTCAAAAAAAAGAAAAGAAAAATTTAGCCATGCATGTTTCTTGCAACTGATAATAGATTTTTTTTTTTGACGAAACTGATAATAGATATGTCACTTAGGAATCTTTAAATCCAAATCGATCTAAGTAAAAAATGTAAACCGATAAAAAAAATTGAAAACCGCAAAAACTCGAATATTTTTTTATGTTTTTTGTGAAAACCGTCGGATGGGATTGAATTTTAGATTGTTTTTTCAAAACCGATTTAAACCGAACCAAACTTAATCTATATTTTTTATTATTTCAAATATAATCGATAATTTTTTTGACGAAATATATAATTAATAATTGTCATTCCAAATTATTAATATATTATAGGTTATATTTTACAATTTTTTTTTACATCAAACATTATTTTACCGTATTTTAATAATGTTAATATTCAATAAAAAAAATTGAAATTGTAATTTGGATATCAAAATATCGATCTAAATTAAATCAAATAAAATTGAATCGGATTTTGAATCGAATTTTTTTAAGTAATCGTCGAAAACTAAACCAAACTACTTATAATAACTTTGAATCGAATTAATTTTTTGTCTCAAAACCTATCTAAACTGAACCGCAAATACCACTTATCACTGGCATAGGTAATGTTAATTGCTATCAAAGATGAAGTGGTCTTGTTGTACATTAGAAAACAAGAAATAACTAAATAATTGGAATAGTAGAGAAAGTGGTCTTGTACACAATAGATAAAGTGGATATATGTGCATTCGTGATGCGCTCGTGAAATCGGTTTGGCGAGATTTAGCATTTTTTAAAAATATTTTACTAATTTGATCAAAAAAAAAAAAACTATTTTACTAAAAAAATCTTGAAGATTTTTAAAGATTTTGTAAGATTGTTTTGTTTTTGTGAGATTTGAAAGAATTGTTTTAAATGACTTTTTACAATCAAGATTCTTAATGCAAGATTTAACCGGATTTATAACACATATTTTCACGATTTAAAAGTATTATTTTTATAGAATTTTTAGATTTCAAATGACTCAATAAAAAAAGTTACAAAAAAATGAATGAAAAGTTAATAAATAAAAATAAAAGCATACAAATTTCTCTTTAAAAAAACAATAAATCAATATATAAGCACTATTACAAGAGGTGAGAGTGAGATGTCCATCTATTTCTTTGTGGGTCGAATTTCTTTATGGTCAAGCAGCGAGGTTGTACCTTGGGGATGGGCATATTATGGCATCCACTGGAGTGCAACAAGGTGACCCGTTAGGACCACTCCTTTTCGCTCTTGTACTACACCCTCTCATTCATAAAATCAGGGACAACTGCAACCTTCTTTTTCATGCCTGGTATCTTGATGATGGGACTATCATAGGGGATTCAGAGGAAGTGGCTAAATCTCTTGATATCATTAGAGAGACGGGTCCAGGATTGGGTCTTCATTTGAATATTCGTAAAACGGAGATCTTTTGGCCTTCTTGTGATGGAAGAAAACTTCATAAAGGGTTATTTCCTTCGGACATTGGGAGGCCGTTGTCTGGTGTGAAATTGCTCGGAGGTGCTGTTAGTCGAGATAAATATTTTATTGAGGAGGTAGCCATGAAGAGAGCTGTCAGGGCTGTTGAGTTAATGCATCTTCTTCCTAAGCTAAGAGACCCACAAAGTGAGCTTCTTCTACTTCGGTCATGCATGGGTATTGCCAAACTGTTTTTTGGCCTTAGGACGTGCCAACCAATTTATATGCAAGAGGCAGCTATTTTGTTTGATAAAGAGCTGAGAGTGGCAGTTGAAAATATTGTGGTTGGGGGAGGTCCGTTCTTTGGAGACCTTCAATGGAGAATCACTTCTTTACCCATTAAGTTTGGAGGGTTAGGATTGTATTCAGCTGTAGAGGCCAGCTCATATGCCTTTGTGGCTTCCAGGGCCCAATCTTGGGTTTTGCAAAATCATATTTTGAGAGACATTGGAATATGTGGTATGGATTTGGACTTTAACAATGCTTTGGACGGTCTTCGGGATGCAATTCCGACTTTTGACTTTAGCAATTTTGCTAGCAAAGACACCGTCCCCCCTAAAGCCCAACATGTTTTGGCGAGTGTTCTTTTTAGTAAAATTGTTCAGGACATGGAAGTTGATTTTGTCATGACCAAAAGACAAAAAGCGGTTTTTGGGTGTTTGAAAGCGGCACATGCTCAAGATTTTCTCTTCGCTATCCCCATTGATGGTTTAGGCCAACACATGTCTCCAGTTGAGTATCGCACCATCCTTAGGTACCGCCTCATGATTCCGTTATTCCCTAAAGATGAAGTTTGCCCTGTTTGTCGTAAAACGTGTCTTGACACTTTTGGGGAGCATGCAGTTCATTGTCGGGAGCTTCCAGGCTTCAAATACAGGCATGACTTGGTCAGAGATGTGCTTTTTAATATTTTTAGGTGTGCAGGAATTTCTGTGAAGAAAGAGGCACCTGTGAATTTTTTGACTGACCCACAAGAAGGAAGATCGACACTTCGTCCAGCGGATGTTCTAGTGTATGGATGGGTAGGTGGGAAACATGCTTGTGTAGATTTAACTGGAGTTTCCCCACTTGTGGGACTAGGGGTTGGTGATTTTACTGTGGGACAGGCAGCCCTCAAAGCTGCTTCAAGCAAGATGAGCAAACATGAGAAAACATGCTCTGATAATCAACACGTTTTTATACCGTTTGCATTTGACACTTTTGGCTTTCTCGCACCAGAGGCCGTAAACCTTTTGAAAAGAGTTCAAAAGGTCATGCATAGTAATGTTGTGTCGCCTAGATCTATGAACGTAGTTTTCCAAAGATTAGGTTTTGCTATACAGAAAGGTCTAGCGGCGCAGCTTGTTGCCCGTCTACCTTTGATTCACGTGTAATTATCTCATTATATATATGAAAAATTGCTACTAAAAAAAAAAAATATATATATATATATATATATATATATATATATATATATATATATATATATATATATAAGCCAATAAATTCAATAAATCAACTTAAAAAAAAGATAAATTATTAAAAACAAATAACATTAAAGTTTCCTTCAAAAATAAAATAAAATAACAATAAAGTTGTATTAAGGTTGTAAAAAAACACAAGTTGAAGAAAACAATAATAATCAATCATTCAGGGTTTGTTTGTTACAGATTAAAAAAAATAGTGATTTTGATGTTCAATAATTTAGAGCTCGTTTGTTATAGCTTGTTTTAAAGAAAAATCACTTATTTTAAAAAAATAATCACTTTTGATAATATTACGT
The DNA here is from genome assembly GCA_951799995.1 of Trifolium subterraneum. Taxonomy (NCBI): domain Eukaryota; kingdom Viridiplantae; phylum Streptophyta; class Magnoliopsida; order Fabales; family Fabaceae; genus Trifolium; species Trifolium subterraneum. The sequence continues at coordinate 35,061,430 of OX637462.1, read as the reverse complement.
GCATTTGTTATAACTTCTAAAAATAATCAGAATCTAAAAATAATCTAAAAACTGATAAATATGAGAAGCTAAAAATAGTAGCTTCTTAAAAAATAGATTATTTTCAGAGGAAAGAGAAAACAATGGTCAAAAGGTAGAGACATTTTTTAGACAAAAATAACCTTACATAAATTTTAATATTCCAAAAATATCCTTGTGTTGCCCTAGTTCTATATAAGACTTCCCGCCGTTTCTTCGTCTTCTCTGAAAATTGTTCCTCCGTTGATTCTTTCTTAAAGGTTAGCCTTTTTATTATTGCATAATTGTTTACTCCCCCCGTTTCTTTTATTTGTCTTTTTAGAATATTTACTACAAATTAAGAAAATGTATTTTTGTACCTTATCTTCCTATTATACCCTTATTTTATTTTATTTATTGGAATATATTATGTACAAAAAAATAGGAACAAAAAAAACAAACAAAAAAATAGGAACAAAACAAATACAATAAAAAGATTTAGTAATAAAAAAAAGATACAATAAAACAATTATATAAAATTTAGTCAATAAAAAAAAGGAACGAGGGTATAATAGACAAAATATAACCTTAAAATATCAAAACGAAAAATAATCTGAAACAAATATTTTTTTCTAAAACGACAAATAAAAAGGAACGGAGGGAGTATTACAGTATTCTTGTATATGTCGATTTCGATTTGTACTATAGGTTTTGTTATTGCAGTATTCTTGTATATGTTTTAAATTTTACGGTTCCATTGACTGAAGTTTTCTATGTTACGGTTTTGTTTATGGTCAGGAGGTCATGACAGTTGCTATTTTGCTATGTTTGTTAGTTTTGAAATTATTTTATATTCCCTTCGGACACTATTATAAGCAAAAAAACCACTTTTTGGATTCATTGGAAAACTAATGTATTTGGACTATATTATGGATCAAATACATTAGATTTCCAATGAATCTAAAAAGTGATTTTTTGATTATAATAGTAACCGGAGGGAGTAAGTATCAATGAACCGTTTATATTATGGTCAAGAGGTAATGTCAGTTGCTTATTTTTAGTTTTGTTTTGTTAGCATATTTTTTACTTGATATCTTACAAGACGATTATAATTTGTATTGCTCTTTTCATCTTTAAAATGATATTTTTGTGTTCTTTAAGGGAATTTTGTGGTAAAAAATCACTTTTATATATAGTTGTATCCAAACAAGCTAAAAAATTATTTTTTATAAAAAATAATTTTTATCAAGGTAAACAAACACAAAATAGCTTCTGATGTTTTGTAAAATCTCTAAAACATAATCTCTAAATTATTTAATGTCAAAATCACTAATATTTTAATCTATAACAAACGGGCACTTAGAGATTAGTTTTTAGAGATTCTATAGAAAAGTAAAATTTATTTTGTGTTGGTTTATTGTAATAAAAATCACTTTTTTAACTAAAATAAGGGAGTGGATTTTGGGTTGCAGCGCAATGGATGGGAGTGAGATGCGTAACAAATCGATGAAGAAGGGTTACCCATAAACAAATCCATGAAGAACGGTGGAGTGAGATGGGTTTCTGGGTAACAATCGATGAAGAAGGATGGAGTGAGGGTGTTCGGTCAAAGGATGAAGAAGGGTTTGTGTACCTTTGGTTCTACAAGTATATTGATGGTGTGAAAATATGCAAGCGCGTTATCAAAATTAATGGAAAAAAATATTTGTGAAAAAAAAAAAAAAGCATTTGCGTCTGATTTGTTGGACGCTAATAATCAGTCTCTAATTCGGTCTCTATAGTGACTTATTTAGCAACCACTTATTTTTTCCTATTGAGCTCAAAACATTGGTCTCTAAATCGGTCTCTACAGAGACTGAAATATTGGTCACTAATTTTCGGTCGCCTATTCGGTCTCTATAATTAGGCAGTGATCGATTTAGAGACCAAATAAATTTCAACTTTCACGGTTGAAATTTCGGTCTCTAATTCGGTCTCTAAAGAGACCAAAAAAATTCGGTCACTAAATCGGTCTCTAAACAGAGGATTTCTAGTAGTGAGCAATGAATCGGATAATTGCCGGAAAAACAATTCCCTATGTTGGAAAGCTGCCTCCCCTTGAGAGCTCCTCGTTCTCCCCTTGGTGCTCCTCCATTACTCCTTGAGAGATGATTCTTGTAACAGCCCCAATTTTGATAAATAATTTGCATAATAAAAATCTATTTCTTTAAAAAGAGTGTGGCCATTTTTTTTTCCCCTCTTTTCTAAAGGATAATAATTATTCAAGCTTCTAAATAATAACTATATGATGAGAAAATGCTTCAAGTGTAATTTTACAAATTGATAAAAACCCATTTTATTTCCCGTGTGCGTACAAGCAACATAAATCAACTTCACACATTATGTTTAGTACCTACAACAATAATAATGTAAGGGTCAATTTCCTTATCCAAATTGATTCATACTGACGCAGAGAAAAATGCCATAAAATAAGTAGCATAAAAGCTCGTCAATCAAAAAGAATAAAAAGTAATTAAGTTATATATAATCTTTTTAACAAAACACCTTTGGATCATTCTTTTTCCATAAAAGAGTTCATAAAATATTAAGGCACAACAATTGAACACTCAAACTAATAAAAAATGCATGCTCCTAAAACTAAATGATCCGGATATAGTCACCCATACCAACGGGGAAAAACACGTACCCCCTTACGCACACAGCTGGAGTACCACAAATAATATAATCACGTACCCCCTTACGCACACAGCTGGAGTACCACAAAAATAAAATAATCACGTACCCTCTTACGCACACAGCTGGAGTACCACAAAAATAAAATGCCATGCCATGATAATGCCAATACCATGCAAATTCCAATCACAAATAGGTCAAATTATTTCACCACAACCATGTAACATGACAAACCACAATACTTATAAAAATCATTTTCTTCTTTTTCAAACTTATTAAGGTCCACCCTATTTATCAAACTTCCCATTCACAAACAAATTAAAACCTTCACAACCTTTTTATTTTTAGTCCACATCGCATACTCATAAATAAAACATTTGAAAAATTACAACTTTATGTCATTAAATTATATTTTACCTTCTTATCTTTCTAAATGGCAAGAATTTATACCACAATTTTATAACATTAATCCCATGAGTATGAGTGTATGGGGAAAAAGCCCTTACCTTGAACGCTTTCCTTCCAAGCAATACACCCTAAGCCTAAAAATACGCAGCTACAATGCTCACACGATATCTCTTGCTCCAGGGTTCGTTTCGACGATCCTACGGTTTACATCGCGTCTGGGTTGCATGAGAGCAGTGTAGGTTTTGGATCCTTGCAAGAGAGGCATGGAACTCTTGTGTACTTTTGTATGGTAACTAAAGTGTATGTAGTACTGACTCATGCGTGACACTATAGTTTAATAGGGATAAATTGATTTAATATTAGAATACAATAGAAGGAATCAAAGAAGGTCACGTAAAGTGAGCTGGCCGGGTGACTAAATTGAGAGAGTTACAATTTGACTTTCAAATGCCATTCATGGCATATAAATGATAATAACTCCTAATCGTTTCTCTTAATTTTGATTAATGCTACAAACTCAAAAGAGAGAGGTGAGAGGTTTCCTTTTTCATTGAATTGTCATTCATACATAATTACTAGCCAATAAAAGGCTACTAATGATGAGAGATCATGCGTGAAATTTATAATGGAAATCCAAATAGTGAAACTATGCTACTATTCTCACATAATTATAATTATAAATATAATCATAAAATCAATTATGCAAAGGATGAGTATTTGATTGCGGTCACACCAAGTTGATAAAATAAAATAATAAATAAATAAAATCTTTATAAAATATTGGGATGTTACAATTCTTTCGCTGAATTTCTGAATGATAATCAATCATTCGAAAAGAAAAACAATAAAAAAGAAGTAATGAATCAGATAATTGCAGGAAAAGCAATTCCCATATGTTGGGAAGTTGCCTCCCCTTGAGAGCTCCTTGTTCTCCCCTTGGTGCTCCTCCATTACTCCTTGAGAGATGATTCTTTCGCTGAATTTTTGAATGAATAATTGTGGTGGTGAAGGTCTTTATCTATAGCTTTTTTCTTGGGCTTGGACTTCTGCACCGTGACACGATGTCTCACATTCTTGTATTGTGGGACGATGGCTCCTATCGTGGCACGATCGAGACATACTTTCTTCTTAAATTTCACAGATTTTCTTCAAATTAATAGCCTTCCATCGTGACACGATATATGAGGCTGATTTTCTTCTATTTTTTGCTCCTTTTGTGTAATTTCTTCTACTCTTTACTTCTTAGTCAAGTAACTTCATTTCTAAGGTATTTGACTTGCTTTTGGTCTTGAAAACTCCTAAAACAACTAAAAACTGTTGGAACAAAATAAGTTTTTATTGAAAAACACCCTTAAGTTTTGATGACAACAAAGTATTAAATGGACAATTGGAATTACTAATTATTGATCTAAGTGTGCAGGTATATAGTATAAAATTATTACACAAAGATCATAATTTAAGTTCTGATGGAACTTCTTGAAGCCTCTGAAGATTACAGTATGAAGACTATTAATGCCTCTGAAGGAAGTTAGCTTCTGAAGACTGACAGAGCTTCTGAAGACACTATCAGAAGATAAAAGTTGAAATATCCCAAAGAAGCAATACTCTGTTTTTCAGAGACCTTGTATCTCTGATAAAAGCTTCTAGGATGTTCTTTTTGAAGGAACACAACTCATGGTTAAGGAATAATCAAATAGTATATCATTCTTATCCTCAACCTTATCATCAAATGGAGCGTACAGTACAAATTTGTACTATCCTTACTCAAAATGGTGGAGCGTTTCAACAACGAAAGAGTAGTGGAATTGATTTACTTCTTTTGGTAAAAGCGAATCAAATTCATATCCACTAGAATCAACAGCTGTCAATCTTCTACAACTGTCTTATCTCAAACGCCTACAATTCACTTGTCTATATATAGAGGACAACCTTCTTGAGAAAGGACTACTGATACAACTGAGAGAACTGATATAACAGAGAACATACAATTTTATGAGCTATCATTTGAACAACACACTAAGCTTCAATATCTTTTGATATTCTTAAGGACTCAGAACTATATACTTCTGTATTCACTTAAATTGTTTTTAAGTGTTAGAGAGTCTTGTTAAGCTTAGATTTTTACAACACCTCTGTTTTTACAAGTGCATTAGTGTTGATTATTTGTATAAGCATTTGTGAAGTCTCTTGCTTGTGTGCTTGAGCATTTGTGTTTGTAATCTTTAGTGATTATAGTGAAATCCCTTGGAAGTGCAAGGGGACTGGACAACTCACGGTTTTTGAGAGGAACCAGTATAAATCTTTGTGTGTTCATCTCTCTCTCTCTCTCTCTCTCTCTCTCTCTCTCCCTCTCTCTCTCTCTCTCTCTCTCTCTCTCTCTCTCCCTCTCTCTCTCTCTCTCTCTCTCTGTTTTTGTTTGTCTTGTGTTTATCTAGTATTCAAATATCCGCTGCAAATTTAACTCTGAAAGCTAGAAAAGTTTTGACATTCAAAAACACAATTCAACCCCTCTTCTTGTGTTTTTCACACCCTTCAATTGGTATCTAGAGCTCTGGTTCTGTTGTTAATCACCTTATAGTGAGACAGTAAAAGATCTGAAAAACACTTTATGTCTGGAGAGTCATCACCTTCTGAAAATACAAGCAATACCTCTGATTACTCTAGTGTATCTCTTGATTACGACAAAATGAATTCCACATCCAAACATGATTCTAACAAAAAAGTTCCTGTGTTTAATGGAGATGCTACGCGTTTTGAATGGTGGAAAGATAGTATCTATCACTATATCAATGGAATTGATGATAAGTTATGGGATCTGGTAGAAGAAGGAGTATCTATTGATGGTATAGGAGCTGATGGGAGAATTACTCTGGTTTAGAAGAGAGCTTTGTCTGCTGAAAATAAGAAGATTTTTTCCAAACATAATAGGGTGAAGAATATGATGATGTCTGCTATTTCTCATGATGAATATACTAAGATTGTGGACAGATCTACAACAAAAGCAATATATGATTCGCTATGTGCAACCTATGATGGGAATAAGCAGGTTCAAAATGCTAAAGCAAGACTTCTAGTTCAACAGTATGAAGTTTTCACAATGAAGCCAGATGAAGACATTGAGACTATGTTTTCTAGGTTTCAGACTCTGGTGTCCAACCTCAGAGTTCTCAAGAAAAGTTATACTACCTCTGACCATGTATGGAAGATTATGAATAGCTTGACAGATAAGTGGAGACCAAAGGTCACAACTATTGAAGAAGCAAAGGATCTTGAGAGTATAAGTCTTTTGTCTTTAATCAACAATCTCAAGAGCCATGAGTTGGTATTGAACGCTGATGTTGCTAAGAAGAAGGTGTTGGAGTAAGCCCTAAAAGCCAATCTATTTGATAGCATTTGCTTTTGTATTGTGACATGATTTATATATATTAAATATATATAATAAGGCATTTCTTTATTATGTTTGTTTTCCAAAATAATAAAGTCCGTAGAATAGATTGTTCATGTAATGAAACATTAAGTGAGACTTAATCGTGAGATTACATTAACTTAAGAACATATTCTTAAAGTATCCGTAGTCAAGCTTTAATATGAATTGGGATAATAATAAAGCGTGGAGACTATTATGTATGTAGACTGATGACCACATCTCACGGGTCATGGATATGAGATATTAAGTCTATACATAGATATTAATATTAAGAGTAATATTTATATTGGATTGACCCGCCATAGATATTAATATTTAAAAAGGGGGGGTTGAATTGTGTTTTGGATATTTAAAAACTTTCCAAGATATTTAAACGTTTTCAGAGTCTTTAAAGCACAGTGGAATATTCACACAATTAACTTATGGCGTTATGAATGATGAAGGAGTAAATGAGAGAGTGAGAGAGAGAGAAGAACACACAACAATTTATACTGGTTCCCCTCACAAATTGAGAGTACTCCAGTCCCCTTGTTTCCAAGAGAGTTTCACTATAATCACGAGGATTACAATAGATGCTCAAGCACACAAGCTCAAGACTTCGTGCTCTTAGTCACACAAGACATAGAGACTTCCTTGCTCTGATCACACAAGATCAAAGACTTCCTTGCTCAAGCACACAAGCTTGAGACTTCCTGCTCTAAGTCACACAAGACAGAGAGACTTCCTTGCTCTGATCACACAAGATCAGAGGCTTCCTTGCTCAAGCACTCAGGCTCAAGACTTCATGCTCAAATCACTAAGATTGAGACTTATGTGCTTCTACACTAAGCAGAAGACTTACTACTAACTTATAAGCTTAAACTTATTATAAACATAATAACTTCAAAGGCTTAAGTTAGTTTCTATGCTCACTTCATTTGAGAGATATTATCTATTACAATGCAGATTCTCACTTTCTTCTGAGAGATATTTTCTAAATGAAGAGCGCTAGTCATCAATTCTTTCTTTGGCATATTTATATGAGTTGAGAAAGACATTGAGACGTTGGAGAAATTCCCGTTGTAAATTGGACAGCTGTAGTCTTTGAAGATCCGTTGAGTAAAGCCACGTCTTCCTTTGCAGAGAAGCTTCACCTTTACTGTTTGTCCAATAGTACAGTTATAAGGTACAACTAGCTCCTAGCGAGAGGGATCACATCCTTTGTGACTGTTGCAATTTAGTTGACCTTATAACAAATCATCAGGCTTGATAAGTTGTACATGTAGTTGATGTAGCCCTCTGATGACTGGGAATTCCTTTGCTTCTGATGAACCTTTGAGAACTTGGAGTCTGATTGGTCATTGAATGGTTGGCCTCTGATAGTCCTTCGCAATTCAGCTGAATGACTCTTGACTAGTAGACAGCCTCTGAACTCTTGTATGCCTCTGAACATCCTTGAGCTTCTGAACTCCTCTGAGTTCCTGAACAGCTTCAGATGTTCTGATCTACTTTGAGCTTCTGAACTTTGTATAGCTTCTGACCACGTTGTAGCTTCTGAACTCTTTCAGAGTCTAATTATTCAGACTTCCATTGGTTTCATCAGAGTTTAAATTAAGTGTGCTCTTGATTAAACGTTGAATTCTTCTGCACTTAATTTAAACATTAGTACCATCAATTGTCCATTTAATACTTTGTTATCATCAAAACTTAAGGGTGTGTATTAACACATATTTTGTTCCAACAATCTCCCCCTTTTTGATGATGACAAACACAAGTATTAAATACAATTGTTGTTGATAAAAATCAGCTATGTTGACATTAGGCTTCTGAGTTTTGCAAGCTCCCCCTAAGTCTTATAACCCGTAGGGTTAGGTTTGTAAGCTCCCCCTATTTTGTATCCATAGTTAATTTTAATCAGTTTCAGAAATACTTTATTATATGACTTAAATTATTCATATTTCACTATGTAAAGAACAAGGTTTGCAAGCTTCTTCTTTCCATAGTGTGATAATCTTTGAATAAAGTTGCACCCTTACTCAAGAACTAACTATGAATAATAAACTTCAATTAATAAATGCATTCTCCTTGAAAATTAAGCCCTTAATGCAGATGCAAGATGAAGCAATATATAAATTGAATGACAAAATAGGATCAGAGGCGCTTAGAGACTTCTACATACACACTTGGTTCTGATGGTTATCATTAACAGCTTCAGAGTTCAAAATATTTTCAAACAGTTCAGAGCTTTAAAAAAATCTTTTCAAAGAAAATAGCTCAGAGTCTGAACAAAAATTTGAAAACAGTTCAGAGCTCTTTAGTACAATATTTTGAAATCCTCAAAGATCAAATTGTCATAACACAACATGTACCTCATGCTACTATTTTGACCACTCTCCTACGTTCTTTCTCTGAAGCACTACAAGGCCCTAAAAAGCCAAGTAATTTTGCTTCTTCCAACAATTGATTTACCAATTATCTTTCTCCCCCTTTTGTCATTATCAAAAAGGTAATATAAGCAATTAATAGAAATTCAACTTTCAATGCCGTCAAATCAGGAGTGGTTGAACAGATTTAATACTCGGCCATTGAATTATGCTTATAAAAGGAGAGAGATACCTAGTCATTTTACTCACACAGAATAATCTTAGGTTATTGATAGATCTCTTGAAAGAAAAAAAATGAAACGCTCAGAGAAGAAGAAAGTAGTTTCAACGAGAGTCAGTCAAGATAGGAGAAAACACAAGGAAGAAACATCAAGAAGAACAAAGCCAAAGCCTGAGATTCCGCTTACTCAGAGTCTGAACAAGCAGATTCTCATACAGAGTCTGAAGAATGGGACTCTGACTGGTTGGAGTATTTGAGAACAAATTTTCCTGAAGAAGACCAAGCTGATGATCAAATCTTAGATGAACTAAAATCTTCTCCTAAGGAAGAGTCAGTTGACTCATATTCCCCAAGAGAGGTGCCATCCAAGCTGGGTCACCCAATTCCACGATCTAAGGATACCAGTTGATCATCTTTAGAAATTTATGTAACAAATACTCATTTTTAATAAAATTATTTCTTTGGCTTGTTGTAAATTTATGTTTTTATTGTGTATACTCTCTTGCTTTCCAGTTCCAATCCTTAAGATTAACCAATTATTGTGCAACAATACTTATTTTTAAAATAAAGACACTTGGATTAACATAACATGAATAAATATTTCAGAGTAGCACAAGGAAATCAAAGAAACATACAGATATATGAACTTAATCTAACGATGTGCCTAACAAAATATTAATCAAGATATTTATTTTAAGCAAGCAGGGGGATCCTAGGATGTTGATTGGGGTTGGTTACAAAGCGAAGCTAGAATTTTTGTGATTTCCTTCTGTTTGGCATTAACTACCTCCATCAGCCCTCCATACCTCTTCATTTCTGCCCTAAGGTCTTCAATTTCAGCCTCATACAGTGGGTTTCTAATGTGCACTTGATTTGCTCCTAGATTATCCTCAATTGGTTCATTCAATCTTTCCTCAAGTGATGCTATCTCTTCCATTAGATTTTGCTTATCACTTGTTCTTACAGAAGAGGATCCAGGTTGATTCCTCTCTGTGTCCTTTTGAAACTGAATGACCTCTTCACCCATTGTGTGCTTTCCTCTGTTACTCCTCCTCTGTTCTTCAATACCAGCCTCTTGGAGAATGTGCAACTTCTTTACCAAATCCTCAGTTAAGCTTACCCATTGAGCAGCATGTTCTGATGAAGATATGTTAGAGTGTCTTAGCTCAGGAAGACCATGTAACCGTCTAATCAGGCTGTTGCATTCACCTAGAACCTCAGGAATTATGGGATTGGTTTGAGAGGGTTCAGAGTTTGAGAGAAAAGAGTGTGTTTGTTCTTGATGTTGAACATGATCAGATTGATTAGATGAATTTAACTGTACATGAGTCAATTCTTTTATCATTTCATCAACCTGATCTTTGGTTGGTAAGATTGAGGTCTGATTTGGTTCACCTTCAAGTTGAGATTTTTTTTGTTCAGGGAATGGTTGAGGTGTAACCTGTGAAGGAACATGTTCAGGTGAGAGGTATGGTTCAGGTTGTGGTTGATAATGTTCTAGTTGAACTATCTCAGATGTTTCTGGTTGAGTGATTTCTGAGATAATTTGGTTTGATGGAGAATTTGTTTGTGGGGGAAGTTCACCAGTTAAGTGTTGTTCAAGAGATTCTAGAGGTGATTCTGATGGGTGGTTTGAATTTGTGGGATGCTGAATATCTTGAGTTAATGCAACAAGACCTTTAGGATCAGTTAAAGTACCTGAAGTAGCAATGGCAGAGCTCTCGACATTCTTCTTTATCTTTAGCTGCTTAGAAATTTTCCTTTTCTTGATCTTAAGAGGCTCATTATCTTCATCTTCTAGAGCTGCCACATTTGTCTTTTCACTCTTCTCAGACTTAACCCTAGTTCTTACCAATCTTTTCCTTTTCCCTTTTACCTCTTCTGGTTCAATTTCAAAGGGTTCACCTAGACTCTCCAACAACTTAATGTACTGATTAACAATACCTTTTGCAACATGAGGTATGTTAATGTTGAATGTAGTTACCCATGAAGGTCCTAGGTTAGACAGATGTTCTAGAGGCATTGAATGTAACAGTGTCTGCCCAGACAGAAGGAGCATGTTGGACAAAGTACTCACTGATATAGAAGAGGCTCTCAGTTCTCTTAGCAGATGATCTTGACCAGCCGCTTTGATCACATCAATTACACCACATTGATAGAAGATATCATTGAGAATTCTTGGATAGATGATGTGAACATTTGGCTTGGTCTGTCCTTGAATGGCGTTTACAGCTTTGCACATATGACAGAAGATATACCTAGCCCAGTTAAGTTGATAACCTCTAGTGAGAAAATAGATAAAGTATCTATGATCCCAGGAGAGTTGATCAGAGCTTCCACTCCTTGGGAAGATTGATCCTAATAAAATCCTGGCTAGGAGCTTCTGAGTTGGCTTTAGATCACCACTCCTGTTGCTCTCACAACTCTTCCCTTCCTCACAACATCTCCTTGTCATATCTTCTAGACAGCCAGTGCTTTTAGCCTCAGTAGCGTTGTAGGCATGAAATTTTCCCTCATTTAGAATGTATAACATCCTCGCCAAATTTGACTGAGTTAGCACTACTTCAAAACCACAAACGACTGATCTGACCTCATCTTCCTTGACTTCTCTCAACCCTAATTCAGCAGGAGTTTTGTTCTTGTTTTCAGGTTTTGCATTCCTCAAGCTAGTCAGTTCTTCAATGTAGTCTTCAACAGTAAAAACCTTGCTCCGAAGCCAAAAGTCTTTAACCAGTGTAGGATAGATTGGACCATTTAATACTCTCATGAATCTAAATCCTCCATTTTGATCATTGAAGAATTTTTCAATGTCGTGCTGGTTTAATCTAAGACTTTCAAAATCAACCGGTTGTTCCATAACCAAGTTGAATGATTTTCCCTTCATTTCCAGCGATTTTTATTTGTTGAAAAGTTCTGAGCAATTGACGACGTTGATAGGTAGGTCATTTGGAAAGGAGAATTTTGAAGTTGATATTGACGAGGTAGAGATTGCCATTACAGAAGTTAGGGTTTTGGATTTTCTAAAAACAACGATAAAGAAGGTTTTTCAAAGATTTAGAAAACTAGAGTGTAGGTTGTGGAAGTGCAAAGAGTGCAAGTGTTCAGTGATTTTGATTAAAACAGTAAGACAAATCAAATCACAACATTTTTAAATTAACAAAAATAAGGCAAACCATCATTAACTGTTTCAACCAATCAGAACGTGTGTGCGTGTTGTTTCTTTAGCGCCAAAACGTTTTAGTAAAAATACTTAAACGTTTCCAATTCATTTTGCATTCAGAGGCTTAACCGTCAGAGATTGAAACGTTTCTCAGAGTCTGAGATTCTTCAGATGCTGAAACCTGAAGAACTTCAGAGGCTGAAAAACACGCCTTTCAGGACACACAAAAAATATGTTCAGACAGGATTTTCAAGGTTTTTAGTACTGAACATTGTGTATCCTAAGAAGACATTTTCAAACCTTTGAGAGTTATTCCTCTGAAATGTCATTCAGGAGATAAGCATACTTACCTTGTATTGAAGCTTTCTTGATTAGGTGTAGTCAGTGTCATAGCCTGAACAATCACTCCACCATGCTGAGTTGTTTTCATCTTCAATACATGCTTCAAAATGTTCATACTCCCTCCTGCTCCTTATGTACTCCATCTCATCTTCTTCTCCATCTGATGCTTCAAGAATGTGCCTTCTATGCACAATTGCTCTTCTTCCATTCACAGTCACATGCATCCATGTGATTGGAAGGTTCAGAGTCTTAGTTTCACTTGCAATCAAGTAAACAATTTTGTCTCTTGGTACCCACTTGCTTGAGGGTCCTAGACTGTTAGTTGCCAAATCTTCATTCTCCATTTGTTTCATCTGAGTGCTATCAGATACAAATGTAGTGTAAAGATTTGAGAAGTGAGAAGCTTCCATCAATAACTGATGAGCTTGGTTCCTCTAGTGTTTTACTACTAGAGTATCCAATCCCATTAGTATTGTTGGTCTTAAGGTTGCAAAGCATGGAAACAATTTTATTTTGATCAGCATTTATGTTACAGTACTCTTTGAGAACCAGAGAGTGCTCAAAGGGTTTGTAACATATAGCATAATCATTCTCAAGGTCTTTAGTTTTAATAAAATCTTTTTGAACAGGACCTTCAGAGTGATTTGCTTGCTTACTTAAATTCTCATAGTCTGCTTTAAGCTTTTTATACTTCTGCTGACTATTAGAGAGTTTAAGTAAGGTCTTATTAAGATGCTTGATCAATTTTGCTTTGGAAAGACGAGAATATACCTGATTCATTGATCTCTGGATACTTTCTATGCTCTCATGTTCTTACTTTTCATCAGAACTTGAGTCTTCAGAGTCTGAGCCATCTTTAGAACTTGATCCTTCAGCTCCTGGAGCTCTTTCAGACACATCTTCAGAGAAGTTGTCTAGTACATCCCATGTTGTCATTCCTTTAGCCAGTCTTCCTCCATTCTTCTTGAAGTTGTACCATCTTTGAATTTTTCTTGAAAACCTTTCAAGATACTCTTCATCAGGTTCTTCAACAAGATCTTCATGCTCCAATGCTTGCTTTCCTTTCCTTGCTGCTTCTGCTTCTTCACGGTTCAACTCTTGCATATCCTTCAGAGCCAATTCATGGACTCTGAGAAAATCAATCAATGATTCATGACTCATTGAATTGATGTCTTTAGTTTCCTCTATAGTTTGTGGAATTTCATTCCAATCCAGAGGCAAACTCGTCAGCAACTTGCTTACAAGCTCTTTGTTGCTGAGTTTGTTGTTGTGCTCTTGAAGCTTGCTTGTGATAACTTAAAACCCTATGTTCATTTTCTCAATGCTCTCATTTTCCTCCATCCTAAACTCCTCATATTGATCCAACAAGCCATTTACTGTTGCCCACTGAATGCTTTCATTATCATCACTAATGAGGCAAAGAGTAGTAGCTGTAGAATCAATACTAGAAGTTTGATTATCCCCTGATGTGGAAGGATTTTGATTGTTCTCAGATCTTCATTTAAGCTCAGTCCATCTTCAATTTCTTTGACAAGATCAGCAACTTGTTGATATAACTTCTGCTTCCAATCATCCATGTTTTGAGCCATGGTGGTTTTCTCCTTTGGATCTTGACTATCTCACGGTTAAGTGATTTACCAACAGAACCGGAGCTCTGATACCAATTGAAGGTGCATGGAGAAAACACAAGAAGGGGGGTTGAATTGTGTTTTGGATATCTAAAAACTTTCCAAGATATTTAAACCTTTTCAGAGTCTTTAAAGCACAACGGAATATTCACACAATTAACTTATGGCGTTATGAATGATGAAGGAGTAAATGAGAGAGTGAGAGAGAGAGAAGAACACACAACAATTTATACTGGTTCCCCTCACAAATTGAGAGTACTCCAGTCCCCTTGTTTCCAAGAGAGTTTCACTATAATCACGAGGATTTCAATAGATGCTCAAGCACACAAGCTCAAGACTTCATGCTCTTAGTCACACAAGACATAGAGACTTCCTTTCTCTGATCACACAAGATTAAAAACTTCCTTGCTCAAGCACACAAGCTTGAGACTTCCTGCTCTAAGTCACACAAGACAGAGAGACTTCCTTGCTCTGATCACACAAGATCAGAGGCTTCCTTGCTCAAGCACTCAGGCTCAAGACTTCATGCTCAAATCACTAAGATTGAGACTTATGTGCTTCTACACTAAGCAGAAGACTTACTTGCTTCTACACTAAGCAGAAGACTTACTACTAACTTATAAGCTTAAACTTATTATAAACATAATAACTTCAGAGGCTTAAGTTAGTTTCTATGCTCACTTCATTTGAGAGATATTATATATTACAATGCAGATTCTCACTTTCTTCTGAGAGATATTTTCTAAATGAAGAGCGCTAGTCATCAATTCTTTCTTTGGCATATTTATATGAGTTGAGAAAGACATTGAGACGTTGGAGAAATTCCCGTTGTAAATTGGACAGCTGTAGTCTTTGAAGATCCGTTGAGTAAAGCCACGTCTTCCTTTGCAGAGAAGCTTCACCTTTACTGTTTGTCCAATAGTACAGTTATAAGGTACAACTAGCTCCTAGAGAGAGGGATCACATCCTTTGTGACCGTTGCAATTTAGTTGACCTTATAACAAATCATCAGGCTTGATAAGTTGTAGTTGATGTAGCCCTCTGATGACTGGGAATTCGTTTGCTTCTGATGATCCTTTGATAACTTGGAGTCTGATTGGTCTTTGAATGGTTGGCCTCTGATAGTCCTTCGCAATTCAGCTTCTGAACGTCTTCATCCTTTGAATGACTCATGACTAGCAGACAGCCTCTGAACTCTTGTAGGCCTCTGAACATCCTTGAGCTTCTGAACTCCTCTGAGTTCCTGAACAGCTTCAGACGTTCTGATCTACTTTGAGCTTCTGAACTTTTTATATCTTCTGACCACGTTGTAGCTTCTGAACTCTTTCAGAGTCTAATTATTCAGATTTCCATTGGTTTCATCAGAGTTTAAATTAAGTGTGCTCTTGATTAAACGTTGAATTCTCCTGCACTTTATTTAAACATTAGTACCATCAATTGTCCATTTAATACTTTGTTATCATCAAAACTTAAGGGTGTGTATTAACACATATTTTGTTCCAACAAAGACTAACCAAATATTGTACTCATGAAAATCAATGTTTATGGATAAAAACATAAGAGTTTAAAATCTCCAAAAGAAACAATCAGTTTAACACATGATGAATGCATATTTCAGATTAGCACAGAGAAGATGAAAAACATTCAACATTATAAGCTTAATTCTATCACTGTGGCTAACAAAATATTAATCAAATAAACAATTAAGCAAACAAAGAAATCCTAGGGTTATTGAGGACGACTACAGAGGAGAGCTAAGGTTTTCATGATCTCTTTTTGCTTTCCATTGACTTCCTCCATCATCCCAATATACTTGTCTACTTTGGCTTCAATTCTTTCAATATCAGCCCCATACACTGGATTTCTTAGATGCTCTTGATTAGCTCCCAAAGTGTCTTGGATACGTACATTCAGATCTTCCTCAAGTGATGCTAACCTCTCCCTCAGGTTTTGCTCATCATTTGCTCTTGCAGTAGAGGATTCAGGTTGATTCCTCTCTGTGTCCTTTTGAATCTGAATGACCTCTTCAACTTCAGTAGCTTTACCTTTGTCAAACCTCTTCTGCTCTTCAATGTCTGTCTTCTGAAGACTATACAATTTATTCACCAAATCCTCATTCAAAATCACCCATTGGGCAGCATATTCAGATGAAGACATGTCAGATTGTCTGAGCTCATCAAGACCATGTATCTGGCTGAACTAGTTGTTGCATTCACTCAAGATATCAGGGTTATTTGAGTTGTTTGGGTGAGGTTCAGTGTTAGAGGGTGAGATGGTGTGTTGAGGTGATGTTTGTGGTTGTTGTTGCTGTTGATCAAAGGCTTTTAGATGAAAATCATTCACATGAAGCTCTCTGACCATAGCATCAACATGGTTTGTTGGTGGGGAATTCTGGATTTCTTCTGAATCAACAACTTCATTATGTTCTGAAACATCAGAGTGATGTTCAAGTTCTTCATTGTTTTGTTGTTCAGGTTGTGTTTGTTTTTCAGATTGTGGTTGGTAGTCAGAACCTTGATCTTTAGAAGGTTTAGGTGTTGTTTGAACAGGTATTGTTTGGACAGGTTCTGATGAGATATGTGGTTCAGTATGGTTTATTTCTGGTATGGGAGGTTCTGAATAGACAGGTTCTGAGATAAGTTGTTTTAATGTGAGATGGTCTTCAGGACTAGTCTGGGTGGTGTTTGGAGTTGGGTTCTGAAGTTTTGGGTTAGATAATTCACCACTTAAATGATCTTCAAGGATTTGTAAGGGTGAATTACTAGGTTGAGTTGATGATGGTGTTGGTTGAGTATCTTGAGTATTTACAGCAGCAGGTTTAGACAAAGATACATTACCAGAGTTGTCTTTAGTTGAGCCTTCAGCACATTTCTTTTTCTTGAGTCTGACAATTAAAGGTTCATCATCATCTTCACTTTCTTCATCTTTAATAATTACCATATTTGAACTCCCAGCCTTGGATTTGGTTTTTCCTTTACTTTATGCCTTCGTAGCTTCATTATTTTCCACCTTTATTTTCACCAGCCTCTTCCTCTTCTTCTTCAATTCTTCCTTTTCAATCTCAAGCCCTTCACCTTGATTTTCCAGCAGTTGTATGTATTGATTGACAATACCATTTGAGACAGCAGGTATGTCAATCTTATATCTCTTCACCATTGAATCTTCTGAGTGTGGTTGAAGTTCAAATGGATCAGAAGGTTCTACCTCTTTTCCTGCTAGCAAGTTCATGTTGGAGAGGGTGTCCGCAGAGATTGTAGAGGCTCTGATTTTCCTAATCAAATTGTTATGACCAGCAGCTTTGATTATATCTATCACTCCACATTGATAGAAAATCTCACTTAGAATTCTTGGGTAGATGACATGAACATTTGGCTTGGATTGCTTTTGAATAGCACTCACAGCCTTGCAGAGGTGATTGAAGATGTATTTAGCCCAATTCAAATCAAATTTCCTTGTGAGAAAATAGATAAAGTGCCTATGATCCCATGAAAGTTGATCAGAACTTCCACACCTTGGAAATATTGATCCCAAAACTATTCTGGCCAATACCTTCTGAGTAGGTTTAAAATCACCCACCTTGTTGCTTTCACAGCTCTTCCCTTCAGCATAGCACTGTCTGGTCATATTCACTAGAAATTCTGAGTTCTTTGCCTCACTTTGACTATAGGTGTGGTAGATGCCTTTATTGGGAATAGATAACACCTTAGCCAGATTTGAAGCAGTGAGAATCACTTCAAAGCCACAAACAACAGAATGCACCTCAGTCTCTTCAACAACCCTTAATCCCAGTTCTTGAGGAGTCTTGTCCTTATTCTCCAACTTCTCCTTATTCTTTGCATCCAGCTCCTTATTATAATCTTCAATCGTCTTCACTTTGCTTCTAATCCAGAAATCTTTTACCAGAGTAGGATAGATGGGACCATTTAGTAAATTCATGTATCTAAAGCTCCCACTATGATCAATAAAGAACTTTAGAACATCAAAATTATTCTTCCCCAAACTATCAAAGTCCACTGGTTGTTCCATAACCAGGTTTAAAGATTTTCCCTCCATCTTGAGCGACAAATCTGTAGAAAACATCTCTTCGCATGTAGTAGTGTTGATTGGGAAGTTTTTAGGAAACACAAACAGAGAATCTGAAACTGATGTGGATGCTGCCATTTCTGAAGTTAGGGTTTTGGGTTTTGCTAATTTAAGGAAGAAAGAAAGTTTTCTGAGGTCAAGAAGATGAAAGTGTAGGTTGTGAAGGTGTAACATGTGCAAGTGATTAAGTGATTTTGTGTAAAAGCAAAATAAAGCACACATAAAAATTAAATAAAAAAGAAAAGAACCATCACTAACTGTTTCAAACCAATCAGAACGTGTGTACGTGTTGTCCATTTAGCGCCAAAACGTTTCAGTAAAAAAAAAAAATACTTAAACGTTTGCAATTCATTTCCTTTTTCAGAGGCTTAACCTTCAGAGGTTGAAAAGTTCTCATAGTCTGAACTACTTCAGATGATGAAATCTAAAGTACTTCAGAGTCTAAAAACGAATCTTTTAGGACATTTAAAATACATGTTCAGATATGGTTTTTCAAGGTTTTAGTTCTGAACATTTTGTTTAAGTAAGTCAAGTGTCCTAACAAGATATTTTTAACCTTGAATGTTATTCCTCTGAGATGTCATTCAGGAGTTGAGAGTTACTTACCTGATTTTGAAGCTTTGTTGTTTTGATGACATTTTGTTTAATCTCTTTCAAGATCAAAGTCTGGGCAATCATCCCACCATAAAGAGTTGCTATCATCATAGTCTTGTTCAAAACAACCTTCTAATTCTTCATACTCTCTCCTGTTGCTTATGTACTCCATTTCATCTTCTTCTCCATCTGACTCTTCAAAAATGTGCCTTCTATGCACAATTGCTCTCTTTCCATTTACATTCACATGTATCCATGTGATTGGAACATCTAGAGTCTTTGTTTGGCCTGCAATCAAGTAAACTATTTTGTCTCTTGGTACCCACTTACTTGAGGGTCCTAGACTGTTAGTTGCCAAATCTTTATCCTTCATTTGTTTCATCTGAGTACTATCAGATACAAATGTAGTGTAAAGATTAGGGAGTGAGAGGCTTCCAGCAATAGCTGATGAGCTTGGTTCCACTAGTGTTTTATCACTAGAGTATCCAATCCCATTAGTATTGTTGGTTCTAATGTTGCAAAGCATGGAAATAAGTTTAGTTTGATCAGCATTTGTGTTGCAATACTCTTTGAAAGCAGGAGAGTGCTTAAGGGGTTTGCAACACATAGCATATCCTTTCTCAAGATCTTTTGTTTTGACAAAATCTTTTTGAACAAGATCTTCAGAGTGATTTGCTTGCTTACTTAAATTCTCATAGTCTGCTTTAAGCTTTTTATACTTCTGCTGACTATTAAAGGATTTAAGTAAAGCCTTTTCAAGATGTGTCATACCCCATTTTTTGACCGATCGCTTTTGTTCGGCGTTTAAAACCTTTTCTTCCTCTTTGTCATTTCTGACGAAATTTCGGCAGAGAGGTATTTTAAAATACCTCATTTATTTGGTTTTCAATTTATTTTCTTTTTATTATTATTATTATTATTATTATTTTTATTTCATTATTTTTTATTTTATTATTATTATTATTATTATTTATTTTCGTTTTATTATTATTATATATATTATTATTTTTATTTTTATTTTTATTTGTGTTTTTTCCTTTTTGGTGTTTTTGCCAGTTATTTTAAAGAGTCCATATCTGGTTTTTGTCCTGGTCCAAGCCCAAAGGGGAAATTTTGTCCAAATGGGAAAAAAATTCATCTGCTAAACCCTAATTCTGACACACTATTTATAGTGCATTTATTGCACAGGTCCCAAGGTCAAGGAATTCATCCAGTAGCCACAGAAACAAAAACAATAACATTTTTCTTCACTTTTCAGATAAAAAATCACAAAAAATCCAAAAAAACAGAAATAAAAAAAAATCAAAAAACAATATCATCATCTCGTTCATCAACCAAAAACCCAGAACTCAGAATATCATCACAAATTATCACCACCATCACTCTTCATCAAACCAAACCAACAACCAAAACATTCATCAACAAAACTGAATCAAAAAAACCCATAATCATCAATCAAGAACCCGAAAAAGCAAAAAAAGCAGAAAACCGAAATAAAAAATGCAAACCCAGGAACTAAATCATCATCATCGGTCACGAACAGAAATAAACTGAAACCAAACCCATAAGCAAAAACTGAATCGAAAAAGAAAGGAGAAGAAGAAGATGAATCAGACTAAGACAAAACGAAAGGCTGAATTGTTTCTTCCGTTTTCTTTTTTCTCTCGATTTGGAATGCTTGTTTAAATTTTAGGATTTTTGAGTTTGTATTTGGGTTTAAGATTTGGATTTGGGTATATTTGATGTTGAAGGTTTTTAAAAACATGGAGTTTTTGAGGGAGTTTAGAAATGGCCGAGAGAGGGTTTGAGAAAACCAGCGGCGGAGAGGAGTAAGAGAGAAGAAGAGAAATTTTATGTTTTTTTTTTAGGGTTTTCCTTTTATAACCCCCGCTTTGATCCTGTGCGCGCAGGTGCACGATCTTACGGTACGCCTGCGCGCCTATGACCTTCTGTTTCCCATCAGACATCCCTGATCTAATTTTCTCTTGTTTAAATCAGAACCGTCTGATCAATCAGACGGCTCTGATTCTGTTTGACTGTTTTACTTCACACACCCCCAGTTGGGCAACACCCCCCAGTTGGGCCTAAACCCCTGGTTTGCTTTTTGCACCCCCTTTTATTTTCATTTTAATATTTGCACCCCTTCTGTTTTTTGTTTTATTTCTTTTTATTTTTTTATTTTTGCCCATGATAAAAGTGCTTATGGAATGTGCTTCAATAAGCTATTAAATCCAAAATAAGCACTAATTTGAGGCCTTTTTGTGTTATTTGCCCTAATTTATGTTTATCTATTTTTGCTTAGTTCTCTATTATTGTTTGTTAATCTAACATTTAATTTATTGCCTAATTAATTAACTATTTATTTTATTGCAAGGACCTTAGTATGTATTTTTAGGATTTGATGTAAATATTAAATAAAAATTACATAGCATCCTCTTGCATTCATTTCATGTTTATTTTCTCGCAAATACCTTAGAATGTAATTAGGAATAAATGTACACTATAAATGAAAAAATTGCATCTCATGCATATTTATTTTATTACTTTCCGTCAAAGCGTTAGAATATTAATTCCGAGGGAAAAACACCGTTTTGATCAAAATATCATTACGAATTGTCTTCGCGCTTAATTTGCTTATTGCGACGTTAGTATTATTTTTCGCGCTACCTTTTTATTAATTTGGAACCCAACATTCCAATTGAAATAATTAGTCACTTTTTTAATCAAAAAATGAGGTCAACACCTCTTCAAAAAATGTTCAAGCAATTTATTCTCACCATGCATAAAAATATTTTGTCATCATACATTTTCAAAACTTTGGACTTTAAACCAAACGTTTCTTTTTATCGTGAAAACCATGGATTTTAACACAAAAGTTCTTTTTCATCGCAAAACTTGGATTTTAAACCAAGTGTCTTGGACTTTAAACCAACGGCGTTTTTCTATCGCTAAAACCTTGGATTTTAACCCAAGAGTTCTTTTTATCTCAAAGTTGGATTTTAAACCAAGTGGCATTGGATTTTAACCCAAGCGCCCTTTTTATCGTGAAAACCTTGGATTTTAACCCAAGAGTCTTTTTTTTTTCGCAAAACTTGGATTTTAAACCAAGTGCCTTGGACTTTAAACCAATGGCTTCTTTTATCGCTAAAACCATGGATTTTAAACCAAGTGTCTTTTATCACTCAAAACCTTTTCTCAACAAACCTTGGATTTTAAACCAAGTGTCCGCGTCTTATTTCGTAATCAAATTTCAATCAATTTAACCATGTAGACTTTCTTCACAAACTAACATCAATCAAACTCACATTTTGCCACTTTTGGCTTTTTGGTCTTTAAAACCATTTTTAAAACTTTAAAATCAAACAAACAAATTTACTCGTAATTTTTACCCCGAACTACGGTGGTTTGATCCCTCGGGTACGTAGGCATGATACTTGTCTCTCCAATCAATAAAATCAACAAAAACATTTTTCTTCTTTTTCATCACTTTAAACTTTTTTTATCATCACTTTAATTCCTACACTTACACATTTTTACAAGCAATTAAAAATAAAGCGGAAAGTTAGAAATAAAAACAAGAGGTTCCTATAGAGTACTATAGATACTTAAGGTGCTAGTACCTTCCCTTCGTATAACTAACCCCCGAACCTTGATCTCTAAAATAGGGTTTTTTCGAACTTTTTCCCTTTCCCTCGGATAAATTAAAGATCGGTGGTGGAATATTAAATTGCGATTCGAAGTTAATTAATAACTCGACATCCAAAAATCACCGCGACAAGATGCTTGATCAATTTTGCTTTGGAGAAACGAGAGTATACCGATTCATTCTTCTCTTGATGTTGTCTATGTTCTCAGGTTCTGACTCTCCAAAAGAACTTGAATCTTCAGAGTCTGAACCATCTTCAAAACTTGATCCTTCAGCTCCTGGTGCTCTTTCAGATTCACCTTCAGAGAAGTTGTCTAGCTCATCCCAGGTCGTCATTCCTTTAGCCAGTTTTCCTCTAAACTTCTTGAAGTTGTACCATCTTTGAAGTTTTCTTGAAAACCTCTCAAGATACTCTTCATCAGGTTCTTCAACAAGATCTTCTTGTTCCAATGCTTGCTTTCCTTTCCTTGCTGCTTCTGCTTCTGCTTCTTCACTTCTCAACTCTTCTTTTTCTTTCAGAGCCAATTCATGAACTATGAGTAAATCAATCAATGATTCAGGACTCATTGAATTGATGTCTTCAGTTTCCTCTATTGTATTTGAAATTTCAATCCAATTCAGAGGCAAACTACTCATCATTTTGCTTACAAGCTCTTTGTTGCTGAGTTTGTTGTTGAAGTCTTCAAGCTTGCTTGAGATAGCTTGAAATCTTAAGCTCATTTCTCCAATGCTATCATTTTCTTCCATTCTGAACTCCTCATATTGATCTAACAGACCATTTACTTTTGCACTCTAAATGCTTTCATTATCATCACTAGTGAAGCAAATAGTAGTGGTTGTAGATTCAATATTAGAAGTTTGTTCAGCCCCTGATGTGGAAGGATTTTGATTGTTGCTCAGATCTTCATTTATATTCAGTCCATCTTCAACTTCCTTGATAAGATCAGCAACTTGTTGAAATAGCTTCTGCTTCCAATCATCCAATTGTTGAGCCATGGTGTTTTTTCTCCTTAGGATCTTGACTGTCTCACTGTTAAGTGATTTCTAACAGAACCAGAGCTCTGATGCCAATTGAAGGAGCGTGGAGAAAACACAAGAAGGGGGGGGGGGGGGGGGGTTGAATTGTGTTTTAGATATTTAAAAACTTTTCAAGATATATATTTGTATCTATCAGAGTCTTTAAGCACAGCGGAATGATTAACACAACCAACTTGAAATTAAGAGAATGATGGAAGAGCAAATGAGAGAGTGAGAGAGTGAAAGAGACACAAGAATTATACTGGTTCTCCTCACAAAACGAGAGTACTCCAGTTCCCTTGCACTTCCAAGGGATTTCACTATAATCACTAAGATTACAATTCAAATGCTCAAGCACACAAGCAAGAGACTTCTTTGCTCTAGGTCACACAAGACAAAGAGACTTCCTTGCTCTAGTCACACAAGACAAGAGTCTTCCTTGCTCAGAGTCACACAAGACTAAGAGACTTCCTTGCTCCAGTCACACAAGACAAGAGACTTCCTTGCTCAGAGTCACACAAGACTAAGAGAGATCAGAAGCTATCTGCTAGTCAAGAGTTATTCAGAAGATGAAGACGTTCAGAAGCTGAAATACGAAGGACTATCAGAGGCCATTTATTCAAGACCAATCAGACTCCAAGACATCAAAGGTTCATCAGAAGCAAAGGAAATTCCCCTAGTCATCAGAAGGGCTACATCAACTACTCTTATCAAGCCTGATGATTTGTTTAAGGACAACTAATTACAACGGTCACAAAGGATGTGATCCTACTCTCTCTAGGAGCTAGTTGTACCTTATTACTATATTTTGGACAAACAGTAAAGGTAAAGCTTAACTGTAAAGAAGACGTGGCTTTACTCAAAGGATATTCAAAGACTACAGCTGTCCATTTTGCAACGGGAATTTCTCCAACGTCTCAATGTCTTTCTCAACTCATATAAATATGCAAAAGAAAGAATTGATGACTAAGGACCTTCATAGAAAATATCTCTCAGAATAGAGTGAGAATAAAAGAATTGTAATAGAAAATATCTCTCAAATTAAGTGAGAATTGAAACTAGCTCAAGCCTCTGAAGTTATTATCTTGTAATAAGTTTAAGCTTAGAAGTTAGTATTACTCCTGCGTGAGTAATTGATAAGTCTCAATCTTAGTGATTAGAGAAAAGTAAGTCTCTTAGTCTTGTGTGACTCTTAGCAAGGAAGTCTCTTAGTCTTGTGTGACTCTGAGCAAGGAAGTCTCTTGTCTTGTGTGACTTGAGCAAGGAAGTCTCTCTGTCTTGTGTGACCTAGAGCAAGGAAGTCTCATGCTTGTATGCTTGAGCATCTGAATTGTAATCTTAGTGATTATAGTGAAATCCCTTGGAAGCAAGGGGACTGGAGTAGTCTCAATTTGTGAGGGGAACCAGTATAAATTGTTGTGTCTCTTTCTCTCTCTCACTCTCTCATTTACTCCTTCATCATTCACTCAGTTTAAAGTTGATTGTGTGAACTATTCCACTGTGCTTAAAGACTCTGATAGATTCAATATCTAGAAAAGTTTTTAAATATCTAAAACACAATTCAACCCCCCACCCCCCCCCCCTTCTTGTGTTTTCTCCACGCACCTTCAGTGGTCTGTTCATGAGTCCTCCTTTTCTGTCCATCTTGCCAGAAAGTATCTTCCCTGGAGCTCACCCAATCACCTAGGGTGCCTGCTCTGATGCCAATTGAAATTCTGGCACGCGAGGGACCAATGTGGTGCACGATGTTGCAACACTGGTCCTCCTGGACATACAATAATAAAACGACAGAATTTAATAAACACAAGTTATTGTTAACCCAGTTCGGTGCAACTCACCTACTCTGGGGGATACCAATCCAGGAAGGAAATCCACTATGGTAAAGTTGTTCAAAGCTCTCCGCAAACGCCCCGTTCACAGCTTATCACCTAGCAACTACCCGTATAGATTTCTACTCAAGAATGTCCTAAGTATGAGACCCCTCTCACTTCCCCTCAACCGCACAACCTGTGGATTTTTAATTCTGTTCCTAACAAACAAATCACACTCTGTGCTTAAAAGCTTAAGAGTGAACACCTTATTCTTAATCAAGTATCAATCGTGATACTCAAAAGAATAACTAGGATCTAAACTAAATCCTAAGCCTAAAACTTCTCAATCGCTCTATAGCGTTTGTATCTTCAATGGTTTCAGGTGCTCTTCAACGATTGAAGCTTGCTTCTTTATATAGAGTTCTGAATCTTCTTTGGCTTCATGAAGAATAGGATCGTTTGTTGCAAACTAATCTTTTGATTTAAATTCGTTTGCCCAAAAAGATAATTTGTTACACAAACAATTAATATTTGTTTGTTTTATCTTTTTAAATCTTCCGCTTTAGATCAACGATCCACTTGACGAAACAAATAATATTGATTTTTTTTTATCCTTTAACAAACAAATAATATTGATTTGTTTTTATCTTTTAGCAAACAAATAATATTGATTTGTTTTTATCTTTTACCAAACAAATAATATTTGATTTGTTTTTATCCTTTTAAAGCTCCAGCTGTAGATCTTCAATCTTCAACTAACAAACTTGTTCCTTGTTGAATAAGGAAGCGCCAGTTTGTTTCTTCAATCCTTCAAACATATCCGCGCGCTAGATCAAGATAAGGATAAAACGCGTTATCAGGCCGTGGTTCCCAATGTTACTGCATTGGAACCCACATTTGGCCTTAGGCTTATTTTACCAAAAATGAAGCCAATCTTCAAAACTCAACATATAGTAAGACTCTTGCTGTGTGATCTGGAGCATCTGTTGAAGTCTCTTGCTGTGAGCTTGAGCAAATTGTGTAATCTTGGTGATTATAGTGAAATCTCTTGTTGAAGAATAAGGGGGCTGAGTACTCTCAGGTTGTGAGGGGAACCAGTATAAAATCTTTGTGTGTTCTCTCTTTCTCTTTCATCCCCTCAATCTTGCTTCTGACCTTATTGTGTGTTTGAGTAATCCGCTTCCAAAATAGACTCTGATAGATCTTGTAATCTTGAAGAAAATTTTAAATCTCCAAAACACAATTCAACCCCCCCTCCTCTTGTGTTTTTCACACCTTCACAAAGTACCCTAGGATTCAAGTACATGTTCAATTCATTCCCACTATATATGCCTACGATAGAAATCCTCATGCCTATGAATTAACATTCAAAGTACCCATAGTTCACTCAATTCATACACATTCACCTTAAACAAATACTAACTTGAGTGTTAGTGGCAGACTTTGACATGAATCTTTAAGGGAGCCAATCAATGCACAAATATATAATAAAAAAATTTCTTGATATTTTTTTAGGCCTATCATATAATATATTTATTTATAGATATATTCATCTGAAATTGATAATGGTGGAATGGATATAGGTGTCTATTTTGCTGGATATATCAATTTTAGTTTAAATTTTTTATGTTGCAAAAAATAAAAATAGAAATAACAAAAATTAAATAGGCATGGATCCAACTCATGCATTGACTGCTCATATGTGGGTGAATGCAGTGCAGTATAAAAGGACCAACGGCATATAAAAGACCAACTGCATTCAAACCTGATTTGTTTTAAAACTAAATTGACTTAACTACATATTTGATCCCTTACGTTTATTTTAAGTTTCAATTTAATCCCTTATGTTTAAAAAGTATCAATTTAGTCCCTTACGTTTTCGTTAAGTTTCAATTTAGTCCTTTTCGTCAGTTTTGTGACATGTGACAGTCAGTTGTATATATGGACAGACACTTGGAGACACTGACACATGTATAGTTCAAACGGTGTTAGTGAAAAAACTAACGGAAAGGACTAAATAGAAACTTAACGAAAATGTAAGGGACCAAATTAATAATGTTTAAACATAAGGGACTAAATTGAAATTTAAAATAATCGTAAGAGATTAAATGTTTAGTTAAGCCAACTACATTTTAAATTTAAATTTGAATTTAAAATTTTAACTATCCGATCTTGATTGAAAGATCAATATATACTAACTTCATGTAATATGACAGCACCGGTTCCATTTTGTAGTGTCATCACCACAAGCAACCTCACTCTCACCACAAAAGTTGTTCCGTTTTGTCCGTTCAGAACAGTGACACGTCTGTGGCTTATGGATTCAGTATTGTATTGCACACTTGATGTATTTTCTAAATAGTATACAATAATTAATATTATTTTTTCAATGTTTCATCAATATTTGATCTCTCGTTTATTTCATGCTTTAAAAATTAATTCATCCACATTTATAATTGGCTGAAATGATTCTTCTACAACATGAATATATACCATTCGTGCGGAAACTAAGTTATTATTTAAATTCTACGATTTTATCATATATAATCTTAATATTATTAACATATAATTGAAGAGGCTAAGTTTGATCATGCCAAAATAAAGGCTTGGAGTAAACATAACTAATGATAAAGTCGTATAAAACTTTCAACAATGTCTTAAGGCAATTCACTAACAGAAACAACCAACAACCCAAGTTATATATTTTTGGTAGAGACTAGGATATCCACCGCTGAAAGCAGTGATTATTCCCCTCGCTAGATTGGAGACACCTCAAAGGATGGGATAGCTAGTCCAGAGATTTAAAGTTGCTCCATACTCAAGGCGAGGATCAAACCCTCGACACAACCCAAGTTATATATAAAGTAGAGAAATGACGGCATACATGATTTTATTATAAATTATCAAAACATATCTTTTATAAATAAGATTAGAATTGAATGTAATACACTCTTGAGATATATAATATTTCAGTACAAATAAAGAAAAACAATTTCACACGTCGATATGATGCTGGATTGGGCTCTATTAATAATATTCTTAATTATCGAAACACAATTACACGTAACAAGTATTAGTTGTTCTTGCAAGTTTTCATGCAAGAATTCACAACCGCATTAAGACTAAGAGCATCTGCAAAAAAAAAAAAAATTTCAAATCATGTGAGAAATATCATAAATTAAATCAATAACTAATTAATATATAGTAATTAATAAAACATGTAAAGTATATGATCATACCAATATTAATATTTTTGGACTTGGAATAAGCACAACTTGTCGTACATTCATATGCGCTTTCGGAGAATGTGTTTTGGCACGTTAATCCACAACCTACAACACAAGCTAGGTAAGCTGAAAAATTGTTCAATTGATCTTTACAGTTGAAAGCACATTTGCCAAGGCAAATGATTTCTCCAATGGGATTTGTTGGCGGAGGAGCATCATCGGCATTTGTCAAACCAAATATAATCATTGTTATAGTCATCAACGTAATCATAACAATATTTTTCATCTCACTTTTTGCCATAACCATCTTTTGTGAGTAAAAATTGATTTTCTGTTAATATATATTTGGTTGGATGATTTGAAGTTGAAAAACCAACCTCCTTTTATAAGCAAAGAAAGATGTATATTAAGTACATATTCACATTTCATAAAATTTACATCAGACTTGTAATGGAAATATAGTAGCAACATAATTAGTAATTATCTAATAATTTAATTTTACATTTATTGATTATAATTTTTTTGGATATATGTTTTTTTTCTAACCATATATGTGTAATGTTATTAAAAAAGAATAAAATTGTGAATTATATATATAATTATTTTGATATTCTTATAAAATATTAGCAATTTAGTATTATTTGTTTCATACAAAAACATTGATATATATGATTTGATAATCTTTGTTTTCAATTTTAAAGGCAATCAATTTTTTGGTATTAATAATTAATGTTTTATCATTTTTTTTTGGCTGGTAGACGAAATGGCAAAGTCGTTGTAAACTGACACACACAAAGTGGAGTGACTATGGATCGAACCCCGATCATGACGTCTAACACTAATAATTTTGATATTTCTAAGATTTGAGATAGGATTTGTGGACAATGATTTAAGTTAATAATAATAAATACAATTTCTTTTCTATATTATTGTTTATTTATTCTATTTATTCTATTTTTAACTGTGAGACCAACAATGAAGTTGGTCCAAGTGGTAAGAGTTTCAAACCCCTTAAGCATATGGTGACGAGTTCGATTCATGTCTCCTATATATGGAAAAAATAAAAATTGGTTCGAAGGGGAAAACTGTTCCTGACTAGCCAAAGGTTTGTCAGATAAGTGATCCATTCTATATCAAGCCTATTAATATTCTCCATATTATCACTAAGCATGATGCCCTCAACATGACGTTGTTGGAATAAGAATATGGTTCTTAAAACAAACCTCGAGAGAAGTGCTATAAGAAGTTAATTAATTTCTTTCAGAATCTACTCTTGTCATGAAGTGCACTTCTCAACGTTCAAATTTAAATGTGACAAAGCTCCAAGTCAATGCATCTGAAGAAGGAGCGTCTAGACAAGTGTAAATGTTTACTTCTTTTATGCAAACATTGTGGTCTCCAAGAAGTGAGTAGTGGTAGCTCTTTACCTCTTTTGGAATAAGGTTAAAAGTCCACTACCATATCAGCAAAGATTGCGCTGACATCTCTATCTTCTACAACGGTCATTCTCAACGTCTACAATTCACTTGCCTATAAATACAAGACGAATTTTGACTGAAAAACTACAGAACTGAATTACAACGAACACACAATTGCATACAAAAATATTCAAAGCTATCAACGAAAAACACACGCACAAGACTCTTACTCAGAAAGCCTTACCTTTAAGAAATTCTAATACTCTGTATTTGATTAAGTCTGAAAGAGTTCTAGTCTTAGGTGCAAATTGTTTTCACTCTATCTTATTTTATATAAGATTTGAAGTCTCTTGCTTGTGTGCTTGAGCAACTTTGTTGAAGTCTCTTGCTTGTGTGCTTGAGCAGTGTTGAAGTCTCTTGCTTGTGTGCTTGAGCATTTGTATAATCTTGTGTGATTATAGTGAAATCTCTTGGAAGTATAAGAGGACTGAACTACTCTCGTTTGTGGGAGGAACCAGTATAAAATTGCTTGTCTCTCTCTCTGACTGTTTTGTTTTATTTTTTTTTATCCCGATGCAAACTTGTGTGATTATAGTGAAATCTCTTGGAAGTATAAGAGGACTGAACTACTCTCGTTTGTGGGAGGAACCAGTATAAAATTGCTTGTCTCTCTCTCTCTAACTGTTTTGTTTTATTTTGTTTTTATCCCGATGCAAACTAGTTTTTAAGAAAAAGTTTTAAACTTGTCAAAACATAATTCAACCCCCCCTTCTTATGGTTTTCACACCTTCAGACGTCGCTTCAAGGATGAATAACCATTCCTTGTTGGAACAGTAATATGTCTTATGCTACATTATCTATAGCGGATAAATGACACAAAGAGGAGATATTTATGACTCATTCCATTCACATATGAAGGACCCATAAAAGCAGTTATGCACATATTTCCCCAACAAATATGCATGAGTATTCAAACTCAAGGTACACATGAAGGTGTGAAAAACACTAGAAGGGGTGGTTGAATTGTGTTTTTAAAACAATTGTTTTTTCAAACTTTGAGAGGCTTAAAAGAGTTATATGCAATAGATTAAACAAGATAAAACATAATGTAAAAGAGCTAGGGAGAGAGAGATGAACACACACAGATGTATACTGGTTTCCCTCACAAATCGGGAGTACTCCAGTCCCCATGCACTTCCGAGTTCACTATAATCACAAAAGGTTACGCAAATGCTCAAGCACACATTAAGAGACTTCCAATGCTCAAGTTACACTTAACAAGAGACTTCTAAAGCAAGAAACTTCGCTAACTTAAATGAATAATTTCATATAGAGTTTGATAAATCAAAGCTGAAGGTGAAAAATACAAGAAGGGGGGGGGGGGGTTGAATTGTGTTTTGAAAAATTAATTCTTTTACTAGAAAACAGAATGAAACGCAATGGATGAAAGAAGCTAGACAAAACGCAAAACACAAAAGACAATGAGAGAGAGAGAAGGAGTGCACACACAGAAATTTTATACTGGTTCCTCTCACAAAACGAGAGTAGTCCAGTCCCCTTGCACTTCCAAGGGATTTCACTATAATCACAAAGATTACACAACTAATGCTCAAGCACACAAGCAAGAGACTTCCTTGCTCTAGGTCACACAAGACAAAGAGACTTCCTTGCTCAAGTCACACAAGACAAGAGACTTCCTTGCTCAAGTCACACAAGACAAGAGACTTCCTTGCTCAAGTCACACAAGACAAGAGACTTCCTTGCTCAAATCACACAAGATAAGAGACTTCCTTGCTCAAGTCACACAAGACAGGAGACTTCGCAAACTAACTTAATACACAGATTAAGTAGGACTGAAAGTTCTAAGCTAGACTCTCTAAACACTAAGTTCAGAGCCTACAATATCAAAAGATATTTTACTTAAAAGGTTACACAAGAAAGAATAACAACAGTTCACAGCTTGAATACAATTTGAATCTTTCTCTGAGTTTAGATGATCTTCCAGTAGTCTTTTCTCTATCAGAATGTCTTCTATTTATACTCTAGGTATAAAGACGTTGAGAAAGGACCGTTGGTTGTACAATCATCTTTTTGTTGATAAGACCGTTGTACTATTCCATTAGTTATGAGCTGTATTTCTTCAGAGAGTGTTCTTCAGAATCTGATAATAACATTTCTTTGATCTTCTGAATGATGTACGCAAGTTTCAGACGTTGTTTCTTTCTTTGGCATCTGAGGACTTCTTCAGAGGCTCTGAAGCTTCTTGCTTCTCAGTGTCTTAACGCTTCAGACTGTGTCCTTCAGAGGCTTAAATGATGATCTGAGTGGATAAGATTTTTACTTTGTTCCTGCACGCTGGATCATTCATTAGTAATATCAATTGTCCATTTAATACAATGTTATCATCAAAACTTAGGGTGTTTTATAACTAAAACTCATTTTGTTCCAACAATCTCCCCCTTTTTGATGATGACAAACATAAGTATTAAATACAATTGTTGTTGATTAAATTAATTATGTCAACATCAGGTTGTTGAGGTTTGTAAGCTCCCCCTGAGTCTGATAAACCATTAGGGTTAGGTTTGCAAGCGCCCCCTAAGTTTTATCCAGAATTAAGTTGAATCAGTATAAGAACAATTTGATAAACTTGATTGTATCTACATACTTAACTCTCAGAGTGTGAGGTTTGCAATCTCAACTCCTGAGTCTGATAAAAATAATTAAGAGCACAATCTTAACTACCTTCATCTATGCAAACACAATTATGTTTATTAATTTTTCTCCTTATCAATTAAGTTTATAAACATTTAACAAGATAAGAAAGAGATTAGATTCTTATTTAAGACAGTTTCAGATTATTATTTGAGTAGGTATTTTAAAAAAATACACCACTACTGACACAATTGTACAACTAATACTCCCCCTTTTGTCATTAGCAAAAAGTTGTAAAACAATTAGTAAATGAAGTGTCTCTGATCCCAATTTAGAGAGTCACTACCAACGTCCCTAGGAAGAATTGATGAGAAAACAATCTTCGCAAGAACTTTTTCTTTATCATTCAGATGACCAACTCTATTTGACATCTTCTGACCCTTGAAGCAGAGTCTGGCCATATCATTGAGATACACTGACTTTCTCCCAGATGTTGCAGTGTAGAGTCTGACAATTCCAGAGTTGGGAAGACCCATCATTTTGGCCAAATTGCTTCTTGTTAATACAACTGGAAATCCACCAATACTTGAACGTATCTCTGTCTCTGTGAATTTTCTCAGACCCAATTCCACTCTTGATTTTCCTTTATTTTCCATTGGGTTTTGATCAATCACACGTTGAAGTTCTGCATTTGCATCCACCAACGTAATTACTTCACTCTTTCTCCATAAATCATACACCAAATTTGAGTAGATAGGACCATTAAGCATATCCAAGTAGTGCCCCCAGCCTTGTTCAGTAAATAACTCTTTATAGTCATGCCCATTGACTCTTAAGGCTTCAAAGTCTATTAGCCTTTCCATAACCAATTTACTTTCTTCAAAACGAAGATCCATTGTTGCATCCTTAAGAAAGGAATCTTGTGCCATTTTACTTTTGTTGACGTTCTGATGAACAAACTCCTGAAGAGCAACCTCATGCTCATCAGTAGGTTTGTTACATCCTGTGCACCCATTTTCAAGTTCTTCAATTTTGATTAAAGAATTTTTATATAGAGCTTGAAAATGTTCAGCTTTCTTTGCTAACTCATCCTTTTGTGTTTTTAAAAGTTTTAGTTTAGAGGATGATTTAGCAAACTTGCTTAGAGACATACCAAGGTAGGTTAAAAGTTGTTCTTTAGAATAATTTAAAAATACCTGTTCAGATTCATCAGAGTCTGATCCATCAGAGTCTGATCCTTTAGAGCAGACCCTTCAGAGTTTGATTCTCCAGAGTCTCCATCAGCTGTAGCCATCAGAGCCACATTTGCTTCTTCATCATCACTGTCTGAGGATGTTTCCAGATTCTCAAACGTTGCCATTAAGCTCTTCTGGAATTTCCTCTTGTAGCTCTCTCTCTTGCTACTGAACTTCTTGTTTTTGTCCTTTGATGATGCTTCAGGACATTCAGGATGTTTGTTACACTTGAAGCAGTTTGTCATACCCCATTTTTTGACCGATTACTTTTTGTTCGGTGTAAAAACCGGCTTTTCTTTCCTTTGTCGTTTCTGACGAAATTTCCGCAGAGAGGTATTTTAAAATACCTCATTTATTTGGTTTCATTTTATTTTCTTTTTGTTATTATTATTATTATTATTATTTTTATTATTTCTTTATTCCTTTTTTTATTTTTATTATCATTTATTTTCGTTATTA
The DNA here is from genome assembly GCA_951799995.1 of Trifolium subterraneum. NCBI lineage: Eukaryota > Viridiplantae > Streptophyta > Magnoliopsida > Fabales > Fabaceae > Trifolium > Trifolium subterraneum. The sequence goes on along the minus strand of OX637462.1, from coordinate 35,027,070 downwards.
TTATTATTATTATTATTATTATTATTATTATTATTATTATTATTATTATATATATTATTATTTTAATTTTTATTTGTGTATTTTTTCCTTTTTGGTGTTTTTGCCAATTTTTTAAAGAAGTCCAGATATGTGTTTTTTGTCCAGGCCCAAAGGGGCAATTTTGTCCAAATAGGGAAAAAATTCATCTGTAAACCCTAGGTTTGACACAGTATTTATACTGTGCACAGTTTCCAAGTCAGGGTAGAAAGGAGATTCATCAGCCGCAGATCTTCTTCTTCCTTTCCAAAAAATTAAACTCAGAAAAAAAAAATCAAAAAAATCTCAAACCAAAATCCAGAATCAACAAATTAAATTCCATCATCATACACAAACCACAGAACCTTCCTCAAACCCAAATCATCATCACCGTTGTAAATCATAACCACGAACCCAGAAACCCAAACTTCATCATCATCACAAATCAACAAACATACATCCTTTTTTCCCAAAAACAAACCAAATCAAACCCAAAACCAAGTCCAAATTCAGAGAATCAGAACCAACAAACCTTTTTTCATTCTTTCAAAACCAGAACAGAAAACGAACCAAAACCTCTTCCTTTCCAAAATCAAATCAAAACAGAATCAAAACGAATAAGAAGAGGAAGAATCCAGAACTGAAAACGAAACAGAAACAGAGAAGAAGGAAACCGAAATCTAAATCGCAAACACTAAACAGAATCAAAACAAAAATCGCAGAACAGAGAGGAAGAAGAATAAGAACAAAAGCATCACCAAAGGTTGATTTCTTCTTTCCCTTTCCATTCTTTTTCCCGATCCGGCCTTTGGGTCATTGTTTTGTTTATTTCGAGTTGAAATTTGGGTTTAGGTGTTGATTGTGTTTAGTTTTGGTGGTGAAGTTTTGTTAAAAAAATGGAGTTTTGAAAAAGAAAAAGTGGCCGAGAAAGAAGAAGAGTCGCGGCGGCCATGAGAGGAGGAAGAGAGATTTTGATTTGTAATTTTGTGATTTTTTTAGGGTTTTCTGTATATATATCCCTTTCCTGATCCCGTGCGCGCAGGTGCACGTCCTTACGGAGCACCTGCGCGCCTATAACCCTCTGTTTCCCATCGTACGTTCCTGATCTCTTTTATCTGTGATTAAATCAAAGCCGACTGATCAATCAGACGGCTCTGATCTGATTTTCGCATTTTACTTCACACACCCCCTTTCGGCCCAAAGTTGCTTTTTGCACCCCCTTTTCTGTTGTTATTGATATTTGCACCCCCTTCTGTTTTTTTTATTTTATTTTTGCCTATGATAAAAGTGTTTATGGAATGTGCTTCAACAAGCTATTAAATCCAAAATAAGCACTAATTTGAGGCCTCTTTGTTTTATTATTAATTGCTCTAATTTATGTTTCTCTATTTTGCTTAATTCTTTATTATTGCTTGTTAATTTAACATTTAACTTATTGCCTAATTAATTAACCATTTATTTTATTGCAAGGACATTATATTGTATTTTTAGGATTTAATGTAAAAATTTAAATAAAAATTTCATAGCATCCTCTTGCATTCATCTCATATTTATTTTTCTTGCAAATACCTTAGATTGTAATTAGGAACAAATGTACACTATAAATGAAAAACTTGCATCTCATGCATATTTATTTATCGCTTTCCGCAAAATCGTTAGTATATTTAATTCCGAGGAAAAAGACACCGTTTTGATCAAAATATCATTACGGATTGTCTTTGCGCTTAATTTGCTTATTGCGACGTTAGTTTTATTTTTCGCGCTACCTTTTACTAATTTGGAACCCAACATTCCAATTAAAATAATTAGTCACTTTATTCTCAAAAATGAGGTCAACACCTTTTCAAAAAAATAGTTAGTCATTTTATTCTCAAAAAAAGTCAACACAATTTCTTTTCAACATCATCAAGCATCAAAATATTTTGTCATCATACATTTTTCAAAGCTTTGGACTTTAAACCAAACGTTTCTTTTATCGCGAAAACCTTGGATTTTAAACCAAGAGTCTTTTTCATCGCAAACTTGGATTTTAAACCAAGTGCCTTGACTTTAAACCAACGGCGTTTTTTTATCGTGAAAATCTTGGATTTTAACCCAAGTGTTCTTTTTTTATCGCGAACTTGGATTTTAAACCAAGTGTCTTGGACTTTAAACCAATGGCTTCTTTTATCGCTAAAACCTTGGATTTTAACCCAAGTGTTCCTTTTTCTCGCTAAAACCTTGGATTTTAAACCAAGTACATTTTCTTCATTCATACATATTTAATCATGCATAAACCTTGGATTTTAAACCAAGTGTCTTTTATCACTCAAACATTTTCTCAATAAACCGTGGATTTTAAACCAAGTGTTCGCGTCTTCTTTCATAATCAAATTTCAATCAATTTAACCATATAGACTTTCTTCACAAACTAACATCAATCGAAATCACATTTTGCCACTTTTGGCTTTTTGGTCTTTAAAACCATTTTCAAAAACTTTAAAATCAAACAAATAAATTTACTCGGCTTTTTACCCCGAACTACGGTGGTTTGATCCCTCGGGTACGTAGGCATGAGACTTGTCTCTCCAATCAATAAAATCAACAAAAAACATTTTTCTTTCTTTTTCGTCACTTTAAACTTTTCTCGATCACTACTTTAGTTCCCATACTTACACATTTTTACAAGCAATTAAAATTAAGCGCAAAGTTAGAAATAGAAACAAGAGGTTCCTATAGAGTACTATAGATACTTAGGGTGCTAGTACCTTCCCTTCGTATAACCAACCCCCGAACCTTGTTCTCTAAAAATAGGGTTTTTTCGAACTTTTTCCCTTTCCCTCGGATAAATTAAAGATCGGTGGTGGAATATTAAATTGCGATTCGAAGTTAATTAATAACTCGATATCCAAAAATCACCGCGACACAGTTCTTCTCTTCTCTAGTGAACATGGCAAATTCCTCATCTTGTTCATCTTCTTGATCATCTGAAGAAGAATCCTCCTCAACCTCCAGAGTTTTAGCCTTGAATGCTCTTGAAGATTTTTTGGTTGAAGTTAAGGCTACTGATCTTTCCTTCTTCTTCACAGCATCAGCATTCAATACCATCTCATGGCTCTTGAGATTTCTGATGAGTGATTCAAGAGTGATTTTCTCAAGATCCTTAGCTTCTTCAATAGCTGTGACCTTAGGTCTCCATTTGTCAGTCAAGCTGTTCAAAATCTTCCACACATGATCAGAGGTTGTATAGCTTTTCTTCAGAATCCTGAGATTAGACACCAGAGTCTGAAATCTAGAAAACATGGTCTCAATGTCTTCCTCAGGTTTCATGGTAAAAAGCTCATACTGCTGAACCAGTAGTCTTGCTTTGGCATTCTGAACTTGCCTATTACCATCATAGTTTGAGCAGAGAGAGTCATACATAGCTTTAGCTATAGATCAATATCCATTATTTTGGTATATATATTCATCATGAGATATGTCTGACATCATGATTTGTTTGACTTTGTTGTGTTTAGAAAATATCTTCTTGTTCTCAACAGACAATGCTCTCTTCTGTGCTAACGTAATCTTACCATCAGGACCTATTCCATCAATAGGTACTCCTTCTTCTATCAGGTCCCAAAGCTCATCATCAATTTCATTGACATAGTGGTAAATGCTATCTTTCCACCATTCAAATCTTAGAGCATCACCACTAAAGATTGGAACCTTTTTATTGCTGGAATCATGATTAGATGCTAACGAGGTAGAAGTCATGTTGTCGTAGTTGTATTGAACTTGAGATAGATTTGAAGCAGTAGGTGTAGGTGTAGGTGTAGGTGTAGATGTGGATTCCCCAGACATACAGTGTTTTTCAAAGATCTTTTACTGTCTCACTATGAAGTGATTAAAAAACAGAACCGGAGCTCTTGATACCAATTGAAGGTGAAAAACACAAGAAGGGGGGGGGGGGTAAATTGTGTTTTGAAAAATTAATTCTTTTACTAGAAAACAGAATGAAACGCAGCGGATGAAAGAAGCTAGACAAAACACAAAACACAAAAGACAATGAGAGAGAGAGAAGGAGTGCACACACAGAAATTTTATACTGGTTCCTCTCACAAAACGAGAGTAGTCCAGTCCCCTTGCACTTCCAAGGGATTTCACTATAATCACAAAGATTACACAACTAATGCTCAAGCACACAAGCAAGAGACTTCCCTGCTCTAGGTCACACAAGACAAAGAGACTCCCTTGCTCAAGTCACACAAGACAAGAGACTTCCTTCCTCAAATCACACAAGATAAGAGACTTCCTTGCTCAAGTCACACAAGACAAGAGACTTCCTTGCTCAAATCACACAAGATAAGAGACTTCCTTGCTCAAGTCACACAAGACAGGAGACTTCACAAACTAACTTAATACACAAATTAAGTAGGACTGAAAGTTCTAAGCTAGACTCTCTAAACACTAAGTTCAGAGCCTACAATATCAAAAGATATTTTACTTAGAAGGTTACACAAGAAAGAATAACAACAGTTCACAGCTTGAATACAATTTGATTCTATCTCTGAGTTTAGATGATCTCCAGTAGTCTTTTCTCTATCATAATATCTTCTATGTTACTCTAGGTATAAAGACGTTGAGAAAGGACCGTTGGTTGTACAATCTTCTTTTTGTTGATAAGACCATTGTACTATTCCATTAGTTATGAGTTGTCTTTCTTCAGAGAGTGTTCTTCAGAATCTGATAATAACATTTCTTTGATCCTCTGAATGATGTACGCAAGCTTCAGACATTGTTTCTTTCTTTGGCATCTGAGGACTTCTTCAGAGGCTCTGAAGCTTCTTGCTTCTCATAGTCTTAACGCTTCAGACTGTGTCCTTCAGAAGCTTAAATGATGATCTGAGTGGATAAGATTTTTACTTTGTTCCTGCACACTAGATCATTCATTAGTAATACCAATTGTCCATTTAATACAATGTTATTATCAAAACTTAGGGTGTTTTATAACTAAAACTCATTTTGTTCCAACAAAAGCAACTAATACCAGAACACTTAATTCTGAGCAAAGTGTTCAAAGTAAATGAATATTTCAAGGTACAAAGCTTGTAGTCTTGTGAGTATGTTATCAGCAATTTAGTTCAAGTGCAATAGTCATTACTTCATGAAATTGTCTTCTATTTATAACCAAGCATAGAGACGTTTGAGAGATGACCGTTGTGAGAAGATAAGAGTGACAACTTGCATTGTACAATTGTTGTAGTGGAAATTTGATGAATATGTTGCCCAAAGAAGAAAATTCATTCCACTTCCTTGACCTTGAAGGATAGTACAATACCATAAGAGTAATCTAAGTCAATAGTATTACACGTTCCATTTAATGATAAGATTAAAGATAAAAACGTTGTACTAAGATTATTCCTTTATCCTCTGTTAGTTCTTGTATAAATATTCTTCGAAAAATATGAAGCTCAGAAAATGACTTTAATTCTGTCATCTTCAGAGTCTGGAATTTGGAGAAGCTCTGAGCGCTTCAAAACATGGTCTTCAGAGTTTGAGTTTCAGAACTTAAAAACCTTGTCTTCTTAAATAATTATGATCATAGTGTGTATGAAATTTTTAACTTATAATCCTGCACACTAGATCAAATGTTGCCAATTGTATATTTAATACTTTGTTATCATCAAAATCTTTTTAAAATCTTAGGGTATGTCAAAACACATTTTGTTCCAACAACACATATTTCACCCAATTCAAACACACCATCCATTAATGCCGCTCGAAGATGCGAACCCGTGAGTACTTCAAGTCCACAAGCAAGCATTCATCTATGATGTTTCAAGGAGATTAAGAGGGATTTTTAACCATGGGTGACGGGATGGTAGTCTCGATGGGTTTAAGGAGTAGAAGTGAAGTTCATATTGCTTTACCTTACTTTCCATTGATGTTGAGAGTAGTGACTCGGTCTGCATGCAATGAATGGAATGGAAGGGCGCGCAGTGTCAAGTATAGTTACTACAGTGCTCTTCCACATAATTATTAGAGGGGTCATGTTAAGTTAATTAAAAATAGAAATTTTACATTTAATGATACAAGACATTTAATGTTTAAGTAGGAGTTGAGATCTGCTCTAGTAGCTTATGCTCCATTTCTACGGGTGTAATTGGACCGGTTTGGATCGGTTTCGAGAGAATCCGATGTCCGAACCAATGAACTCTCGATTGGTTCGGTTTTTATTGTTTTTCAAAAATGAATCCGAACCAAACTCATCGGTTTGGTTCGGTTTGGTTCGGATACTTTAATCAGTTTTATAGCGCATTTTTTTTCGATATATTCATGCTATTATTGTTTTTCCGATATATTTTTTTCCTATAAGTTCATCAAATAAGTTCATGAAATACAAAATACAATTCATTAAATAATTTCTTCATATACAAAATACAATTCTTTTCCCATAAGTTCATCAAATACATAGTACAATCATATTGAAATTAAGTTCATAAGTTTTTTAAATAATAAAGTACAACAAAAATAAAACTTCAAGTTAACTTCACCACTAGTAAGACGTATTTCGGCAACGCTTGACATGAGAGGTTACTGTTTTTTGAGAGTTTGAGATGAAATATATGAGAGCAAAACAACATGAGAGTGTTGTGCTGTTTGCGCAATATTGAGAGATGAGAACTGAGAGCAGCTAGCGTTAGGTTTTTTGGAGCTGTGACTGTGAGAAGACTGAGTCTGAGAGTTTCTAAGTTAAGATTTGTATTCTGATGTGAGTATGCGCAAGATTTTTTTTATAAGTAGTTGTGCCTGTTTTATTTTTGGGAATGCGCTATCTTGGGATATTGAGGGACAAAAGAAACATCATTGCAGAGAACAACAAATATGGGAATGAATGATATGCCATGTTTTTTTTAACGGGGGTGGGAGGAGTAGCACAACTGGTTGAACTAGTTGAGCTAAGGGTTAAATAAGTTGGAGGTCCAAGGCTCAAGTCTTGACAACGAGAAAAACTAAATATAATGTAATACATTAACAACTAACAATTTGCGATTAAAAAAAAAGTTTTTTTTAACGGAGATTTAACAGTTATTGACGGCAGGGGAGGTCTCTGTCAAGTCATAAAATAGAGGTGGTGTTAGTGACGCATACACAAAGCTCAAGGGAGATCAATGTATTTTCCCTTTGTTTTTTTAATAGATGTGGGGTACCTAAAAAACACTAACTTAATAATAATAATATATATTTTGTAATAAAAAAAACTTAATATATATATATATATATATTGGTTTGGTTCGGTTTGTTCATCGGTTTTTAAAATTCAATCCGAGAACCGAACCAAACCACATCGGTTTTCAATTGGTTTGGTTCGGTTTTTGATCCGAACCATAAGAATCGGTTTTTTTCCGATTTGGATTGGTTTGGGTCGTCGGTTCAATTGGATTTTTCTGATCCTCTTACGCCCTTCCTCCAGTGTAATGTCTAGATGTGTAACATTTGGCAAGAAAATAAATGAGAAATAATTATTTGTTTAATAATAATAATATAAGAAAAAATGTTTCATCTCCTTCCCTGCACAGTAAACAACATCACCGTTTGTTCTTCTTCCTCGATGCAGCTTCGCTCTTTCTCTCATCGCAACTCGCTGCCACCACCCCTCTCTGTTCATCTCAACACCGCTCACCGTCGTCACCCTCTCTGTCATAGTGAACATCTCTTCCTCCATATTAGTGCAAAAAGATTGTTAAGTTTTGACGAACAAGTACAATTGCAATTGCTGATTAAGCATTACTAAAGTTTTGTTAAAAGTTTACTGGTTTGGAGAACAAGAACAGTTATATCAATAATAAAAGAGCTTATCAAAAAAAAAATATCAATAATAAAAGAAACTGATTATTGAAGATTGTTGTTAGAAATTGATTTGGGATTTTTTTGTTGAAGGTTGATGTTAGAAATTGATTTGGGATTTTTTGTAAAAAGATGTTAGATGGTTTGTTTGTTGCAGAGCATTTATGGGAAAGATCTGGATTTTTGTTTCTTGAAACAGAGAGGAGGAAGAAGACAGCATCGAAGAAGACGAAGTGTAACCATTGAAGCACTGAAAAGCATTTCTTTCTCTCTGGACAGTGCAGATGCAGTGTAGGTGTGGCGGCAAGACTGCACTATCGCAAAAGAAATCTGGACCGTTAATATCACTATTCGCCACATGGCAAACATATGTTATAGAACTGGAGCAAATGGAGGATAAGAGAAATGGAGCTGATCCGAACTCTTTAAGTAGTTGATTAATACACAAGATACAATAAATTTTTACCAAATGTGCCTTTAACATTCTCCTTATTTATTAGAGACTTGGTCTGCATTTACACTTGTTCATTTATTTTCAATCAGTCTCTAATAATTATCTCTAATTAACACTCCCTCCGGTCACATATATAGCCAAAAAAACTACTTACGCGGTCTTTAAAAAAATTAGTTAAGTTCTACCAAAAAAAAAAAAAAAAAAAATTAGTTAAGTGTAATTAATTTTCTTTATTTAATATAAAACATGAATAAATTTATAGAAATAACCCTTCTTTTTCTTGAAAATCACATAAACCTTTTGGAAAGTAAGGTTATATTAGGAATAACAGTATTTATTAGTTTAAAAGTAGTTAACTTTTACTTATAATAGTGACCAAAATTTTAAGTGATTTTTTGCTTATAAATGTGACCGGAGAGAGTATCTTTTTATTAATTAAAGTCGGGATGTTACATGCATTATCTTCTTGTCCAATACGTTCGGGGATAGAAGTTTCCATCTAGAGACGCTTTCACAACGTAACTCATTTTTTGAAAAAATTTCAAAGTTGAAATTACGACATATTCACCCCCACGGCCCCACCCCATCCTAAGTCATTGGTCACACGTCTAACAGAACCCTGAGACATCATTTGTGTTTAAGAGACGTTAAATCTATACTGTATATAAAAAGGATACACAAATTTTTGGTGTAGACATTTTATAATCCCTATTTTACCCTTTTTGTGTTAGTTTTTTCTTTGACAATTCTACCATTTTGTATTACGTATCAACGCTAAATAAATCATAACTACCTAAAACTACCTCTCTTACGATTCCAAATTTGCCCTTTAAAAAACTTCCATTCAACTATAATAGTAAAAAAACATAATTGCATTTTGGTGCAAATATTTTTTTATCAACAAACTCACAATAATATAAGGCATGTCTTTTTATTTACATAAGTTAGACACGAACGCGTCTGCCTGATCCCCTAGTGATTTATAAAAAAACTTATATGGATATAATTCAAACCCCTTCTTATGCTCCAACAGGAATCATAAAAAATATTCCTATGAAGGACATATATATTCCCAGACGAGAGAGGAAAATTTGTTTGTGAAAACTTTAAGATGGCTATAGCCATCGGTAGTGCTGGGTTACGGCTATAGTGACTCATTTGGTCAATTTGGTCGGTTACACATTTTTGAATGATAGTGATTTCTTGTAATAATCAATATTGATTTCTTAGTGGCTATTCATGGAATGAATTTTCTGACTCTAGTGACTATTAAAAGGACTCAAGTATCAACCACATGCGTCAGATGTACTCATAACCAATTATGGCTTTTATGGAGTGGTGGTGTGGAAAACTGTCATTTTATCAAAAAAAATTGTGTTTGGTGCTTCAATGACGTTGAATCAGTTAGCTAGTCTCACTTTTATACGTTTGTTCTAAGATTTTGGAATTTTTGAAATTGGTGTTCAAATAGTTGGGATGCTAAGTTGCACGTTTGCAATATAGGGTTTGGATCCTCTCAAGGCATTGAATGGTCTTGTTCAATCTCAGCCTTTGATTTACATTAAATGTTAGCAGTCAACATCATAGTATAATTGCTAGACGGTCCAGATCTGCACATAACATAAAACTGGAGAGGATAGATAGGAGAAGATTCAGATCCTGCTATATAAAGTGGTGTCAAATTATTTGCTCCTTAATTCAAGTTGTTAAGGTTAGAAAAGAAGAAAGATGTATCTTCTTATATGTTTGGTTGAAGTTGAATGCTATACTTTTTAATGGGCAAATGGCTAATAAGTGTTTGATTATATTGAAAGATTATCTTGATCGTGATTCAGTTGTAGAGATGTGGTCTAATTATTAGCTTATCTTCAATGTTTTTGAATTTATAGTTGTATCGAGTTTCAAATACCTCTTAATCACACTTAATATATTTTATTATAAAAAAATGTATGCGATAATATTATTTTTCTCAATGTTTCTTCAATGTTTTATCTCTCATTTATTTCAAGTTTTAAAAATTAATTCTTCCTCATTTATAGTTGACTGAAATGATTCTTCTACAACATGAATTTCTTAATGATCTATACCATTCATGTGGAAATTAAGTTATTATTTAAATACTATGATTTTATCATATATGATCTTAATATTAATATATAATTGAAGAGGTGAAGTTTGATCATACCAATATCAAGGCTTGAAGTAAATATAACTAATGGAAATTCACTAACCAAAAGAACCAACAACCCAAGCTAGATATAAAGTGGAAATGAATGCAAATATATTCTAAATTACAAAAAACATATTATTTATAAATAAGATTAGAATGCGATATACTCCTCAGATATATTATTACAACATATATAAATAAAGAAAAACAATTTTTCACATCAACACTTTTTGGAATTATTGATTTTAATTGCATGTAACATGTATTAGTTGTTCTTGCAAGTTTCCATGCATGAATTCACAATCGCATTAATATTACGAGCATCTGAAAAAAAAGAAGTCAAAATCATGTGAGAAAGATTGTAAGTTAAATCAATATTACTAATTCATAAGAATGGTTTAATACCAATATATATATATATATATATATATATATATATATATATATATATATATATATATATATATACAAAATAATTAATAATAAAGGTAGAGTATATGATCATACCAATATTAGCATTATTGGACTTGGAATAAGCACAATTTGTTGTACATTCATATGCAGCTTCAGAGAATGTGTTTTGGCATGTTAATCCACAACCAACAACACAAGCTAGATAAGCTGAAAAATTGTTTAATTGATCTTTACAGCTAAAAGCACACTTGCCAAGACAAATGATTTTTCCAATGGAGCTATTTGTTGGCGGAGGAGCATCATCAGCATTTGCCAAGCCGAATATAATCATTACCACAGTCATGATTGAAATCATCACAATATTTTTCATCTCACTCTTTGCCATAACTCTCTTTTGCAAGTAAAAATTGATTTTCTGTTGATATATGTTTGATTGGATGATTTGAAGTTGAATAACCAACCTCCTTTTATAAGCAGAGAAAGATGCATATTATGTACACGTTCACAATTCATAAAATTTACATAAAACTTGTAATGGAAATATAGTAGCAATATAATTAGTAATAATTTAATTTACATTTATTTTTTGTACTTTTTATTTGCATATATGTCTTGATTTTTTACTAAGCATATTGAAAAAGAATAAAAACGTGAATTATATAGAATATTTTCGATTTCTTAAGGCAATCAATTTTGATATTAATAATTTACGATCTGTCTTTTAAAGTAACCGATGATTAAGTTAATAATAATAAATAGGATTTATTTTCTATATTATCTCTGATTTATTTTTACTTTTTTTTGTAAATCAAAGGTATCTCCGTGCGTAACTGCGCAGACTAATGCATTCGAGGTAATTGAGATCTATTTAGGGGTTAACATCTACCAACAAATGATTTTCCATACATACTGGCCTAGATCGAACCTAAGACCAAATGGTTAAGGGGTCAATGTATCTATCTATCACCCGTGTGCCACACTATATGTTGGTGATTTTATTCGATTTTTAACAATACGAGTTTAGAGTTTCAGCGTCGTCTGAGCTAGACATTAAATAAGTTTGTGTACACAAATTTACTTATAAGTATATTAGTTTGAAATTATTTAAATTTACAATTACCATAATTTTTTAAAAATAAATATAATTGGTGAGATGAATATCGATTAATGCAAAATAGGGTTGTGAAAACTTTTTTAATATAATTGGTGATAAATATAACTGTAAATTTTTTAAATTTACAATTACCATAATATTCTACAACAAAGATCATTCATCGGTAACGGCTGTGGAAACTTCTTACCTTTACCTCTATATTATGGTTACCCAAAATAAAATAAAATAAATAAATAGACAAAGGATATACAAATTAACTCCTTAAAAATCTAGGCTTAATTGTAGTTTTTGTCCCCTATTTTCACTATTTTGCAGAATTGGTCCTCTATTTTAAAATTTGACAGTTTTGGTCCCTTCATCAAATATTTTGTCTAAAGATTGGTGATGTGAAATGCTTTAAACGACGTGGTATATGATCTGATGATGGGAAAATACTAACATTGATGAAAGTGTAAGAAAATTAATTTATAAATTTAATTTAAAACATGTCGAATCACAATAATTTAAACAAAATATTTTACAGGGGCGGGGACCAAAACTGTTGAATTTTAAAATAGGGGGACCAACTCTTCCAAATAATGAAAATAAGAGGACTAAAATTGTAATTAATTAAGCCAACACAACTATACCAATTAAGTGTGAATCTTCAATAGTAGCTTTAAGAATATTATCATACAGTATGTATTTAAATACATAAAAGGAATAGTTAAATCATCAATCGGCTTCATAGTGGTTATAGCTAATTTTAAAAAATAGTCTGCATCCATTAAAAATTAGTTTAAATTTATGATTTTTCTTATCAATTGAGATATTTGTTATTCATAACATATTTTCTAAATGGCTCAACGCCCCTTAAATTTATGAGTACTTGCAGGATGGAACACCTAACCTCTTGATTACGAATTACAACACCAACTTATGACCAATGAGGAAACACACAAATTCAACATGACAAATAATAATAGGTGTCCTCATTGTCAACAGGGATCAAATTCAATCATGCATGTCTTAAGAGATTGTGATGAGACAATGAAATTTTGGTCCCCAATCATCAAGCTGGATTATTGGGCAAAATATTTGGTCCCCAATCACCAAGCCGGATTATATTGGGCAAAATTCTTTAGCCTAGGTCTCATGTTTTAACTTGAATGGAACCTTGGAAATGATGATATTGGAAAATACGCCATGGGGTTGGGTGACCTTTTTTGGCGTTTGTATCAATGTTTTGTGGAAGGATTGTAACGAATTGGTGTTTAACCATGTCGCGGTGATTTTTGGATATCGAGTTATTAATTAACTTCGAATCGCAATTTAATATTCCACCACCGATCTTTAATTTATCCGAGGGAAAGGGAAAAAGTTCGAAAAACCCTATTTTTGGAGATCAAGGTTCGGGGGTTAGTTATACGAAGGGAAGGTACTAGCACCCTAAGTATCTATAGTACTCTATAGGAACCTCTTGTTTCTATTTCTAACTTTGCGCTTTTTTTAATTGCTTGTAAAAAAATGTATAAATGATGGAGAGAAAAAAAAGTTTAAAGTGATGAAAAAGAAGAAAAATGTTTTTGTTGATTTTATTGATTGGAGAGACAAGTCTCATGCCTACGTACCCGAGGGATCAAACCACCGTAGTTCGGGGTAAAAGTTACGAGTAAATTTGTTTGTTTGATTTTAAAGTTTTGAAAATGGTTTTAAGGACCAAAAAACCAAAAGTGGCAAAATGTGAGTTTGATTGATGTTAGTCTATGAAGAAAGTCTATATGGTTAAATTGATTAAAGTTTGATTATGAAAGGAAACGCGAACACTTGGTTTAAAATCCAAGGTTTGTTGGAAAAAAGATTTGAATGATAAAAGTCACTTGGTTTAAAATCCAAGGTTTTTGCATAATTAAGGATGTATGAATGAAGAAAAAGCACTTGGTTTAAAAAATTCAAGGTTTTTGCGAGAAAAAAGGACACTTGGTTTAAAATCCAAGGTTTTAGCGATAAGAGAAGCCATTGGTTTAAAGTCCAAGGCACTTTGTTTAAAATCCAAGTTTGGTGATAAAAAGAGCACTTGGGTTAAAATCCAAGGTTTTCACAATAAAAAGGGCATTTGGGTTAAAATCCAATGCCACTTGATTTAAAATCCAAGTTTGAGATAAAAAGAACTCTTGGGTTAAAATTCAAGGTTTTCACGATAAAAGACGCCGTTGGTTTAAAGTCCAAGGCACTTGGTTTAAAATCCAAGTTTGCGATAAAAAAGAACTCTTGGGTTAAAATCCAAGGTTTTCGCGATAAAAAAGAACCGTTTGGTTTAAAGTCCAAAGTTTTGAAAAATGTTTGATGACAAATTATTTTTAAAGCCAAAATGATAAGTTAGTAAGTTAGTAATAATAAGGAATAAAGAGCATGAATAATAAAAATTAAGTTAGTAAGTTAGTATCAATAATTAGAAATAATGAGCATAAATAAAAAAGTTAGATTAATGAGCATAAATTAAAGCCAAAATAAACACATATAATCATGAAATAAATAAATAATAAAAAAATAAAAGAACCTCAAATTAGTGTTTGTTTTGGATTTAATAGCTCATTGAAGCACATTCCATAAGCACTTTTATCATAGATTAAAAAAAAAAAATAAACAGAAGGGGTGCAAATAGCAATATGAAAATAAAGGGGATGCAAAAAGCACTACTGGGTCCAAGCCCAGCTGGGGGGCGTGGCCCAGTAGGGGGTGTGTGAAGTAAAATGATCAAACAGAATCAGAGCCGTTTGATTGATCAGACAGCTCTGATCTGATCACAGGCAGATGAAATCAGAGACGTTAGATTAGAAACAGAAGGACAATGGCGCGCAGGTGCATCGTAATGGCGTGCACCTGCGCGCCCAGGATTACTTTTTAGTATAAAAGGAAATAAAACCCTAAAAAAAACTTCATCTCTTCTCTTTCTCTCTTCTCGTCGCTGTGGCTTCTCTCTTCCTCTCGGTCGTCCCTTTCTCTCAAACTTCTCAAAAATCAAACAACCACTCTCTCTCGATCTCTCTGTTTCTGTTCTAAAAAATACTTTCGGAAAAAAGAAGTGAAAAAAACCTTGGTTCGATCTCGGTTCCTCTCTTCTCCGTTTTCATTTCGGTTTGGGTTTAATGGCTGTGATTTGGATTTTGATTTCGGGTTTTTGTTTGAAGAAAGAAAGAACGAGGTGTTCTTCTTGGTTTGTTTTTGATTCTGGTTTTGAATGGATGGTTTTGATTCTGTTTGGTTATGGTTTGACGATGATGGTGATTCGGTTTGATGTTGATTTTAGGTTAGATGAACGATAATGATGAATTTTGATTTCTGATGAAGGTTTTGATCCTTGGTTGATTTCGTTTTTGTTTTGAGTTTTTGATTTTCTGGGTTTTCTGTTTTTGATTTGATCCAGAAATGGAAAAAATGTGATTGTTTTTTTAGTTTCTGCGGCTGAGTGAAAAATTGACCTCCTTGCGAGCTGTGCAATAAATGCACTATTTATAGTGTGTCAGAACTAGGGTTTTGGCAGATGAAATTTTCCCCTTTTGGACAAAATTGCCCTTTTGGGCTTGGATGAGGACAAAAACACTTGGACCCAAATAAAATAAAAAACAAAAAAACACCACAAATGGAAAAAACGAAAATAATAATAAAAAAAAAAAGAAAATGACTTAAAAAAAAAAATGAAATAAAAAACAAAATTAAATAATAAAATAATAATAATAAAAGAAGAAAATAAAAATAAAAAACCAACTAAATGAGGTATTTTGAAATAACTCTCTGCCAAAATTTCGTCAGAAACGACAGAGGAAAGAAAACAGTTTTAACGCCGAACAAAAGTGATCGGGCAAAAAATGGGGTATGACAGATGCCCCTTTTTAAGTTTCTTCCATCGGAGATAAAAAGAAAAAGATGATTTTTTTTATGATGTTTTTGTTTTGGTTCGACGGTGGAAGAGACTTAAATAAAGAGTACACCATTTTTTGAACGGACCAAACTATAAAATGCTATGCTATGATATGATGTTATGATTGTTATGCTTATGAGTGTTATGTTTACAAGTGTTTGAATGTAATGAGGATTATTTGACAAAAGTAATGAAGACAGAAAGCGATAAAGTCCTGTATGCGGACAGAAAGCAGTAAAGTCCTGTGTATGGACAAAATTAAAGACAGAAAGCAATAAAGTCCTGTGTGCGGACAGAAGTAAAGACAGAAAGCGATAAAGTCCTGTGTGCGGACAGAAGTAAAAACAGTGTCTACCAACATTGTGGGATGGTAAGGACAAGTAAAGGCAGTGTCTACCAACATTGTGGGATGGTAAGGACACAACGAGGAAATAAATTGTCTGCTGTCATTGTGGGAGAGCGAGACATAACAAGAATATGTATTTGTCTGGTCCAGACACGCTAGAGATGACTTCTTTTGAGGAAATTAACCACAAGTTTGCAGTTGATTGTTTGCAAAACCTACTACTTGAAATATGTTTGATGGAGACATCTCTGGACCAGACTCACTGAGGATGACTCTTTTTGTGATGTATGATTGATGAAGAAATCTCCGGACCAAATACACTAAGGATGACTCTGTTTTGTGATGTATGAAGCAAGACACATGATGGTCAATGCAGTATGTATGAATGATTTTGTTTGCATGTTGTATGTAAATATGAATGTATATATGAATATGTGAATGACTGTATGTATGAATATGTGGATGATTGTATGTGTGTATGTATGTATGTATGTATGTATGTATATATGTATGTATGTGTGTATGTATGTATGTATGTATGTATGAATGCATGTATGAATGTATATTATGAAGCTTGTATTTGTATGATTGAATGATATTTGTACATGACTGGATGAGACAAAAGTTTGATCAGATAAAATGAGCATTGGGCCGATGTATCCGTACAACCACTCAATAGTTCTCCACTGGGGACAATACCCTTATAGCTGAAATAAATCAGATCCTCGGGGTAAAACACGGTATGGTATGTCAATCTATGTTAAGAGTGATTGCTTCTTGGGGTAAAGCCCATCGGTCAGAAGTTTGGCAGAAGTCGCCATTTTGTACACTGAAACCGAATATTTCCTCATGGTCTTGTTTTGATAGTCATGCATTTGCTTCTCTCTTTTTTTGAAATCCCTAACTTTTGCCTGAATCGCCCTTTCGGGTTTTCAATCCACCGGGAATATATTTCTTCTTTTTTTTTGTTTTGCCCCTAATTTTTGCATGGACCGCCCTTTCGGGTTTTCAATCCACCGGGACGCTCATTTTTGCCTAAGCTGCCCTTTCGGGTTTTCAACTTAGCGAGCTGTTCTTTTTTGCTTTTTTTGCTTTTTTTTTTTTGCTAGAAAGAAACAAGATTGATATGCTGATATGCAAACTTCTCCAAGAGATGCCATTTGCTGTTGATATGCAAACATCTCAAAGAGATGCCATTTGTTGTTCAATGAGCCTCCCAAAACGGGTCTCAACTTCTTCTTTCACTAGGGAAAAGAAAATCATACAAGCGTCTTAAAGATAACCACTTGCTGGGGATTACCAGAGAACAGTCAAGTTCAGTATTCAATTGAGGAATGTTGGATCACATGCTCAGCATATTATAGTAACACACGTCCATAAAACCCAAAATATCAACTCGATGATTATTGGCTCAAGGAGGAAGAAACATAACAACTATCTTGGCAGATCTGGATTTCCCCTGGAAACCACTTCAGGTGCCCCAAGTGAGTGAAACCTTCACTTTGAATCTTTGAAGTGTATGCCCCTGGATGTAAAGACTTGCCCCTGATTGGCGGGTTCCTGATGTAATTTTCCCCAAGTTGGGAGCGTTTTGAGTTGATTCGCCCTTGATTAGACCATTTGATTTGAAAATCTGACACCCTGTAGACAGATGCTACAGCAATGTTCGTAGCAATAAATCACAAAAAATAATGCAGCAGTAAAATAGCAGAACAGTAAAAACACAGTATGTTGTTAACCCAGTTCGGCGCAACTCACCTACTCTGGGGGATACCAATCCAGGAATGAATCCACTAATATAGTTCTAGTTCAAAGACTCCAAAACGCCCCGTTTCTATCTTATCGCCTAGACACTACCTCATGCAATTCTACCTAGGAACTCCTAGATATGAGACACCCCGTCTCACTTCCTATCAGAACAATATTTAGTATGTTACTCACTGTAACAGAAACTTTGAATCACTCAAACAAACCTACCTCCGTGCTTAAAAGCTTTGGAGCAAGTTCACACAACCTATTCTCCGTGCTTAAAAGCTTAAGAGAATTAAACAATACAACTCGATAAACCCAGTCCTAAACTTGCATCAAGATGACACAAGGAAGGCTCACAATAAACAAGCAAAACTCAAAAACCCTAAAACACACACACTTTAGTAAACACGGTTTTTGATCAATTGAAACAAGGTTTAGGTCTTCATATATATAGCCTTGAGATCGCAGGTCCTTGTTGCACAAGAAAAGGCTTCGGAATTAATCTGAACCATTGAGATGATCAGCATAAAAGATTTACTTCAAATATTCTTTAAAGATTGACTTTAAAAGATTTTCTTCAAATATATTTTCTTCAAAGATTTAATTATTTTATTGAGGTAAATAATATAAACCTCCTTCAGAAACTTAAGAAACAAGGCGCAACTTGGTCTATTAAAGCGTGCTCAATCTTTTATTCTGAAACAGATCTTTTTGAGATTTTGTATAAAAAATCTGCGCAACACAGTAGCATTAATGTTGTACTTCATATGCTACAGCATCTTGTCCAGCATCTTGACTAGAGTTAGTTTTTGCAAAATTGTAGCCAACATACAAAAACCCAACAATCTCCCCCTTAGGCATATTTTGGCTAAAACAACTTTAGACCAGTTTGTGGAGAGATGCAGATCATACTTTCCTTCGAGTCAACATAAACACACAACTAGGAAAGAAAGCAGACAATAACATCAGAGGCATGCAACAGCGGATCATACACATCTAGCCTCATGAAGTACAACTAGAGAGAAATAAACTCTCATAATAGCGGATTCAAAAATAAGACTCCTTCATTTCATGCTGTGGAAAAATAAATTCCAATAGAGTCATAGAGTCATACATGCAAACATGGAATCTGAACATTCATCAACAGTAGAAAAATAAATTCTACTCCCCCTTAGTTCATGCATGGGAATGAGATTACTCCCCCTCAAACCTGTATATCATTATCAGACAGAACATGCTATACCAGATGCTATAACATTTGAAGTCACATCATGCACAAAAACAGAACACCTTCAGAAAATCAGAGATATAGTACTCCCCCTTTTTAGGCATAAATTTGTCAAAGAGTATAGGAGCAATACGTAGTACCAGAACAGAGAACATCCACAGAGTGCAACAGATAAATCAAGAGAGCACACGCAGGTGCAACTAATAATAAGAACATCATCCAAAAAAAATACTAAGTAAAAAGGATCAAGAGCACATCAGAAAGAAGGACTATTATCAGATTGCCCCTCAGTATCAATTCCAGCAGCAACACCAGGAACATCAGGATCATCAGTAGTGTCGGGAGGACCTTCTCCACCTCCTGCAACTGCTGCTTCCTCAATTTCCAAAGCACGGATAACATGATCCACCACATTCTTCTTGTCCCCAAGGGATTTACTAACCCCCTTTAGATCAACAATCATCTACTGCCTAGTCAAAATACCCGTAGGCTGCCTAGCAATGGGTACAGCAATATCTGCAGCATGTGCCCCTTCAAATAGTCTATAATCTAATGACAGATTAAAGTCTCGTTTCTTAGGCACATCAGCCTTAGTACAGATACCAGGATGTTGATGTAGAATAATATCACAAAGCAAAGTAGGAAAGGCAATAGGCATTTTCACAGCATGTGTTTTGCCATGCATAACAGTTTCATGAAAAATATAATTACCATAGTCAAATGAAGATCTAGTTCCTATAGCATAGATAAGTTTTGCCAAACCTGAGGCTACACTATTAGAATGTGTAGTAGGAGCCCAATTTGCAGCTGCAATTTTATTCAAAAGAGCATATTTTGCAGTCAGCTTGTTTGCAGGAAGATTATGTTGAGGCCAAACTTTTACTAGGTTCCATGTGAGGGTCTTGCAGATTTCATTTTGAGTAACACCCCGATCAACTACACCAGCTGTGCTTCTTCCAAGATATTGGTTGATCACATCAGGAGAGAATTCTACACATTTACCACGCACAAAAACTTTCCTAATCTCAGGACTCATGGGATCATCACAATCATCACCTATGTTAACCAGAAATTCCTTTGTCAGCATTTCATAGCAATTACCAAGTCCTGTCACAGTTTTCATCAAACCAGCATCATTGATTAAGCCAACTAGCTCTTGACATTCTAACAAGTGTGTACTCAGATTTCTCTCAGTAGCCAATCTCCTATGAAAAATAAATCTCCACCTGTTAGCACCTTCAGCACTATGAAAAGAAATGTTATCAGTGGGAATATGAGGAACATGTGGTGGAATCTTCTTCCTTCATTTACTCTTACTACCAGATGCTGCAAGAGATGCTGTAGCATCTGTATCATCATCAGAATCAGTCTCACTAGAGGAAGGCTCTTTTCTCTTCAGGTTTTTCTTCTTTCTAACCTCAGTAATCACATCAAAATCAGAGTCACTAGAAGACGTATCTTTTCTCTTCAATGGTTTCTTCTTGACGTCTTGACTCTTGGTTCTGGGAGGACCATACATTGGTTTCCTTTTGGCAATGCTCTTAGGAGGCTGAGTTGATGGAGTGACATTCACAGTCAAATTCTGACTAGCACTGCTTCGTGTTCTTCTAGCCACACTAGCACCAGGACGTGGACTAACAGAGACATCCCTAGGCACATGTGTTTCAACATCAACAAAGGATTGCGGAATCACCGTATCCGTTGTAACAGGGGAGTGAGGTGTTTGATTCTTCTCAGCACATTCTGCATCCTTGGAAGCAGTTTTATTCAAGTTGTCATTCGCAACTTCAGATGCATTAACACCAATGGATTGATGAGTGGCATCAGAAACAACCCCAACATCGTCAGAGCTTCCTAGGTCATTTTTCCCTAAATCAATTGTGACCCCAGAATCCTTCATACACGGGTTTGCAGAATCAGAAATAGTTTCTTCACAAGGATTCACAGACTTGGTTGGAGAAACATCAGCGGCATCTTTATCAAGTTTCTCTTCATACAGTTCAGACATCGTATGAATTTTCTTTGGAGGGCGAAACGGAAAACCAGTATACTTGATTAATGCAGTAGAAGTAGAATCACTTACCCTAGATTCCGTTTCCTTAGATGAGTTCTCAGGAAAAAGTATGTTGAGTGGTGAGATTTCCAGGATTCTGGAAGATAAAACCTCTATCGGAGGAGATCGTGGAATGGGTTTGTTCTTGGTTGGTGTGTGTGATGAAGAATCAGTCATGGTGGATGCTAGAGTTTGGAAGAAAAGTTTTGTTTGAGAGATTTGTGAAGGCAGCAAATGGGTAGGTGTACGAGAGAGAGAATGGTGATGGTTGATGAAGTGTTGAAGTTGAGAGGTTTTGTGGGAAAGGTGTGAGAGTGTGTGTGAGAGAGAGGAATAACCGTGAGAGAGTGATGATGGATGAGGAAGATGGGAAGTTTTCCCTTGAATTACGTGCACCATGTAGTGGAGGGAGGGAAAAGTGGTTGCACGTATTACATACAGTAATTGCTACATCTCTTCAAATAAGCAAACACCAAGTTTGCTTCATAATTTTTCAAACTGACTTGCATCAAGAGCTTTTGTAAAAATATCTGCAAGTTGTCCATCAGTAATAACATGCTCAAGAGTAATCACCTTTTCTTCATCAAGATCTCTAATAAACTGGTGCCTAATATCAATATGTTTTGTCCTACTATGTTGTATAGGATTTTTTGAAATATTGATAGCACTCAAATTGTCACAATATAGTGTCATGACATCTTGTTCCACATTATATTCTTTCAACATCTGCTTCATCCATAATAATTGAGAACAACTACTTCCAGCAGCTATGTACTCAGCTTCAGCAGTGGACAATGAGACACAATTTTGTTTCTTGCTGAACCATGATATAAGATTGTTACCGAGAACGAAACATGCCCCTGAAGTACTTTTTCTATCATCAGCACTACCAGCCCAATCAGCATCACAATATCCTATCAAAGTAGTACTTTCACCATGAGTATACAGAATTCCATAATCACATGTACCATTCACATACTTGAGAATTCTTTTGACTTGAGTGAGATGACTTTTCTTTGGTTCATGCTTGATCCCTTCTGACGCACAGAATTCCAAGAACCTAGAATTTTGAAATTCTTTTCCATGGTCGCTTCTTATCCTTAAGATCACTTCATTCTTCTCTCTTTGAAGTTGAACACTTAAGTCTTTAAAAACATCAAATGTATCTGATTTTTCTTTGATAAAATTTATCCACGTGTATCTAGAGAAATCATCAATAATAGCATAGGCATACCTTTTTCCTCCCAAGCTGAGAACTTGCATAGGTCCCATTAAATCTATGTGAAGAAGTTCAAGGACTCTTGTTGTGGTCAGATGCTGTAGCTTCTGGTGTGGCGATTTGGTTTGTTTTCCAATTTGACACTCACCACAGATATGTCCTTCTTCAATTTTGAGTTTTGGCAAACCTCGAATGGCTTCTTCAGATATTGCTTTCTTCATACTTTTCAGGTTCAGATGACCTAACCTTTGGTGCCAAAGTTTTACTTCATCCTCTTGAGGAACCCATAGATAGCAATTGTCTTTAGATCTTACACCCTTCATCAGAAGCTCATCCTTATCACTTGTGACAAGACACTCAGCGTTGGTGAAATTTACCTTCAGACCTTGGTCACACAATTGACTAATGCTAATCAAATTAGCAGTTAATCCTTTTACAAGTAGCACATTATCCAGTTTAGGTAAGCTTTTGTTGATCAGCTTTTCTACGCCAATGATCTCCCATTTGGCTCCATCTCCAAAAGTCACATAGCTAGTTGAGTAAGATTTGATATCAACAAGAAATCTATCATCTCCAGTCATATGCCTCGAGCACCCACTGTCAAAATACCAGTCTTCTTTTGAAGAGGCTCTAAAAGAAGTGTGAGCAATCAAACCTGTAACCTGATTTTCAGTTTGTTCTTCATCAACTTTGGTTTTTATAGTGATGTTCTCACTTTTGACTTTCCATTCTTGTTGAATCATTGGTATTGGCTTAGTTTGTTACTTCTCCTGAGGGTACCCATACAGCTTATAGAAAAATGGCCTTATGTGGCCCTTTCTACCACAGTAATGACATCTCCAAGGATGGCGTTTCTTATAGTGAGAATTGCCATGATGCTTCATAGGACGCTTATAGTAAGAATTGTCATGATGCTGCGTAGGATGCTGGGGCACCTTTCGTGACATGTTAGCACCTGGGACTTCTTTGGGATGAGTATACATAAGATTAGGATTATAAGTCCTGTGTTTATTGACATTCTCATAACTAATACCAATAAACTTAGGTCTTCTTTCATTCTTTTCTAGAATTTCATCTAATTTGTCAGCACCGGTTTTGTTCAACATTTCAGAATATTTTCTCAGCCTTCCAATATCAACTTCCAATTTATCTATCTCCTCATTAGCAGCATCAAGGTCAGCGGTTAGGCTGTTTACCTTTTTCTGGAGATCATCAATCTTTGACTGAAGGCTAAATTTTTCACCCTGAAGTTGTGAGTTGAGTTTCTTTTGCTTTTCAAGTTCTCTGCATTTTTCTTCAGCAACAAGACATAGGTCTCTGTATGTTTCTGCTAGTTCATCATAAGAGACTTCTTCATCACATGATTCTGTATCAGATGTTACAATTCCAGTTAGGACTGTAACATGTTTCACAACCTCAGATTCTCCTTCTTCTGATCCATCCTCATCAGACCAGGTGACATTCAGACTTTTCTTTTGTTTCTTTAGATAAGTATCACATTCTGTTCTGATGTGACCATACCCTTCACACTCATGACATTGAAGCCCCTTACTTTGAGCAGGTTTTTCATCAATCTTTGTTTTTCTTGAGTTACCAATGCTGCGACTTATGTCAGTAGCAAGATGCCTAGCATTCTGCCTGGGTCTTCTGTCCATCCCTTTTAGAACTTTATTAAATTGTCGTCCAAGCAAGACAATAGCTTCAGAAACACTGTCATTTGACTCTATATCGCTCTCAAGATCTTCATCCTCAGCATTTGATACAAAAGCAATGCTTCTGTTTTTCTTTTCTATTCTTTCATTAACAGATGATTCATAGGTTTGTAGGGATCCTATTAATTCATCAACTTTCATGGTTGATATGTCTTGAGCTTCTTCCATTGCAATCACTTTCATGTCAAATTTCTTAGTAAGAGACCTAAGAATTTTTCTCACAATTTTTTCATCACTTAATTTTTCTCCTAGATCATCAAAAGAATTAGCAAAATCCATAACATTCATGTGGAAGTTGTGAACACTTTCATCCTCTTTCATCCTAAGATTTTCAAATTTCCTGGTTAGATTTTGAAGTCTTGAGATTTTTACCTTGGCAGTACCTTCTTGAGTGGTCTTTAGTATCTCCCAAGCATCTTTGGCAACCTCACACTTTTTTATTAGCCTAAACATATTTTTGTCCACACCATTAAACAAGGCGTTTAAGGCTTTAGAGTTGCCAAGAGCTAACGAGTCTTCTGCAGTAGTCCACTCCTCCTCTGGTTTCAGTACATCTGTATCAGCTCCATTAGCATCCTTCACTTTGGGATGTTCCCAACCTTTAAGAACGGCTTTCCAAGTCCTGCTGTCCATAGACTTCAAGAATGCTATCATTCGAGCTTTCCAAATGTCGTAGTTGGAGTCATCTAGAAGAGGTGGCCTGGTTACGTATCCTCCTTCTCTGTCCATGACGTCAAATATCTACCCTGGAGCTCACCCACGCAAGTTAGGGTCTCTGCTCTGATGCCAATTGAAAATCTGACACCCTGTAGACAGATGCTACGCAAGATGTTACAGCATTGTTCGTAGCAATAAATCACAAAAAATAATGCAGCAGTAAAATAGCAGAACAGTAAAAACACAGTATGTTGTTAACCCAGTTCGTAGCAATAAACCCTGTTTTGGTGTAGGATGTTTGTGACTGCCACATGCTATTGTGAGTTTTGTCTACTCATGACTTCTTGTATCTCAGACTGATTGATCCTCTTGTATTGGAATGTATCATTGAATTAATTGAAAGACTACCCTACCCCGGGTTAAGATTAAGGTTTTTTTTTTATAGAAAGAACACCAACTTCTGGCTCAAAGGGGTTGACTACGGATTATCTCCTTATTTCTCCGGTGTTTGGGAAGTGAAACAATGCCTTACATCGTCAACCGGGTATTACTAATGAAAGCATATATCAGCACATATCAGCAATTTTAAACATTTAATTTACATCATTCTCCCCTCAAGTTTGAAAAGTGAAATAGAAAAAATATCGCCGTTTATGATGGCACAAGAAAAGAGTGAATACGAATGGATGGATTCCAAAATATGCATGCTCATTGTTTAGAAATTTTAATTAAAAGATACAACTTAAAAAATGCAAATAAATGCTTGGCAAGAAAGAAATTGCATTTGGAAAATAAAAGGCCTAGTGATCCTAGGGACAAACTTCTTGATAATCTTGAAAATGACAGAGGACCCATGATTAAGCAGAGGATGAACTTTGGACGTTCGAGCTTGGATCATTAAAAGATAACATGTTGGTACAGACCAAATTCTGAACCTCCTTCTTAAAGGCATAATAGTGCTCAACATCATGACTGGGTGCCCCTTGGTGGAAAGCACATGTAAGATCAGTTTGCATGGATGACACCTGTTCACGGAGCATCTGATTCTCTCCTTCGAGATTTTTCATTTTCCTCTTCAAATTAGATCGAGTATTGTAGATACGAGTTGCTTTGTACTGAATACGCCGAGCCACATGACTTGGACAGAGAGGAAAGAAAGGACATGAGACTTGATTTTGAAACTTTATGAATGCAGTATGATGCATGATATATGTTTTGCTAAAATATGCAAAATTTATTTTTCGAAGGACTTTAAGATAATAACTTTGTAAACATTATGAGAAATAAAGATTGCATTAATAATTCAAAGGTTACAACCAGCTTTTCAAGCATAAAAAACGACACATAAAATCAAGAATCGAAGCCAGAGGAAAATAAATCCCCTTGCCTCTTCTTCCTCTTGCTATCCTGTCTCAATAAGGCGTCCTTTACCCTGATCATATCTTCCTTCTCAATCAACAAACCATCTTGTAGAGAGAGCATCTTCTCTTGCTCTTTCAACTTCTCCTTCAACTCTTGGTTTTCAAGCTCAGACTCTCGGAACTTCCTCTCCCACGCATTTTTCTCAAGCCTCAATGTAGTCAATAGTTCTTGGAATTCATCTACAGTCTCGAATGGGATAACCGAAAGAGGTGTGGTAGAAGAAGATGCATCAAAAGAAGATGATTTCTCAAAACTATAAGGCATCCCGCGCTCTATAGCTATACTTATTACCCATTTAGTGTACTCTTCGGAGACAATACCAAGCTTCCTTCCTAACTGATCCTTTCCTTCCCTACGGACATTATACCAAGCCCGAGCAAACTTTTTCCTTATGTATTGGCTCCCTTCTTCATTGAAATAAAATATGCCGGTCAAGAGGACACTCTCAGGCCTATCTCTCAAGGGATATCCGAACTGTCGTCTAGCAAGAATAAGGTTATAACTGATTCCCCCTCGTATGCCAAGAAGAGGTACGTTGGGGAAATCTCCACAACTATCAATGATTGCTCCTACATCAGAAGCTGCATTATACCACACTATATCGGCCGAAGTAAGAGGCATAATCCTTTGGGACCACCGGAGCTTTTCTGGATTCTCTTTGAAACGGCTGGTCTGAGGTAGGTGTGAAATAAACCACCTATATAGCAATGGCGCACAACAAATGATAAGTCCGTTACCCTTTTGAGTCCTATGGTGAATGGAATGGTAGGCATCCGCAAGTAAGGTAGGAACGGGGTTTCCTCCCAAAAAGATTTGGATATCACTACTATCAACAAAGTAGTCGATGTTGGGGAATAACACCAACCCATAGATGAGTAGAGCGAGGATAGCTTCGAAAGCGTCCACACTCCCCTTTTCAGCAAACAAAAACGCCTTTCCGAATAAGAAATTGGAGGTCAATCCTTGAGATCCCCCCCTTTTTAGTGATGTTGGAGGATATGTAAGAGCTATTCAAATGGAGAGCCTTTGCAATAACTGAGGGCGTGGGAAATTTTTCCAAGCTGGTATAAGGTACTTTGTTGGAGATCGGCAAACCAACCCAATAAGAATATTCCTCTAGAGTAGGAACCAGCTGATAGTCAACAAAAGTGAAGCAGTGATAAATTGGATCATAGAACTGGACAAGTGTGTTAAGAGCCCCTTCTTCAAAATTAGTATTGAGGATACTCAAAAGCTTCCCATATTGTTTTCTGAAATCATCGGGTAATGGGACCAAAGATCCTAGCTCTCTTAGTCGGGAAAGATCTGGCTCTTTGAAACTGTAAGTCTTAGTATGCCTTTTCCTTAGGTCCATAATTTGCGATGTTTACAAAATAATTCTCTTAGGTCCTTCGAAAAGATTTTTTTATGATAAAATGAATGCATGGATGCATGATTATGTTACAATGATTCACAACACAACTTGAAGGTTTGGGATACATAATGATGGAGTTAAAAAGCCCTCCCATATGGTAAGTACTAGGGTTTATTTGTACCTGCATTACGGGTTCTACAAAGTTCCCAAAGTCATTAACCGCCTCATGAACATCACTGGATTACGTGACTACTCTCGTTCCAATAATATTCACAAGATGATCTCGTTTGAGTGTAGTCTCGTGTGACAACTAAATTCAAGACTTACTCTTGATTAGCCACCGCACTACGCCCTAAAAGGCCAAGATGGGTTAAAGGTAATTCTAATGGTTCTCGGCTTCTCCGGACACTCACATTGAAAGTAATAACACCATCATGACTTATCATGACGACGAGTACTACCGTCGTGAGGCCTCCACCGAGCGGGATCATATCACATGTGCTTCATAATCTAAAGACATGTTGATAACACCGAAAAATGCACTACTTATTTAACATTATTTGTCTTAATATTTTAATATTTTCTCTAAATTATTGTGTTATCAATAAAATAATTATTACATTTTATTGAAATACAGATGCAGCCGAAATTTAGCAAAACATGAGTTTTATGGGACTAGAAGTCAAAACAATATCCAACACATAAGTGCATGGCACTAGCCATAGCACTTGTGCCCAGCATGTACTTCAACCAAGCATAAACAAGGCGCTGGCCATACCTTTTATGACCACCATGTTGTTTTTCACGTGTGAAAAAAAATAAGAAGAAATATCAATGTGGTCCCACAAGTTTAACAACTTCCTCCTAAGCTTAATGGGCAAGGCGCTGGTCATAAGGCTTGTGGCTACCAGCCACAAGCTATTTTCAAGGAGGCAGTTACAAGTTCCATAGTTTCCTCACCATGATCTATTTAATATCAACCGAAGCTCCTAAACTTGGGGAAAAAGAAACTCTATTTCCAGCCTATAAATAAGTCTTGTACTCAGTATTTTCGGGGTCTTCTTTTCACGCATTATTTGAGATTTTAAGCTTTTATTATTCTGGTGTTTTGCTTTCATTCCGGTTGCTATCTGTAAGTTACTCTATTTAATATATTAAATTCAGTTCAGTATTTTAAATTCCGATCAGTTTATTTATTTTTGCCATTGATACAGTACATCTGAATTATTAATTTTAATTTTAAATTCAGTACCATATACTGTCTCGCACAGTACATGGTACTTTGTTTGATTTCTTAATTTTTCTTTTCAACATTTTGGATCTAGCCTATTATACTGTCACGGACAGTATAGGATATTTAATTTCCTGTTTTTATTTTATGTTATAATCCTATACTTGCTTTATTAATCGGTTCCAGTATTAATTATACAGTCCTGTTTCAGATTCAGTTTTTATTTATTTGTTTGGTATCTGATATGTTCTTAATTAAATCAATTATTATTTATTTAATCGTAATGTTTTTATTTACAATTATGTCGAACTAATTTAATATAACTGGAATGTGAATAAGAAGCTGATTTGAGTTTAGTAATTAAGTTGCAAACTTTATTTTCAAACAGACTAGTTTTCTGTTTCAGTTTTTAATTAAACGATAGACTATAATTTTGCACGAAAGTGAAAATTAATTAAAGTGTAAGTCAACAGCGCGAGAGTGTGAGATTTATACTAGATAGTAAAAACTGGACATTAATTTTAAACACCGCGACAGCTCTTTAAAATTAATTAAACTGTATTAGTTTCCAAAAAATATTTTATAAACTAAATATGAGAGCGAAAGTGAAGTATTTATTTATATTTTATGATTTAGTTCAATAGCGCGAAAGTGTGAGACCCGAGTCTTTAAACTAATATTGTTTTGTGAAAACTAGATCTTTTTAATTAAATTGAATTGATTTTCAAAAAGTATTTTTATAAGTAAATGTGAGAGCGAGAGTGAAGCATTTATTTTATAACTTTACGATATTAACCAACAGCGCGAAAGTGTGAGGAGCGTATTTTTAAATCAAAATCAGTTTGTTAAAAAGTAACATTATTTCTTAATGCAATTTAATTACGGAACCCATTGAAGCGACTTAAAGTAACATTCCAGTTTAGTTAAATCTAATTGTTTAAATTAAATTAATTATTTTATAATCCCTTTCCAATTAATATTTAGCCTTAACCTTACATTATATTAAAAACATAAGCGAAGTTTTGGAAAAATAGTCCCTGAAGGAACGATAATCTTTTATAACTACACGATAAGTCTGTGCACTTGCAGAAATATCGCATCAAGTTTTTGGCGCCGTTGCCGGGGACTAATTTAGTCCAAATATTCGCTATTTAGTTTTTAATTCGTAACGATTAAGGCACTCCCTTTTAGTTCTTCCTCTGCCTAGGTTGTATGCCCAGCACTAGTTCATCCGAGGAAGAATTAGTTGAACCTAATCCTGAAAGAGAGCGTTTTATTCTTCTACAACGCCGAATTCGTGAATTTCAAAAGCTATTTGAAATCCCAACCATGGCCAACAACAATCGTCCTCTTAAGGACTACGCCGTCCCTTCTGAAGAGGAACCTCATTCGAGCATCGTCTCCCCAACCGTTGAAGCTAGGAATTTCGAATTGAAACCTGCTTTGTTGCAAATAGTGCAACAAAATCAATTCTCTGGTTCCCCTACGGAGGATCCGAACCTCCACTTGTCAGTGTTGGTGCAGTACGCAGACACACTAAAAGCCGATGGTGTAGGAGCCGAAGCAATACGACTCCGCCTTTTCCCGTTCTCTTTGAGAGACAGAGCTAGAGCTTGGCTCCAAGCTTTGCCTTCAAACTCCATCACTACATGGAATGAATTGAAGAAGCAATTCTTGGCCCGATATTTCCCGCCAAGCAAAACAGCGATGTTAAGAGCCCAAATCAACGGATTTAGACAAAAAGATGGAGAATCACTCTTCGAGGCATGAGAACGATACAAGGATATGATGAGACTCTGTCCACATCATGGTTTAGAACAATGGCTCATAATCCATACCTTCTATAATGGGCTGGTCTATAACACTAGACTCACCATAGATGCTGCTGCTGGTGGAGCTCTGATGGATAAACCTTACCAAGAAGCCACACAACTTATAGAAAACATGGCCCAGAACCATTACCAGTGGGGAAGCGAACGCGCTGCCATAGAAAAATCCCAGCAAAAAGGCGGTATGTACGAAATAAGCGGCATAGACCATGTCAGTGCGAAAGTAGACGCTCTTTCTCAAAAGTTAGATAGCTTAACTCTACCTCCCGCAGCTACCGTAGCCGCGATACAACCAAACTGCGAACTATGTGGAGTTCCTGGACACACAACCTCTGAATGTCAATTATTGGCCGGACTCGACCAAGTTAACTATGCCCAAGGAAACTCTTATAATCCTGGTTGGAAGAACCATCCTAATCTCTCTTACAAGAGCAATAATGCACTATTCCCTCCAAATCAGACACCTCCAGGTTTTCAAAAGTCAGTAGGACAACAAGCTGCAACTTATCCACCTAAAAAGTCTAACCTTGATCTCATGATGGAAAAGTTCTTAAACCAAAGTATCCATATGACCGAGTTGGTAAAACAATTATCAACCAAAGTGGATGCTTTAGCCACCCATAACAAAATGTTAGAAACTCAAATATCTCAAGTGGCGCAACATCAAGCAGCTCTCGCCGCTCCAGCCGGCACTTTTCCAGGACAACCCGAACCAAATCCTAAAGGGCACGCAAATGCCCTACATGCTATAACCACTAGAAGTGGGAAAGAGCTACAAGACCCAGTTGATCCTAGAACTAAAAACCCGAAAAACATTGAGGAAACCGAGGAGATGAATGAGAAAGGTGAACCCTCAAAAGACCATGTAAGAGAGTCTAAAAACGCAAAACAAAAGGACAAAGAGGAAACAAAGGATCCACCTCCTGTCTACAAACCCACTATCCCATTTCCGCAAAGACTCGCAAAGCCAAAAACGGATAGTCAATTTAGAAAATTTGTGGAAATTCTGAGACAACTCAACATAACTATTCCTTTCTCAGAAGCCATAGCACAAATGCCAACTTATTCTAAGTTTCTAAAAGAAATCTTGTCAAATAAGAGGAAACTAGACGAAGATAGTACAGTAGCACTTACTGAAGAGTGCAGTGCCATATTCCAAAACAAGATGCCACCTAAGCTAAAAGATCCGGGGAGTTTTTCAATTCCTTGTGTAATAGGCAACTTCGTAATAGACAAGGCACTATGTGATTTAGGAGCTAGTGTTAGTCTTATGCCCCTATCAATTAGCAAAAAGCTGAACTTAAGCGATCTAAAACCTACTAGGATGTCTCTACAACTAGCGGACCGTTCAGTCAAATATCCAGTAGGTATCTTAGAAAATGTTCCCGTAAGAATCGGTCAGCTATATATCCCTAGAGATTTTGCAGTAATGGACATCAAGGAAGATTCTTGCATCCCGATTCTTTTAGGAAGACCTTTCCTAGCCACTGCAGGAGCAATAATAGACGTGAAGAGAGGGAAACTCACCCTTGAAGTAGGAGAAGAAAAAATTGAGTTTATTCTTTCTAAGTTCATGAAAACACCCGCAATAGAAGACACATGTTATGCCCTAGACATAATAGATGAGTGTGTCAAAGAAATAGAGAAAGAACTACCTCAAGAGATGGAAATTCCGAAACCAGCTATGAACGAAGACCAAGCTTCACTTCAACTTTGTATAGAAGATAGCTTAAGAGAACACCCATCTCTCTCACCTGATCCTACACTTGGACCTAAGCAACCTTCGCTAGAACTCAAACCGCTACCCAAAAATCTTAGATATGAATATCTAGACGATGATCTGAATCGTCCAGTCATAGTGAACGCTGACCTAAATCCCCTAGAGACAGAAAAATTACTAGATGTCTTAAGAAAATATCCTTCAGCCCTAGGGTATAGCATTTCTGACCTGAAAGGAATAAGTCCCTCAGTGTGTATGCATCGGATCTTACTGGAAGAAGACGCAAAAACCTCGAGAGAACACCAAAGGAGAATAAACCCTATCTTAAGCGAAGTAGTTAGAAAGGAAGTGTTGAAACTCCTCGACGCTGGTATCATATATCAAATATCTGATAGCAAATGGGTCAGCCCTGTTCAAGTTGTGCCTAAGAAAGGAGGACTTACAGTGGTTAAAAATGAGAAAGGAGAAACCGTATCTAAACGCGTCGAATCGGGATGGTGAATGTGCATTGATTATAGGAAGTTAAACAAAGCCACTCGAAAAGATCACTTTCCCCTACCCTTTATCGATCAAATGCTCGAGTGTCTAGCTAAACACTCATATTTCTGTTATTTAGACGGATATTCTGGATTTTTCCAAATTCCAATTCATCCCGATGACCAAGAGAAGACCACCTTCACATGTCCTGTTGGTACATTTGCATATAGACGAATGCCTTTTGGATTGTGTAACGCCCCTGCGACCTTCCAACGATGTATGATGGCAATATTCGCTGATTTTATAAACAACATCATGGAAGTCTTTATGGACGATTTTTCTGTGTATGGGGAGAGTTTTGAAGAGTGTCTTGCTAATCTAGAATTGGAATTACAAAGGTGCGTCAAAGTTAACCTCGTTCTCAATTGGGAAAAATGCCATTTCATGGTTCGTGAAGGATTAGTATTAGGACACATTGTATCTAATAGAGGCATAGAGGTTGATAAAGCTAAGATTGAGGTAATAGAAAATCTTCAACCTCCTAAAACCATTAGAGAAATACAAAGCTTTTTAGGACATGCTGGTTTTTATCGGCGATTCATAAAATATTTCTCTAAAATAACCAAGCCTTTAACCGGTCTTTTAATGAAAGACGCTGAATTCATCTTTGATGACAAATGCATGGAAGCATTCCAACTCCTCAAGAAGGCCTTGATTTCTGCACCTATAATGCAACCTCCTGATTGGAGTGAACCATTCGAAATTATGTGTGATGCCAGCGACTATGCTGTAGGAGCCGTTCTAGGACAAAGAAAGGATAAAAAGCTACATGCTATCTACTATGCAAGTAGAACTTTAGACGCGGCACAACTAAATTACGCCACCACAGAAAAAGAACTCTTGGCTGTCGTATTTGCAATTGACAAATTCCGCTCATATTTGGTGGGAGCTAAAATCATTGTCTACACCGATCACGCAGCAATTCGATACCTCCTTAGTAAAAAGGATGCGAAACCAAGACTTCTAAGATGGATACTGCTACTACAAGAGTTCGACCTAGAAATCAAAGATAAGAAAGGAATAGAAAACACAGTAGCAGATCACCTATCTAGGCTTGATGATGTCAAAGAAGATCGGATTCCTATTAACGATGATTTTCCATGTGATAGACTAATCGCCCAACTAGATCTTTCTCTTGACAAAGAAGAAGTCGGCAGTGAATATATCGAAACCGCATTAGCACAAACCACGGTTCCGTGGTATGCTGATTTCGCCAATTACCTAGCTGCCGGGATATTACCAACCGAACTTACCTATCAACAGAAAAAGAAATTCTTCCATGACATTAAACAATACTTTTGGGATGAGCCCCTCTTATTTAAAAGAGGCGCGGATGGTATCTTTCGACGATGCATCCCTGAAGAAGAAGTAGAGAGTGTTCTTACTCACTGCCACACCTCGCCTTATGGCGGACATGCTAGCACATCTAAGACTGCCTATAAAATCCTCCAAGCAGGACTCTACTGGCCCAACCTTTTCAAAGATGTTCGCTCTTTTATTGCAAAATGTGACCAATGCCAGCGAACTGGAAATATTTCCAAAAGAAATGAAATGCCCCTTAATAACATTTTACAGGTCGAAATCTTCGACGTTTGGGGAATAGATTTTATGGGACCTTTTCCTTCCTCTATGGGAAACAAATTCATACTCGTAGCAGTAGATTATGTGTCAAAATGGATAGAAGCCATAGCTTCGCCGAAAAATGATACACGAGTAGTCGTTAAGTTGTTCAAAAAAATCATTTTCCCTAGATTTGGAGTCCCCAGGTTAGTCATAAGTGATGGTGGATCCCATTTCATATCAAAACAATTAGAAAATCTGTTGAAGAAATGCAGAGTGAGGCACCGAGTCGCAACACCTTACCATCCACAAACAAGCGGCCAAGTAGAAGTCTCTAATAGAGAGATCAAATCAATCCTTGAAAAGACTGTTTCCACTAATAGAAAGGATTGGGCTGCAAAGTTTGACGACGCTTTATGGGCTTATAGAACAGCCTACAAAACGCCCATAGGAACAACCCCGTTTAGACTTGTCTATGGAAAGTCATGCCACTTACCGGTAGAATTAGAACACAAAGCCTATTGGGCAGTTAAAGCCCTTAACATGGATTACCAATCTGCCGGAAGAAAAAGGATCCTAGAGTTACATGAATTAGAAGAATTAAGATTAGATGCTTATGAAAATGCCAAAATATATAAAGAACGAACTAAAAAATGGCACGATAAGCGCATATTAAAGAGAGAATTCAGAGAGGGAGAACTAGTACTCCTTTTTAATTCTAGGTTGAGATTATTTCCCGGAAAACTCCGATCGCGATGGTCGGGACCTTTCGAAGTCTCAAGAGTTTTTCAAAGTGGCGCGGTAGAAATAAAGACTAAATCAGATCAAACATTTATAGTTAATGGGCAGCGTCTGAAGCATTACTATGTCCCGAGCGATGGAGACTATTATTCTAGCCTCAAGCTAGATGACCTTCCTCCAATTACTTAGGTTTTCAACCCTTGTCTTGTCGAGCTACCGACATTAAACGAAGCGCTGCATGGGAGGCAACCCATGATTTAGTTTGTTTGTTTGATTACTTTTATTTTATTTTATATTTTATTTCCTCATATTTAAATGTTATATTACATTATTGTTTTGATCAACACTAACATGTGTGATTTACTTTCTAACAGAGCTATAATTAGACTAACTTTAAGAAAGAAAGACGTAATGGCGGACCGTATGATTGTTAACTTTAGAAGCAACACCCAGAAGCAGCGCTACGAAGACCTAGCCCATAGAGTAACATCATTCCATGCTTTTCCTGATAGCTATGGCATGGTAGCTTTAGGTATTTCTGAAAGTGTCAGATTCTTAGTTAACCAGCTAGGTTGGGACCGCTTCATCTTCTCAAACCCACCCACCTACCGCAAC
Source organism: Trifolium subterraneum (assembly GCA_951799995.1). NCBI lineage: Eukaryota > Viridiplantae > Streptophyta > Magnoliopsida > Fabales > Fabaceae > Trifolium > Trifolium subterraneum. The sequence goes on along the minus strand of OX637462.1, from coordinate 34,991,214 downwards.
CTTACCCTTGAGTTTCTGAGTGCATTTAGATACGAGCGTAATCGTGGAAACCCCTCCCATGGAGGCCTTGTTAGTTTTAGGTTGTTCGGAAAAACCTACCGTCTCACCACCCGCGAGATAGCTGACTATTTAGGAGTACCTTGTGGCCCTGATGCTTTCACCGAGGTCCAAGATGACACTTTCATGGAAAGTGAGCTCAAAAGGTATTGGGGCAGCATTTCAGGCAACCCTAACTCTTCCCCTGACGATAGATTCAGTACTGAAATTCATAATCCGACAATAAGATACCTCCATATGATTATTGCTTACACCTTTTTCAAAAAACCCGTGAACGATCAATCTGTCACTAGGGAAGAACTCTTCATCATGTTTTGTGGGTCCCAAAATCGACCAATTAATGCCGCAGTTTTCTTCCTAGACAATTTAGCTAACTTCACTCATGATCCCACTCGTCAAATAGGTATTGGTGGCTTTGTCACCATCCTAGCTAGGGCCTTGGATCTCCACACCCCGCTATCACAAATAGTTCTATCTGTTAGTGTGGAATCCATGGGTATCCATTTCTGTTTCAACAATCACATGATAGGAAACCTTGGCCCTGATGTTTTCCAGTTGTTAATTGACTTTCAGCCGGTTCATGAATTCTTTTTACCAAATAATGAGAGGACTAGTGTGCATGATAAGAAGAATTGGCTATATGACTTAGAGGGCAACGCTGAAACTGACCCTGAAACCCCACCTCATTACTACCTTCTCACTGACCCTAAACCTCCCGCTCCACTTTTCTATTACACCCATGCACCTCCCTCCCCCGCCCATACAGCTGCTTCTACTACGGTCCCACCGTCTAAGAGCGACCACACTGCTGCTATCGCTGTGATACAAGACGAACTCACTACACTTCGCGCTGATTTTACCGGTCTAAAAAACGAGTTAACTACGCTTCGTACTGACTTCCATGGATTCATGGACCTAGCTATCGCACAGTTTGATCGTTGCTCGGTTGAGATTCGCCGTATCAAGCCTGATCCCGCTGAGACCCCGCCACGTGGCTGATCACAGTTTATTGTTGCATTTTCTTCTTTCGCTAAAACATTACTTTAAATAAATTTACAGCGAAAGAAGACTTTTATTTCCAGTTTTCTAGTTTAGTTTAATTTTGTTCATTGCAAAGAACTATTTCAGTACCGTTTGCATGTTTTTCCATTCAGAATAATTATTTCCCTTTGTTAAGTAGTATTATATTTTAGTATGATTATCCGTATTATTTTTATCCGTATAATTTTTCTTTTATAATTCTACTGCCAATTATTTAATATATATATATATATATATATATATATATATATATATACACATGCATGACTACAATTAATTTGTTTCAATATTTTAATGATAGGTTTCTATCTTCTCATATTAATTAATTTTGCATGCAATTTAATTTAACTTAATACTAGTCAATGGTCAATGGTCAGAAAGGCTCTCTTACATGGCACTGTACAAGACAAACTTCACATGAACCTACACACTATGACTGCCAGCCACACAAACAAATCCATACCCATCCCTTTAGGCATGGCTGGCGCCATAGAGAGTATGGCCAGCACCTCATACATTGTGCTGCTTCACTTGTGTATGCTCTTTCACGTGATATACTACTTGACAATATATTTTACTTGCTTCTTGTTTTTTTTGGTTGCTGACACATAAGGCAAAGTGCAGTCAAAGAAGCATGCATGCTTTGGTAGAAAAATCAACAACACATCAATTACACCTATTAATGTCTAGAAGCATAAGGCTCCACTTCTTTTTGACCCCAATTTTTACATTGCCTATTTAAGACCAACATGATTAGCAACACTTTCAAACACATAAACGTCCAACAACCATAAAAATCCCCTTCACATAAAAATTATTTTTCTCCCTATACATTAAAGCAATTCTCTAATGGAGCAACCTTACCAAATAATTTTTAGAGAAGGTAGACCAGGGGTTAAACAACGTGAACTCTATGAAGATCTCCAATCTAGAGAAATTTTCCCCACAAGGTACATTGATGTTCCATGTGTAAGGCGTTTAGGAATTTATAACAGCGTGAATTATATGTTAAATAAGCTCGATCTTATCTTTTTATTAGCAAGACCAGAGGCTGCATACGTCCCTCTCACGCTGGAATTTCTTAGTTCACTAGCACTGTCCTCCAACCCCGAGTCAGGTAATCCTAATGGCACTGCTCGCTTTCGACTTTTTAATACAGAATACGAAATGACTTTTGATCAAATTGCACAACTTTTTCGTATTCCTACGGGTAGTAATGTAATATATTCACTTCCTGAAAGCGAGCAGTGGCTTAGGACTGCTAGTTCTTTTTGGCATTCTTTAACTAGTAAGCACGCTGAGAACTATGAAGGAAACTCAGCCACATCTATTCAAAATCCGGCAATTAGATATTTTCGCCAATTTTTGGCTTACACAATTTTCGGCCGGGTTAATGCGAATAAAGTAAATGCCAAAGAGCTCTTATTTCTTTATGCAGTTTTTAATAACATTAGCATTAATGCTATCCCGTTTATGCTTTACCACATGCGCTCTTTCATTGCCAAAAGAGGGGACATTGTCTTTGGTGGTTTAATCACAACTTTGGCTAAAGTGTTAGGACAAAAAGATAAATTAGCTAATCTAGACCCTTTACCTTATTTAACCATTGATCTTGACACAGTCAAGAGCATGAAATTAGTTAGGGAACGCAGTGACCATACTTTCAATTTACTCATTAATAACCGCGTTCTTCCTAACTTTACTCTCCCTAACCCAGCTCGCACTAATGTTTGTCTGGTCCAAAACCATTTGTATACCATTATTGACGAACCCATGAATGATCAAGCCCCCACGCACATTCCTGATAATGTAGCTGCTGGTGGGGGCCAAGTTGATGTTCCACCTGCACACACCACCCATTTTACTAACACTTTTGCAGGTAGTTCTTCCTCATCCCGACAGAGCACCATTGACGATGTGCTGCATGAGCTACGCGCCCGAAATGCTGCCGATGACGAACGCGACAGTCTTTTATATGCCATGCACCAACGACAGGAGGAAATGATGGAACAAATTCATTCCGTGCAGGCCCAGCAATCACAAAAACAACAGCAACTTGACCGTGCAATTTATGGCATCAGCGAATTGAGACTGCAGTTTGATAGCTTCCAACGATACCAGCAGCCTCCCCCTTGATTTCTCCAGGTTTCACGTTCCACTCCTTCATTTAAGTCCAAACATTGAGGACAATGTTAGATTTAAGTTTAGGGGAGGAACTTTTATTTACTTTTCAGTTTAAACTTACTTTTCTAGCTTAATTTCCCTTTTTGCAAATAAATTTTTTTCGGTGTATTCTAAATTTTTCCAAAATCTAAAGCCATAACAAAATTTTTGAGAAACAAATAATTTAGAGATTCCAAAGTCACAAACGTAATTAAGACTGAACTTTCAAATTAAGTGTATTTTTCGTACCAGCTATATCATTTTAACACCTTAAATTTCCTAATTATGTAGACCAATTTGGATATTTGCTAGAAACTGAACTTAAATTTCTTGACACTTTACTAGTCCTTGAGTAAGCCCATAGGTAGTCGGCACCATCTACGATCACTATCTAAGTAGTCGAGTCGACGAATATAAGTGAATGACTTTGAATGAAAAATGAAAATCAAGGATGTATAAATCTGAAAAGGGACTACGCACTCTAGTTAGATGACCCTCACCCGGTCATTTAGCCCAAATGCGAAATACCTCAAAGATATAAAATATCCTATGACAAAAAGTAAGAAAAGAGAAAAATAAATGATATGAAAAAGAATCGGGTCATAATCACTAACAGGTTCACTACCATGTGTGTGTGGATAGATAACGGGCTTAATGTGATTACCGCGGGCTAAAAAAGGATAACGAAAGAAGAAATGAAAGTTAAGTTCAGGTATAGTAAAATGATTCGGAACGGTCTATGTAAGGAAGAAATTCATGTTCATTTGTGATTTGTGTTTCCATGATATTTTTGGTACGATAAATAAATTAGTTTCTCTGATTTGGTCGAGATTAAAAATGTTACTCTTGGAAAATCTTTTTGTTTTGTTTTCTCTATCACTAAATGATATATCTTTTTTGCTTGAGGACAAGCAATGGTTCAAGTTTAGGGGAGTTTGATAACACCGAAAAATGCACTACTTAATTAATATTATTTGTCTTAATATTTTAATATTTTCTCTAAATTATTGTGTTATCAATAAAATAATTATTACATTTTATTGAAATACAGATGCAGCCGAAATTTAGCAAAACATGAGTTTTATGGGATTAGAAGTCAAAACAATATCCAACACACAAGTGCATGGCACTAGCCATAGCACTTGTGCCCAGCATGTACTTCAACCAAGCATAAACAAGGCGCTGGCCATACCTTTTATGACCACCATGTTGTTTTTCACGTGTGAAAAAAAATAAGAAGAAATATCAATGTGGTCCCACAAGTTTAACAACTTCCTCCTAAGCTTAATGGGCAAGGCGCTGGTCATAAGGCTTGTGGCAACCAGCCACAAGCTATTTTCAAGGAGGCAGTTACAAGTTCCATATTTTCCTCACCATGATCTATTAAATATCAACCGAAGCTCCTAAACTTGGGGAAAAAGAAACTCTATTTCCAGCCTATAAATAAGTCTTGTACTCAGTATTTTCGGGGTCTTCTTTTCACGCATTATTTGAGATTTTAAGCTTTTATTATTCTGGTGTTTTTCTTTCATTCCGGTTGCTATCTGTAAGTTACTCTATTTAATATATTAAATTCAGTTCTGTATTTTAAATTCCGATCAGTTTATTTATTTTTGCCATTGATACAGTACATCTGAATTATTAATTTTAATTTTAAATTCAGTACCATATACTGTCTCGCACAGTACATGGTACTTTGTTTGATTTCTTAATTTTTCTTTTCAACATTTTGGATCTAGCCTATTATACTGTCACAGACAGTATAGGATATTTAATTTCCTGTTTTTATTTTATGTTATAATCCTATACTTGCTTTATTAATCGGTTCCAGTATTAATTATACAGTCCTGTTTCAGATTCAGTTTTTATTTATTTGTTTGGTATCTGATATGTTCTTAATTAAATCAATTATTATTTATTTAATCGTAATGTTTTTATTTACAATTATGTCGAACTAATTTAATATAACTGGAATGTGAATAAGAAGCTGATTTGGGTTTAGTAATTAAGTTGCAAACTTTATTTTCAAATAGACTAGTTTTCTGTTTCAGTTTTTAATTAAACGATAGACTATAATTTTGCACGAAAGTGAAAATTAATTAAAGTGTAAGTCAACAGCGCGAGAGTGTGAGATTTATACTAGATAGTAAAAACTGGACATTAATTTTAAACACCGCGACAGCTCTTTGAAATTAATTAAACTGTATTAGTTTCCAAAAAATATTTTATAAACTAAATATGAGAGCGAAAGTGAAGTATTTATTTATATTTTATGATTTAGTTCAATAGCGCGAAAGTGTGAGACCCGAGTCTTTAAACTAATATTGTTTTGTGAAAACTAGATCTTTTTAATTAAATTGAATTGATTTTCAAAAAGTATTTTTATAAGTAAATGTGAGAGCGAGAGTGAAGCATTTATTTTATAACTTTACGATATTAACCAACAGCGCGAAAGTGTGAGGAGCGTATTTTTAAATCAAAATCAGTTTGTTAAAAAGTAACATTATTTCTTAATGCAATTTAATTACGGAACCCATTGAAGCGACTTAAAGTAACATTCCAGTTTAGTTAAATCTAATTGTTTAAATTAAATTAATTATTTTATAATCCCTTTCCAATTAATATTTAGCCTTAACCTTACATTATATTAAAAACATAAGCGAAGTTTTGGAAAAATAGTCCCTGAAGGAACGATAATCTTTTATAACTACACGATAAGTCTGTGCACCTGCAGAAATATTGCATCACATGTCACTATGATTTCATCCCATCCTATCTTATTGTGTCGCTCAAGCCCGGGTTAGGACTTATCTCACCACTCAAAGTAAACCCAAGTATATATATACAAACATTTACACAAATAAAAGAATAAAGCGCAAAGATAGTAATTAAAACAAGTTAGGCTCAACCCGCTTGGTTGGTCCCCAGTGAAATTGCCATTTCTGTCGCGGTGATTTTTGGATATCGAGTTGTTAATTAACTTCGAATAGCAATTTAATATTCCACCACCGATCTTTAATTTACCCGAGGGAAAGGGAAAAAGTTCGAAAAACCCTATTTTTGGAGATCAAGGTTCGGGGGTTAGTTATACGAAGGGAAGGTACTAGCACGCTATGTATCTATAGTACTCTATAGGAACCTCTTGTTTCTATTTCTAATTGCGCTTTTTTTAATTGCTTGTAAAAAAATGTATAAATGATGGAGAGAAAAAAAGTTTAAAGTGATGAAAAAGAAGAAAAATGTTTTTGTTGATTTTATTGATTGGAGAGACAAGTCTCATGACTACGTACCCGAGGGATCAAACCACCGCAGTTCGGGGTAAAAGTTACGAGTAAATTTGTTTGTTTGATTTTAAATTTGTGAAAATGGTTTTAAGGACCAAAAAACCAAAAGTGGCAAAATGTGAGTTTGATTGATGTTAGTTTATGAACAAAGTCTATATGGTTAAATTGATTAAAGTTTGATTATGAAAGGAGACGCGAACACTTGGTTTAAAATCCAAGGTTTGTTGGAAAAAAGATTTGAATTATAAAAGTCACTTGGTTTAAAATCCAAGGTTTTTGCATAATTAAAGATGTATGAATGAAGAAAAAACACTTGGTTTAAAATCCAAGGTTTTTGCGAGAAAAAAGGACACTTGGTTTAAAATCCAAGGTTTTAGCGATAAGAGAAGCCATTGGTTTAAAGTCCAAGGCACTTGGTTTAAAATCCAAGTTTGGTGATAAAAAGAGCACTTGGGTTAAAATCCAAGGTTTTCACAATAAAAAGGGCACTTGGGTTAAAATCCAATGCCACTTGGTTTAAAATCCAAGTTTGAGATAAAAAGAACTCTTGGGTTAAAATTCAAGGTTTTCACGATAAAAGACGCCGTTAGTTTAAAGTCCAAGGCACTTGGTTTAAAATCCAAGTTTGCGATAAAAAAGAACTCTTGCGTTAAAATTCAAGGTTTTCGCGATAAAAAAGAAAAGTTTGGTTTAAAGTACAAAGTTTTGAAAAATGTTTGATGACAAAGTATTTTTGTGCTTTGTGAGAATGAATTGTTTGCGTATTTTTGAAAGAGGTTTTGACCTCATTTTTTTGATAAAAAGAAAATGACTAATTATTTCAATTGGAATGTTGGGTTCCAAATTAATAAAGAAGGTAGCGCAAAAAATAATACTAACGTTGTAATAAACAAATTAAGCGCGAAGACAATTCGTAATGATATTTTGATCAAAACGATGTCTTTTCCCTCGGAATTTAATATTCTAACGTTTTTGCGGAAAGCAATAAAAATAAATATGCATGAGATGCAAGTTTATATTTATAGTGTACATTTGTTCCTAATTACATTCTAAAATATTTACGAGAAAATAAACATGAAATGAATGCAAGAGAGATGATGTTATGCAATTTTTACTTAATATTTACATCAAATCCTAAAATACATACTAAAGTCCTTGCAATAAAATAAATAGTTAATTAATTAGGCAATAAATTAATTATTAGATTAAAACGCAATAATAAAGTATGTTAGTAACAATAATAATGATAAGTTAGTAAGTTAGTAATAATAAGGAATAAAGAGCATGAATAATAAAAATTAAGTTAGTAAGTTAGTATCAATAATTAGAAATAATGAGCATAAATAAAAATGATAGATTAGTGAGCATAAATTAAAGCCAAAATAAACACATATAATCATGAAATAAATAAATAATAAAAAAAATAAAAGAATCTCAAATTAGTGCTTATTTTAGATTTAATAGCTCATTGAAGCACATTCCATAAGCACATTTATCATAGGTTAAAAAAATAAAAAAAAACAAAAAAAAAAAACAGAAGGGGTACAAATAACAATATGAAAATAAAGGGGGTGCAAAAAGCACTACTTGGTCCAAGCCCAGTTGGGGGGCGTGGCCCAGTAGGGGGTGTGTGAAGTAAAATGATCAAACAGAATCAGAGCCGTTTGATTGATCAGACAACTCTGATCTGATCACAAGCAGATGAAATCAGAGACGTTAGATTAGAAACAGAAGGAAAATGGCGCGCAGGTGCATCGTAATGGCGTGCACCTGCGCGCACAGGATTACTTTTTAGTATAAAAGGAAATAAAACCCTAAAAAACACTTCATCTCTTCTCTTTCTCTCTTCTCGCCGCCGTGGCTTCTCTCTTCCTCTCGGCCGTCCCTTTCTCTCAAACTTCTCAAAAATCAAACAAACACTCTCTCTCGATCTCTCTGTTTCTGTTCTAAAAAATACTTTCGGAAAAAAGAAGTGAAAAAAACCTTGGTTCGATCTCGGTTCCTCTCTTCTCCGTTTTCGTTTCGGTTTGGGTTTAATGGCTGTGATTTGGATTTTGATTTTGGGTTTTTGTTTGAAGAAAGAAAGAACGAGGTGTTCTTCTTGGTTTGTTTTTTATTCTAGTTTTGAATGGATGGTTTTGATTCTGTTTGGTTATGGTTTGACGATGATGGTGATTCGGTTTGATGTTGATTTTGGGTTAGATGAACGATAATGATGAATTTTGATTTCTGATAAAGGTTTTGATCCTTGGTTGATTTCGTTTTTGTTTTGAATTTTTGATTTTCTGGGTTTTCTGTTTTTGATTTGATCCATAAATGGAAAAAATGTGATTGTTTTTTTAGTTTCTGCGGCTGAGTGAAAAATTGACCTCCTTGGGACCTGTGCAATAAATGCACTATTTATAGTGTGTCAGAACTAGGGTTTTGGCAGATGAAATTTTCCCCGTTTGGACAAAATTGCCCTTTTGGGTTTGGATGAGGACAAAAACACTTGGACCCAAATAAAATAAAAAACTAAAAAACACCACAAATGGAAAAAACGAAAATAATAAAAAAATAAAATGACTTAAAAAAAATAAAATGAAATAAAAAGCCAAATAAAATAATAATAATAAAAGAAGAAAATAAAAATAAAAAACCAAATAAATGAGGTATTTTAAAATATCTCTCTGCCGAAATTTCGTCAGAAACGACAGAGGAAAGAAAACAGTTTTAACGCCGAACAAAAGTGATCGGGCAAAAAATAGGGTATGACAAACCAGTACTCCATTCTTTGACAAAATTGACTCTTTCAAATAACTAGCAAAGTGCAAATGGTTGTTGACAGTAATGTTAAACCCGCCGCTTATATATATATATGCATAGCTTTGGTTCCATAATGTATGTCAAATGGGAGCCACCTCCTAAAGGTACCGTTAAGTTTAATGTTGATGGAGCTCATAACAAAAGAAATGGCTTCTCAGCTTGTGGTGAATTACTTAAAGATACTAAGGGTGGGGTGGCCTTATGTTTTTACTGTTCACTATAATCTTGGTCGCAATATTTTTCAAGGGGTTGAGATGTGGAGTTTACTTCATGCTATGGATGTGTATAAAGAGAATTTTTTTTGAAGAAATAAGTATTAGAAAGAAGAGAAGAGAAGAGAAGTTAGATTTATATAGGTAAAAAACAAAGAGTGTGAGAAAGAAGAGAAGTTAGATTTATATAGGTAAAAAAAGAGTATGAGAAGTTAGATTTATATAGATTTATATTTTTGTATTTTTATAGTCTATACAAAGAAAAAAAAGTGATCTTGTGTTCTAATGAAGAACAAAAATTGTTATTTTGTCCAGCTTCTTGCTATATGTTTTGCCATGTCTACAAAAATCTCATTTCTAAATCAAACACATACAAAAAAGTTATTCAGTCGGTCAACAATTTTATCACATATCAAACGCACCCTAAATATGAATTACACATTTTATTTAAAGTGATTCAAGGACAAACCAAAATGACATTACCCATAATTGAAGCTAACTTATCATCCTCTTTCAGTCTCTCACCAACATCAAATTCCTTTTGTAAAACCATGAAAGTTTAGCAGTAAGTAACATGTTATATAATCAGAAAGCAAAGCACAAACTCAAGCTATCTAAAATAGTAGTAACCTGTTCTTTTTTTCACTAAAATATAGATTTAATACATTTAAACGATAAAAAATAGTAAAGAGAAATCAGATGCAAAGGCTAAATGTAGCAATCCAGAAACTGTCTGCAGTTCATTACAGCAGGATGGAACAGAACATATTACCTCCCGGCTCCGATTAACAACACCGACCTAACCATGTCGGAGGGGACTAATAACATACTATACAATATCTAATAAATGTATGATCAAAGAATACAAACCAATTTAAAGTAGGTAATAGTGATCGGCTTCCCCATCCATGTAAAAGCCGAAAAGGAACACGCGGGACTGGCAAAAACAAAACAGAGCCCCTCCGCTTTTCAAAAAACAATAGACATTGAAAAACACCTTTACTTGGAAAAAAAAAAAAAAAAAACCATTACACAACCATCGCAATCCATGTATTTCAATTTGATCGATTTAATGGCCAATGTATAAAACTACAAACAAGTCATTCTTGAAATTCACAGCTTAATAATAAAGCATAGTGGCCAAATAGCCGAAGTACCTAAATTCCAAAAGCGATTTCCAAATTACATTTGAAAGAAAAAATTACAAAGGAGAGTTTGATAATTCTTTGGCCTCTGCAGCTTCAATCTTACGAAGAGCCTGCTGTGCGTTAGCCCGCGCCAGCTTAAGATTGAATATAGCAGTTAATTCTTTAGTTCGCTCTTCACTCTCACGAAGAGCAGATTTTGCGGCTTCAATGGCCATTGCAATGTTTGCTTTCTTCTCCTTCGCCACTTTGAGTTCTTGCTCGACTAAAGCAAATTTTTCATCAATCACAAGTAACTCTTCACAAAGTTTGATGATGTTGGTAGCCATGATACTTCGTTTGTCACTAAGATAGTTCAAACAATCAATGTAATTTGTGTTATACTTCTGAGTATTATTAAATATAAATGCAGGAACATAAGAATGAAGGTTATTCGAGATAATTTGAACCGAGACCAAAATACTTCGAAGTCATAATTAAAACGTAATAATTTAGTGTATATTCTTTAGTATTTTATTTGAAATAAGTTGTATCGAAAGAATTAAAAATAATTTTTTTTTTATCAAATAGTTTAGTGGCTAGAAATTCAACCTTAAAGATGGATAAGTGGAATGTCCGGGTTCGAACTCCGACCCCTCTATATATAATGCAATATTCCTACATAAATTAAAATGAAGTTTGTATTTAATTTCATAAGAACAAACAAAAACTATTCTTGAAAAGAATAAAAGTTTGTTTTTTCTTATAATTTGGGAAAAGAAAAATGAGTTTCTTTTCTTAAGACGGATGGATAATTCATTTTCATTCATTATCTTAAATGTCACGTTATCATCCTAGTCAATGGTCCATGTGTCCAACATGTCATTATATCTTAAAAGTTAATAGGAGGACACAAATTGTGTCTTAAATTAGAGAGTACGAAACTGCATTTAAATCTACTGTTTTTTTGTTGACAAGTTGACTTATCATCTTGCCGGCCCACCAACAAATGGGACGGAAAGCAGTTTTTAACTTGGACACCTAAGTTAAGACACCCCACGCTACCCCCACTTTTAGACGGACTTAGCTGGGCGAGTTTAAACGGTTATGTCTGGCAACTTTACAATCCCTACTAATAGGCAATGGTCTATTCAATTTAAACCGCTTGGCCATTGCCTATTCAGTTTAGACCACGGTTCTAAAAGTGTAGGCATATGTAACATCCCACTTTTAATTATTACCGTGGAAATAATAAGAGTAGTTTGGGAGTACAGTTAAGAGGGAATCATGCTAAGCAAGGGTACACTAGTCATTGATTTCAAATGAGAAGTGGCATTATGTGGAGCTACACCCACACACACACACACATGTAGTAGAAAGTGATTTAGGAACAGAGTCAGATTTCATTCCAACACAGAAACTTATTCATTCCTCTTCTCTCCCACGCCTATACTCTCCTTTTTCCTGACTAAACTATTCACTCCAAAAGCATCAATTGTAAGCATTATCCATTGCATGCATGTTTTTCCTTCCATCTCATTGTTCCTGCATTTTGGTAAGTAACAAGAAAGAATTCTAATTGGTAACAAGTCACACATCAGATGTGAGTTGTCATGGACAAGAGTTTATAAGTAAAAGACAATCCTCACCATATAAGCCGGTTTTATAGAATTGAGTTAACTCTTAATTTATAAAATGATATCAAAGTGTCTCCAAGATCCGTTGGGCCACCCGCTATCGAGTCATCCGCTATTTATATCACCACGCACCAAGCCCTAGGTTGTTGGGCGAAAGGGGTGTGTTAAGAAGTCACACATCAGATGTGAGTTGGCCTAGACAAAGGTTTATAAGTAAGAAACCGTCATCACGGTACAAACCAATTTTGTAGGGTTGAGTTAGGCACAACTCCCAATTTCTAAAACTACTTTCTCCCCTTACTCACGTGAACCCCATCTTCTCTGATAAGCGATTTCAGATTTTTTATTTCCATCTTCTAGTTGATGTCATGCAAGAGGCCATGGGTGTGTGTAGGATTTGAAGATTTAAAGGTCTGAAGTATATTGGAGGGACTGGTGTGAGTTAAGGAAGACGGGTAGAGTTTGAAGGAATTGATAGTTAGAAGCTCAAGTCATCATCAACAAAATCTTGGTTTGCACCTCCAAATTTAAAAGGTGAGTTCGTCATAGGATGGACTTAGTTTAATTGCAAGAAAAATAAAAATAAAATATAGGCACAAACACAAATCAAAAAAAATAAAAGAAAAATAAAATTGTCACATTAAATTACATTACTTTAATTATTTTTTATTTTTATTTTTTGGTTTTTGGATGTGTGCCCAACACATCATATTTATGGTTGTTCCTATTAAAGAATTTCTCTGATTGCAAACATTTGAATCAACGATTTTGGGGTTTTGAATGTATTTGAAAAATTTGCATAAAAATGGATATTTGGATGATAACTTGACTTAGGCATATGAATATATTCCTCGTGATGACCTAAAATTATCTCCAATGCTCAATACCATGTTAAAATCATATTAGAAGAAGTTTGTGTTGACAATAATGCATAAATATATTTTTTGAAGATTTTAGATTTAAATATATTTTAGATTTATATTTAAAATATATATTATTATAATATATTATTTAAGATTTGTTTAAATTTTTAAGATATGTTTAGAATTTATAGTATTAGTTTGTTATTTAAAGATATGATTTGTTTTTATGTAGGTCTATATATAGAGTCGTATAGCTATGATTTATGAATGAGAACAAGAATTGGAGTTTCTCCACATAAAAATATATCCCACCAAATTCGCAATACAAAAACACAAAAAAATCATATCAGATTGATGATGTTGTAAAGAATTGGGATTAAAAGGGTTTTAATTTAAAGATGTTTTGAATGTGTTTTAAAAAAATTGGAATTTTACTGGTATGAATCGAGTCAGGACAGTGTTTTCTGCCAGCTGACTCGAGTTAGGAATCGAAAAAAACTGAAAAATTGAATTTTCTACACCTAGAATCAAGCCAGGAATGATCTTCGTCCTGTTGATTCAAAATTTTGCTTTTGTGATTTAACTTGATTCAAACTATATATAATTGATAATTAAAAAAAAAACTTCTTTAAGGCCTAATTGATTACTAACAAGCATTGGAAAGGTTGATCACTTCTAATATGATTTTAACATTATTTGCACCTAAATTTTAGGTTAAATCTAAATAAATAGAATGAACATATACCTTCACTTATGGCTGAACTTGATGCTAAGTTTGACGATAATAGTTAACCCAAGACTTCCCTTATCGTAGGACTCATTTAATGTGTTTTACTATGATAGTAGATTGTAGAAACCTTTATGATTAGACAGATGATCATAAGATATATGATTATGATCGGCAAATGGCCACAAGTTGGATTTCACAGTTATCGAAATTTGACAACCAAATGGATTTTTCATAATCCACATAATAATAAATTGTGAGCCTTGTCCCGAGTTGGTGTGTCGTATCACATGTGGGATAGCAGTCCTTTTGAGACCAGCTCACCTCAGAATGTCGTAGGAAATGTTAAAAATGACAAGATTAATTTTGTATTACACTTCATGAATGCATTTTTATTATTGAAAATATGTTAGTGATCAGCTAAGAGGGATTTATATCCCAGGACCCTTTGGCCCCGATGGTCAGTAGGAACTAATGAGACGAAGTGACTTCCACACATCTTAGATGTTTGATTTCACATAGAAAGGTTTCGAAAGGAAAAGAAGCTATGGAGTAGGATGTCAGAGATTATCTTCTGAATTACCTTTTTATTCTATTCTTATATATTTCTTTCATGGACTAATCTAATTGACTATGTCTTTATGTTGTGAGGACGTGCATGTTTATCTGATGTACCTTAAGTTCTGTTGTAATGACAAAGTTGTATTGAAATTAATGTATCTGAATCTACTTATTTATGTCCCTAGTGATATTCTAGACAATATTAATATGGGATGTTATATCATATAACAAAATCGTTGCCTCAGAGACCTTATTCAACTGTGGATATGTGCAACCACAATGTATAATTGTTACCTTTCGTATCTGATATGCAACGTGCATCAATTAAAAAATTAGGTTAAGTAAAATACTTTCAAAGAATAAGAAAACACCAAATAGGTATTATCTGATCGAAAGAAGATACAACAAATCTGGTAAATAAAGAATTAAATTTCAAAATAAGAGAGAGAGCTTCGATGAAGTTCGAAAGAATTAAAAATTGGAAGAAGATAAAACAAACCTGTGGGCGACCGCTTGTGATGTCCGAGAATATTGAAGAAGCTCAAAGAATGCCGATGAAGTTCGAAAAAATAGAGAAAGTAAATTTTGAAACCCTAAGTATCTCTCATATTTTGAGAAAAATGTATCTAGCACATTGTTTGGTTGGGGTCAAAGTAGAAGGAAAGAAACTTGAGAAGGGAAATTTTTTTCCATTGTTTGGATGCAAGAGAACACCGAAAGAAAGGAAACATAACAATTGGGGCCCACAAAAAATGCTTTCCATTTCATTTTTATGTTATTACCCTTCTTTTTTGTACATTGGAAAACAGAGAAAAGAGGTGAAAAAGAAACGGAAAATAAGAGAATCAACCATGAGGAACAATGGTCCTCAAGAATCATTAAGGAGGGTTTTCTTCAAATCATTAGGGACAATATTCTATAGATTTCACATGATGTTGTTGCTAAAACCCCACATTGAAAGAAAACCCACACTTATATTTCTTTCCCTAAGAAAGTGATAAAACTTTATCTCCAGATTGAAGTTCATCAGAGCAAGGTTGTTGGCAATGACAAAAGAAAAAACAATGATATTTGGTCAAAGGTTTAGCTATAGAAGGTCAATGAGATCCGTAGAATCAGAATAATAATTTATGTAGGTGCATTCGAAGCTTCTAGTAGCAAGTCGTAAGCCTATGGCGGCTCACACTTTAGCGAGAGCGGTCAATTTTTGGCCTATTCGCATTTTATTTGAACTCATTACTAATAATGAAATGAGTTAAGTTTCGTTGCTAAAACAAATTATTCGGTTGAAGCTGAATACTATACTTTTTAATGGGCATGTGACTAATTATTTAGATGTGCTTGATTATATTAAATGATTATCTTGATCGTGGTTTATTGGTAGAGATGTGGTCTAATCTACTAATTTATCTTAAATGATTTTGAATTTATAGTTGTATTGGAATTTCCAAGTAACTCTTGTACACAATTAATAAATTTTCTTATAAAAATGTATACAATAATATTTTTTTAATGTTTCTTCAATGTTTGATCCCTAGTTTATTTTATGTTTTAAAAATGAATTCTTCTACTATTTTTTTAATGGCAAATATATTATATATAAATAAAGAAATGAAAACAGTACAGGAGAAAGCTCAGAAAAATGAAGAGGTATCAGAAATATACTCTACTATAACCTCCCAATCTCAAAGGTAAAAAATGATTTCTTCTATAGCATGGAGTTTTTAATGATCTATACAATTCATGTGCAAAGTAAGTTATTATTTAAATACTATGATTTTACAATATGTGATCTTAATATTAATATATAACTGGAGAGGTTAAGTTTGATCATACCAATATCAATGCTTGGTCATATGAAACTATTCAACAATTTCTTAAAGCCAATTCACTAACCAACAACACAAATGGAAATTACTGGAAATTAAACATGATTTTTTTTATAAATTACCAATACATAATTTTTATAAATAAGATTAGAATGTGATACATTCATGAAATATGTTATTACAACGTAAATGAAGAAAATCAATTTCATGTAATATGTATTAGTTGTTCTTGCAAGTTTCCATGCAGGAATTTACAATCGCATTAACACTACGAGCATCTGAAAAAAAGAGTCAAAATTATGTGAGAAACATTATAAATTAAATCAATACTACTAATTTATAAGATTGGCTTGATATATATATATATATATATATATATATATATATATATATATATATATATATAATAATAATTAATAAAAGAGGTAAAGTATATGATCATACCAATATTAATATTATTGGACTTGGAATAAGCGCAACTTGTTGTACATTCATATGCACCTTCGGAGAATGTGTTTTGACACGTTAATCCACAACCTACAACACAAGCTAGATAAGCTGAAAAATTGCTTAATTGATCTTTACAGTTGAACGCACACTTGCCAAGACAAATTATTTCCCCAATGGGGTTTGTTGGCGGAGGAGCATCATCGGCATTTGCAAAACTGAATATAATCATTGCCACGGTCATGACTGAAATCATAACAATATTTTTCATCCCACTCTTTGTCATAATTCTCTTATGTGAGTTAAAATTGATTTTCTGTTAATATATGTTTGATTGGATGATTTGAAGTTGAATAACCAACCGATCTCCTTTTATAAGCAAAGAAACATGCATATCATGTACATGTCCACAATTTATAAAATCTGTATCAGACTTGTAATGGAAATATAGTAGCAACATAATTTGTAATCATCTAATAATTAATTTACATTTATTGATTGAATTTTTTTTGCATATATGTCTTTTTTTATTAAGCATATTTGTCTAATGTTATGAAAAAAGGATAAAAACATGAATTATATAGAATTGTTTTAATATTCTTATAAAATTTCTTCAATGTATTACTTTTTTAATAAAAGAACATTGATATATTATATATATATATATATATATATATATATATATATATATATATATATATAGGGTCAGGAATAAATTACACCAAGGTAACAAACTTAAAAATATAACACCTACGATAATTTTTTACTAAATAATCATTTTACAAAATTGACCGTTGGATTGAACTATATTATAACATATATCATGTCTATAAAATATGACATTAATCGGAATTATTTGATATGTCAATGAAATATATACATCAAAATTAAGTCATTTTTTGAATGTTCATATGACGTTAATTTCGATTATGTCATTGACGTATCAAATGATTTCTGATTAATGTTATATTTTATATATATGATCTATGTTATAGAATCTTTCAATCCAACGGTCATTTTTGTAATACGATTATTCGGTAAAGAATTATCGAAGATGTTATATAAAAAGTATGACATGTTGGCTAAACTTGATGCTAAGTTTGACGATAATAGTTAACCCAAGACTTCCCTTATCGTAGGACTCATTTAATGTGTTTTACTATGATATTAGATTGTAGAAACCTTTATAATTAGATAGATGATCATAAGATATATGATTATGATCGAAAAATGGCCACAAGTTGGATTTCACAATTATCGAAATTTGACAACCGAATGGATTTTTCATAATCCACATAATAATAAATTGTGAGCCTTGTTCCGAGTTGGTGTGTCGTATCACATGTGGAATAGCAGTCCTTCTGGGATCAGCTCACCTCAGAATGTCGTAGGAAATGTTAAAAATGACAAGATTAATTTTGTATTACACTTCATGATTGCATTTTAATTATTGAAAATAAGTTAGTGATCAGCTAAGAGGGATTTATATTCCATGACCCTTTGGCCCTGATGGTTAGTAGGAACTAATGAGGACGAATTAGTGACTTTCGCACATCTCAGATGTTTGATTTCATATAGAAAGGTTTCGAAAAGAAAAAAAGCTATGGAGTAGGATTTCAGATATTATCTTCTGAGTTACCTTTTTATTCTATTCTTATATATTTCTTTCATGGACTAATCTAATAGACAATCTCTTTATGTTGTGAGGACGCGCATGATTATCTGATGTACCTTAAGGTCTGTTGTAATGAGAAAGTTGTATTGAAATTAATGTATCCGAATCTAATTATTTATGTCTGTTGCATATGCCTTGAAATCTCGGTAACAAGAAAGTTAGAAATCCTTGAAGATTTTTTAAAAAAATATATTTGGAGATTTTTTTTTGAAAAAATCTTTGGAGATTTTTTGCGGAAAAAAAATCTTTTCTTGAAGGACACTCTGACTTGGATATGTTTTATTTTAAAATAGATTTGTTGCTAATGTTTGGCATATATTTTTCTGTAAATAGGGAACACTTTATTCATAGAAACATTGAGAGAGAGGTTGTTGTTTCTCCTTGGGTAGACTAGGTTAGGTGAGTCTCTTGGTCACGGGAAGAGATTCGGGATTTGGGTTGCTAATTGTAACACCCTGCTTAAATCTACCCAAAATGTTCGACAAAATAAACAATAAATGCAAGTAGAAACAAGTAGAGTGTCACGTGTCAAATTAAACATCCAACAATAGCATAATAATTCATTTATAAATCATGCTCATCATATATATTGCAGTGGAATAGCTAAACATCACCATCCATAAAGTCATAATTAAAGTTTAATAATCATAACTAGTCACCATCCACATAATCACCAATAATATCTTAACATCAAGGTATTAAAATAAACAAGTACTTGGCATAAGCCTTACATCAACATAAATAAGCAAAGTCTAAACGACAATAGGCATAACCCCAAAATAAACTAAAACCCAACGTGGTGTTACAACCATCAGAGCAAATGGACAAGGTACGACACTAGGAGTGGTAGCTAATCTCCTCACCCTGAATACTAGCAACAATTGTCGGGTACTCCTCCTAAAGCAAAGCAAATCCTCAAGCCTGAGAATCTGAATCGCCCAACGATCCACAAAACACAAAAATAGAGAGTTAGTTATATATAATCAACATATCAACAAATGAAAGTAAGTGTAACATCCCCAATTCTTACATTAGTATTATAAACTCTTAAGGGTATTTTCTAAAACTACCACATGTTAAGATCTAGCACTAGTATTTTGTGCATACAAGGTATATTGTACCTAGTGTGTGTATGTTGTCACCAAAAAGAAGAGATTGGCTAGGCATAGACATGTGTCCCTTAGGACCCATGACTCATCAAAACACTACCCATTACACCACCTCACACTCATCCTTTGTCTTTCATTTTGCTGAAGCAAAAGTAGCTCCTCTCCTTGCTCTCTCACTCCCTCGTGAAACAAACAAACAACAACCTCAAATCTCATTTCTTCAATTCCTGCACAAGTCATTCAAATCAAACACATGCAATGAAACTATATGTTCCCTAGGTTGTATCTATCACAATTGGTAAGTGAATTTCACTAAACTCTTTTCAATCCTTCTTCAAATTCGTGCCTCTCTTAATCATCTAAAGCTCAATTTCTGGTGTTTTTCATGTTGCATGAGAGTTTTAAGGATAAAGGAAACCATGGGTTGATCATTGGAGCAAATTGGGATTTAATTGTGAAATTCGTATTCTGGACAGGGTCTTAATAAAAAGGTAATTTCTCACTCCTCGTAACTCCGATTGAAATTCCGCTGCTTGTTATGGATAGCTAACTTAATTCCGGTCAATTGGGCACCAGTTTCATAATATTTGGACAAGAATTGAGGTCTGGACGAATTTTTGAAGTTAGGGATTCAACACAGGAATTCTGCAGAAATGTGTTGGGATAATGCTGCGTTTAAAGGTTAATTGCACTCTCTCTATAACTCCGTTTGTGATTCCGTTGGTTTCTGTGAATAGCTAACTCAGTTACGGTCCTTATGGTTCCGGTGTTGTGAATTTTCGACAAGGGATGAGCTCGGTAGTTGTTCATGAAGTTGATGCTCGGATGCAGAATTCTGCAGCAAATTATGGATACGAGTTGGGAGCATTTCAACTGCATTTACGCGTAGTGGCGAACTCGGGAAATGGCGATGGTTGTTCAAGCGTCAATTTTCAGGTGGGTTCTTAGGATAGAATAGTTAGAAATATTTCCCCAAAATTCAAGTTTGCATGATAACATAGGATTTAGGGATGGAAATGTGCATGAGAAGGGTTTAATTCCCAAAACTCTTCTCCTTTATAATTATTATGATATTCATGATGTTAATGGCTTGAAAGATTGGCAATTGTAGTGTAGAAAACTCTGTTTTGAACTGGTTCTGCAGGTCCTGCGCCGAGGCGCAGCACTTTCGCGCCAGGGCGCAGGCAAAATGAGACAGAGACAGAATCTGGAATGCAGGTTCGCGCCAGGGCGCAGAACTTCGCGCCGGGGCGCAAGCCACCAGCATTTCCAGATTTTGTCCCCTGTTTCCTGCTTTTGGAAATTCGTACACATTTTGGATTGTCATCTTTCAAGTCTTGTTTTCCATTAACATTAAGAATACCTTATAATTATGATGTCGTTGTACGTATAGGTTTGATTATGACCTAGGCTAGTAGCTAGGTTAGTCTCCCGGGATTGGGATATATTGGTAGTTGTTAACACATTAGAATTATGTGTAGTATCAGTCCATAGAGATGTGTGGTTGCTTGGCACCACCAAAGGGATTCGAGGAATCCATAGTTATGTGTGGTTGTTTGACACCACCAAAGGGATTCGAGGAATCCATAGTTATGTGTGGTTGTTTGACACCACCAAAGGGATTCGAGTAATCCAAAGCGATAAGATATCAATAATAATGATTGTGATACCATAGTTATTTCGTACCATATGTGCTTTGTTCACGAAGATTGGTACGGAAAAGCGTGAGGCTTTCTGAGACCGGCTCACCTCAGATTGTTCTTGCATAGTTAAAATGAATTCAGATAATTTGTGTGTTACACCATATAAACTGTTTATATATGAATACATGTATGGCGCTTAGATTGCGTGAGGACTGATTATAGGTTTCCCCTTGGTGTAGTCACCATTAGGAGGGTAGTAGAACTCACGAGGCTTAGTAGTCTCACCCCCCCCATTCTTCATCATTTCAGATTACAGGTTTCGCAATTGCAGCGGAGCTGAAGCGTAAAGATTCGGAAATACATGGATTACATTGAGGAGCTGAGAAAGAGTTAATCTTATTTTATTATAAGATTCAGTTATGTTAGTTTAGTAGTTAGCTCGGTATGTATTATTCAGCGGATTTTATAATCCGAGTATGTATTGAATCTTTATGTAAAGAAAATTTTATTGTGTCCCGATTCAGTTATGTACACTCCTATTGATATTCTAGATAAATTGATATGGGGTGTTATAATTGGTATCAGAGCAGGTCGATTCATTTCGGACCTTGCCGCGGACCATTAAAATTCAATCCAGAGTAGTACGGACCCTTTGGAGTCTGGACTGTTTACGCTGAAATCCTCGCGTGCTGAGTCTGATCAGCTCAGTGTCGTGTGTGATAGGCAGGGTATTACGGTTGAGAACCAAAGTGGACCAAGGAGGTCGGATGGTAAAAAGGAAGTTGAAGCGCAAACTTGGACGGAAGTACGAGTGAAGACCGTTGAAAGCGGATATTGGAAATGCGGTAGTCGACGCCACAAGAAGAAGTGACGCCAAAGAGGATGCGTGGAAGTTGGAATAGTGGGTGGCGAGCTACCAGTAGCAAGGAGCAAGTTAGGAGATACACGAAGCGAATGCACTCAACTGATGGTAGCATGTTTAAGGATGCGAAGAAATATGGGAATGGATAACCCCGTATAAAAGTATGCGTTGAATGGAGTAGAGCCGAGACGGAATTTTGAGGTACGATAACCAGACGATGGTAGTAAGTCTGCTGGATGCGGTAATGCGGATAATGGAATTACAAGTACGAAGAGTAGTGAATAATGAAGCGGGGTACACCAGTAGACACTCACCCCTGGGAATCATATTACCCGAAGTGCGGTAGTTCAACTACAGTTTATCAGAGGTCAGGAAACCAAATTCTTTTAGATTCGTTTCATCTTCGTTCCAGCCGAGTTATTTTCCTCCCTAATGACGTAGGCCAATTAACTATCCTATCAAAGAAGAATGAAACTAGAATCGTGCCTTCTCTTAACTTCTCAATGTCAGCCTATTGCACCCTTTCCGTAGAATGAAACCCCAAGTGTTTTCGGTAAAGTAAATTCAGCCTCTCAGTTCGAACTAATACCTTGGCCAGACAAATAGCAGCCAAGTTTCGTCTAGAGTATTTCAATTCCGTAACTATATCAACCAGCTGACAAACAAATTTCAATATTCAAACCTCTTAGCTAGTAACCTGACATTTTGGTTAAACCTTGGTAATAGTTCATCTGTTAAGTTCTCATGATAATCGAGTTTGTCTTCAACTCAAAGAATAGTTAGTTATGAGAAATCGGGAGATGTCAGCTTAGAGCAATAGAGCTAAGATCTTTAGTACTCACTCTTTTGTGCAAATTTAATTCAGCCAAAACCGTCGAATCAATGTGATACATGATTAGTAACTAGTCAGCCTTGTTAAGTTGTGACCATATATTTTCCGCATCTACCTAAGCTTGGTAACGAGATAAATTCTTCGATACTAATAGACCTATCACCTACAATCAATGTAGGAATCCAGTTAAGTGGTGAACCTTTCAAATTCCTCAATGTCA
Source organism: Trifolium subterraneum (assembly GCA_951799995.1). Lineage (NCBI taxonomy): Eukaryota > Viridiplantae > Streptophyta > Magnoliopsida > Fabales > Fabaceae > Trifolium > Trifolium subterraneum. The sequence continues at coordinate 34,968,123 of OX637462.1, read as the reverse complement.
TCGAAAACAACTCACTAGGAGAGTGTTATCCCTACATAACCCTGACAAAATATCTTCAGCATTTCAGCTTTGTAACCGTAATCAACTCCTGCATGTGACAATGTGAATTTCTTGCTAAAGAGTAATAAGCCATGTCTCCTTAAAGACCAACAATTATTCGTTTCCACTTTTAGAGCAACACTATTACGTTTGCGACCAAGAAATTCTTCAAGCTTTTAGTTCTTTATCAACGACCGATACAAAATCACCTAAGCTTATCTATCCATTAAAGGTCACGAGTAATTTCAGTTAAAGTTCTTTCGAACCTTGTTAACCTATCAAACAACGTCATAAGGTAACTCAACGTCGGAGACGTTAACGTAGTCAGTTCAATTCACCTTCTTTATAAAGTCTCACCAACTCGTCTCAGATAAAAATCCAAAACCAACCAGTAACCCAGAGTTAGGAAACTTAATCACTAGTGGTATTCCCATAGGTAACCCACGACAGTTGTGTCTGATCTTAACAATTAGTTGTTTCAGTCGACTCTCCACTATGAGATAGCCTCGGATCGTTCTGTCCAAACCCAACCTCACTCTAACAAAGTTAAGAACTTGTCACCAATTGGAAATTATTTCTCGTTCTATAAAATCCAGGACTGATCCACCATTCACTCAAACGCCAAGCAACTCAGTTCAGTCTTAAAATAGAAAGTTCAAGCCTCATGTGTTCGACTAGCCAAATTCTATCATATTAGATTACCATTTAAATTTCAAACAAGTCAAACCCTTACCCTTACGAGAAAATTCGAAACCCAAGATTAATCCGCATGTTGAATGTACAACTCGTTCGCTGTGTTGTACTAGGATGGATTGAAATGGTAGGTGGAAATTACCTAAAGGATTATGTATTCGTTTGCAGATGAGTCTAACTTATTAGCAAAAGAATATGTAGTATTTAGGCAATTTTCCATTCGTTTTATATTTCAATCGATTCTAGAAGGTTTAAACAACGTAGTTGATGTAGTAGTATGTATGGCATGTCGGGAGAATGAAATTCCCTATAACTATCAGTATTAACGCCCAAGTGTATACCCTTCAGATAACCTTGTAGCCCCTTCAATATTCCCCTCTTGTTCTTCTCTTCTATGTTCTTCTCTTTTCCTCCTCTCTAAGCTTCTCTCTCTATTCTTCACAAAATTTCATGAAAAATGAAATTCTCTCTCTAAACTTCAAACTTATACCTAGGTCAAATCCTCCCTCTTAATTTACTAAATTGTTCTTCCTCATAAAAGCCCAACTCTATTTTCTAACTACACCTGCTAAAAACACTACTATAATAAATGCACCACCACATCAAATGCCACCACATATTTAATTCAATCACACAAGCATGACAATTAAATAAATAAGTTTAATTAAATAAATAAATTAATAAAACGGGATGTTACACTAATTCCTTGTACCAAATTGTGGGAATTTCTTGTAAAGTGATACTCATTGATTCTAGTAGAACGGAGGGGCTGCTCTCTCCCCCAGAGTAGGTAATTCCGAACTGGGTAAACAAAGATTGTGCCTTTCTCTCTTGCTTTTGATTTGTCTACTTGATTACGGATTATTTTCATCGTCTCTATATATTCTTTGATTTTGGTTGCTTGATTTAATTGCTCCACACATCAAGTTCTTTTATTGGTGTGAGTTTATCGTCGAATTCACAACAATTGGCGCCCACCGTGGGGCAAGGATCAATCGTGATAATCAAGTACCATGTGTTCAAAGTTTGATATTGAGAAGTTCACCGGGACTAACGACTTCGGGTTGTGGAAGGTGAAGATGAGGGCTGTTCTAGTCCATAACAAGTGTGTTGAGGCCTTGAAGGGTGCACAGATGCCCGGAGAGTCTTTCCGATGAGGAAAATGATGATTTGAATGAAAGAGCGGTTAGTCCTATTACCTTGTGTCTCGGAAACAATGTATTGAGAGAAGTCGCAAAGGAGACCAACACTGCGGCGATGTGGGCCAAGCTTGAATCATTGTATATGACTAAGTCGGCGGCACATCAACAGTTTCTGAAACAGAAGCTCTACTTTTATCGAATGGTGGAGTCGAAATCCATGAAGGAACAACTCGCAGAATTTAAAAAGATCATTGATGATTTGGCCAACGTTGATGCAACCCTAGAAGACGGAGACAAAGCTTTACAACTCCTGTATACGCTACCTAAGTTCTATGAAAGTTTCAAGGATACTATGCTCTATGGTAGGGAAATCCCTATTACCTTGGAGGAAGTTCAATCGGCCTTACGAACGAAAGAGCTAACTAAGTTTAAAGACTTGAAGGTGGGAGATGGTGCGGATGCCTTAAACGTTTCAAGTGGAAGAGGTGGAGGTAGAGGTGGGAAGGCTAATTCAAAGGTCGGTGATAGGTGGAGTTGTTACCACTGTCAAAAGAGGGGTCACTACAAACGGGATTGTCCGGAGTTGAAGGGCAATGGTAGTTCTACGCATGTTGTTGAAGACTTATCGGAGTATGATCGTTATGAGCATGGAGAGGCATTAGTGGTGTCAACTGGTGATGCTTGTGACGATGGAGACTCAGGGGATTTCGGGTTGGTGTTTCAGAGGGGTTGGTGGAGAGGTCTTGCTTATCACAAGGGGATGGTTGGTGTACTTTGGTGGAAACTCAGTTTGAGGTGGAGTCTTCCAATAACGGTAGACAGTCAATATTGACTCTCAGGTATCTAATCGGAGATAGGGAGGAGAGTGGTTGTGTTGATCCAAAGGGGAACCATGGAGGCCTTGTGGGATACATTTCAATTGTGGCTGCAGAAATGTAAGACCTTGAGAGGATCTTCAGGGAGGCAATTGAAAGCAACCTTGATCAAACTTTGGAACTTGTAGGACTGCTGGAGGTAGTCGGGTGCAAGGGGAGTTTGATGTTGCAGCTTGTGGAACTGCCTAAAATTCCAAGGTGGGTTCGGAGCCAAGCAATAATTCGATAGGACGGAGGGCACTCCGAGGGTCGAAGGGTGTTGAAGTTTGATGAGCTATCCAAAAAGACCAGTGATAGCGGGGCTCAATCGTTTCTTCAGGAGGGTACGGAAGTAATTACTCCGGAGTCTGAAGAGGAGGCGATGAATCTTGTGGCTACCAAAAATCCTATGGTAGTGGGAAGCAAGATCTTCATGAGAGCGGAAGGCATTTCGAGGGATGAAGGGAAGGAGGTAATGCTTGCGGGATGCAAGTGGAGGCTAGTGCCTAGGTCAAGGTTCCAGTGGGACCTGAACTTGGCCGGTGATCTTGAATTGAAGATTCAAGATGGAGAGAGCAGTATAGTGGTTGAGTGGATCACCATCGATTTGAAGGCAAGGTGGAGTATTGTTGGATATGCCTTGAAATCTCGGTAACAAGAAACTTAGAAAATCCTTGAAGGTTTTTTGGAAAAATATATTTGGAGATTTTTTGTGAAAAAATCTTTGGAGATTTTTTGTGGAAAAACAATCTTTTCTTGAAGGACACTCTGACTTGGATTTGTTTTATTTTAAAATAGATTTGATACTAATTTTTAGCATATATTTTTCTATAAATAGGGAGCACTTTATTCATAGAAAAATTGAGAGAGAGGTTGTTGTTTCTCCATGGGTAGACTAGGTCAAGTGAGTCTCTTGGTCACGGGAAGATATTCGGGATTTGGGTAGAATTAGGGTTGCTAATTCCTTGTACCAAATTGTGGGAATTTCTTGTAAAGTGATACTCATTGATTCTAGTAGAACGGAGGGGCTACTATCTCCCCCAGAGTAGGTAATTCCGAACTGGGTAAACAAAGATTGTGTCTTTCTCTCTTGCTTTTGATTTGTCTACTTGATTAAGGATTATTTTCATCGTCTCTATATATTCTTTAATTTTGGTTGCTTGTTTCAATTGCTCCACACATCAAGTTCTTTTATTGGTGAGTTTATCGTCGAATTCATAACAATGTCCCGAATGATACTCTAGACAATATTGATATGGGATGTTATATCATATAACATAATCGTTGCCTATTTCTCAGAGACCTTACTGTGGATATGTGAAACCACAATGTAAAATTGTTACCTTTTGTATCTAACATGCAACGTGCATCAATTAAAAAATTAGGTTAAGTAATATACTTTCAAAGAATAAGCAAAGACACCAAACAAGCCCTATCTGATCGAAAGAAGATACAACAAATGTGGTAAATGAAGAATTAAATTTCAAAATAAGAGAGAGAGCTTCGATGAATTTGGAAAGAATTAAAAATTGGAAGAAGATAAAACAAACCTGTGGGCGACCGCTTGATGGGCGAAAATATTCAAGAAGCTAAAAGAATGCCGATGAAGTTCGAAAGAATAGAGAAAGTAAATTTTGAAACCCTAAGTATCTCTCATATTTTAAGAAAAATGTATCTAGATCATTGTTTGGTTGGGGTCAAAAAATGATATAACATTTTCCATTTTTTGGATGCAAGAGAATACCGAAAGAAAAGAAACATAACAATTGAGACCCACAAAAAATGCTTTCCTTTTCATTTTGTTATTAACATTTTTTTTGTACATTGGAAAACATAGATAAAGGGTGGAAAAAAAACGGAAAATAAGGGAATCAACCATGAGGAATAATGGTCCTCAAGAATCATTAAGGAGAGTATTCTTCAAATCATTAGGGACAATATTCTATAGATTTCACATGATGTTGTTGCTAAAACTCCAAATTGCAAGAAAATCTACACTTATATTTATTTCCCTAAGAAAGTGATACAACTTTATCTCCCAATTGAAGTTCATCAGAGCAAGGTTGTTGGCAATGACAAAAGCAAAAACAATGATATTTGGTCAAAGGTTTAGCTATAGAAGGTCAATGACATTCGTAGAATCAGAATAAGAATTGATGTAGGTGCATTCGAAGCTTCTAGTAGCAAGTCGTAAGCCTATGGTGGCTCACACTTTAGCGAGAGCGGACATTTTTTGGCCTATTCGCACTTTATTTGAACTCATTACTAATAATGAAATGAGTTAAGTTTCGTTGCTAAAAAAAATTATTCGGTTGAAACTGAATACTTTTAATGGGCATGTGACTAATTATTTAGATGTGCTTAATTATATTAAATGATTATCTTTATCTTGGTTTATTGGTAGAGATGTGGTCTAATCTACTAACTTATCTTAAATGTTTTTGAATTTATAGTTGTATTGGGATTTCCAAGTACTTCTTGTACACAATTAATATATTTTCTTATAAAAATGTCTACAATAATATTTTTTTAATGTTTCTTCAATGTTTGATCCCTAGTTTATTTCATGTTTTAAAAATGAATTCTTCTATTTTTTTTTAATGACAAATATATTATATTTAAATAAAAAAACGAAAACAGTACAGGAGAAAGCCCAGGAAAATGAAGAGGTACCAGAAGTACACTCCACTAGAACCTGCCAATCTCAAAGGTAAAAAATAAATTCTTCTATAACATGGAGTTTTTAATGATCTATACAATTCATGTGGAAAGTAAGTTATTATTTAAATACTATGCTTTTATCATATGTGATCTTAATATTAATATATAACTGAAGAGGTTAAGTTTGATATCATACCAATATCAATGCTTGGTCATATGACACTTTTCAACAATTTCTTAAAGTGAATTCACTAACCAACAACACAAATGGAAATTACTGGAAACATGATTTTTTATAAATTACCAATACATAATTTTTATAAATAAGATTAGAATGTGATACATTCATGAAATATGTTATTACAACATAAATAAAGAAAAACAATTTCATGTAATATGTATTAGCTATTCTTGCAAGTTTCCATGCAGGAATTTACAATCGCATTAACACTACGAGCATCTGAAAAAAAGAATCCAAATTATGTGAGAAACATCATAAATTAAATCAATACTACTAATTTATAAGATTGGCTTGATATATATATATATATATATATATATATATATATATATATATATATATAAGAGGTAAAGTATATGATCATACCAATATTAATATTATTGGACTTGGAATAAGCACAAATTGTTGTACATTCATATGCACCTTCGGAGAATGTGTTTTGACACGTTAATCCACAACCTACAACACAAGCTAGATAAGCTGAAAAATTGCTTAATTGATCTTTACAGTTGAACGCACACTTGCCAAGACAAATGATTTCCCCAATGGGATTTGTTGGCGGAGGAGCATCATCGGCATTTGCAAAACTGAATATAATCATTGTCACGGTCATGACTGAAATCATAACAATATTTTTCATCCCACTCTTTGCCATAATTCTCTTTTGTGAGTTAAAATTGATTTTCTGTTAATATATATTTTATTGGATGATTTGAAGTTGAATAACCAACCGGCCTCCTTTTATAAGCAAAGAAACATGCATACATCAAGTACATGTCCACAATTCATAAAATATGTATCAGACTTGTAATGGAAATATAGTAGCAACATAATTAGAAATCATCTAATAGTTAATTTACATTTATTGATTGCAATTTTTTTGCATATATGTCTTTTTTTAATAAGCATATTTGTCTAATGTTATTAAAAAAGGATAAAAACATGAATTATATAGAATTTTTTTAATATTCTTATAAAATTTCTTGAATGTATTACTTTTTTAATAAAAGAACATTGATATATATATATATATATATATATATATATATATACCACCTACGATAATATTTTACTAGGGTCAGGAATAAATTACACCAAGGTGTCAAACTTAAAAATATAACACCTACGATAATTTTTTACTAGATAATCGTCTTACAAAATTGACCGTTGGATTGAATTATATTGTAACATATATCATATCTATAAAATATGACATTAATCGGAAATTATTTGATATGTCAATGAAATATATACATAAAAATTAACTCATTTTTTGAATGTTCATATGACGTTAATTTTGATGTATGTCATTGACGTATCTAATGATTTCTGATTAATGTTATTTTATATATATGATCTATGTTATAGAATCTTTCAATCCAGTGGTTGATTTTGTAATACGATTATTCGGTAAAAAATTATCGAAGATGTTATATAAAAAGTTTGACATGTTAGTGTCATTTGATCCTTACATATATATATGTACTAACTTCTTTAGAATATTAGTGACCTCTAACATATTATCATATTATTCAAACCACTCACCACTAAAGCAAATTTACTGACTTCTTTAGAACAAACTTTTTATCTAAATACAAGGTTATTTTTTTTTGTCTTAGATGAAGTGATAATCCACTGAAATTAAACTTACATATAATTGTGAGATCTAGGGTTCGAACCCGGGTCAGGACGGTCGGCCTAACAATTTTGGCATTTTTGCCAGTTGAGCTAGGACTTATGGGACTCTAAATAAAAGGTTCTAATAATTAATGATTGAGGAAATACAATATTTTTACTTTAAAGATTGGAATGTACAACTTTTAGGCTTAAATGCAGTTTTGGTCCCCTGTTTTATAAAATGCGCAATTTTTGTCCCCTTATTTTGTTTTGGGCAATTTTGGTCCGTCTATTTTGAAAATTGAGCAATTTTGGTCCCCTAATTAATTATTTTCGCAATTTTAGTCCCGTTTTTTGAACAGTTTGGATTTTAGTCCCCCTTTGTATTTATCCTTCAATTTTGATGTCATGACATATTGTTTTGAATGAAATGGCACATGATACATGTTAATGGAGTTGCAATGTCATATGTGATTTTTTATTTATTATTAAAATTAAATTTTATTATTTCTTAAATTAAAAATATAATTAAAAAACATAAACTAAGAAATTAAAATTAAAATTAAATTTAATATTATGTGTTCCTTCTCTTTTGTGGTTTTCCTAAACATAATCATGTATCGTGTGTTATGTCATTTAAAATATGTGTCAAATCATCAAAATTAAAGGTTAAATTAAGAGGGGAGCAAAATGCCTGAATTTTTCTAAATAGAGGAGCCAAAATTGTGTATTTAGTAAAATAGAAGGACCAAAATTGCGGAAAATAAATTAGAGAATCAAAATTGCAGTTTTTCCTAAATTTAATTTCTTAATATACTATGCTCTAAGGGCACATGCAGCCTTTTTCTAAGAGAATTTTGCCGATACTATATATATAATAGTAGACCACATGACTTCAAGAACATGTCTAATCTTCCTTTGTACACAACAATGGCACTAACCATAAGCTTGATTTTAGTAGCTTTAATTGCTCTAACAATTCAAGTCTTCTACTTTTCACCCATAGATCCAGTTTTGCTGAAAATTCCATCTCCTCTATCTTCTACTTCTTCAACCAAAAACAATCAATTGCAGGTGAAACTTTAATAAATACTTTTTTGTTTGGTTTACAATGAAGCAAATGATTGAACACAAAATCTCATGCATACTAATCAAACCCCTCACCGGCCACTAGAACAAATCTAGTGGCTTAAATTTAATTATATATAGCAAGTTAGTAAATGATTTTGTGTTTAATTATTCAATAATTAGTATTTATTTCTACTAATTAATTGTTTCCTCAATATAGAATGTGATTAAGCTTGGAGAAGGATTTCTAAAGCAACCAGAAGATGTTTGTGTGGATCATAAAGAAGGTATCTTGTATACAGCTACAAGAGATGGTTGGATTAAAAGATTGCGTAGGAATGGAAAATGGGAAAATTGGAAGCATATTGAGAGCTCTACTTTGCTTGGAATCACAACATCAAAAGATGGTGGTCTCATTGTTTGTGATACTTCCTTGGTAAATAAAAATTTTATCATTTTGATTCAATCTAAACAAATTAAATTGTTTCGATTTTTATCCATGTTCGGTTCAAAACCGAAATAAATCAATCAAACTCGATCTCTATTAATTGGGTGTTGGTTTCACGTCATTTAAAATCGATGATTATATATTTGAACCAAAACAAAAATGCCATAAAAAAAAATAAGTTATGTTGATTTATTTGTAATCATATAATGTTTTTCTCATTGGATCTCAAATACTTATTCCAATTGTTGAAAAAGAATTGCCTTTCAAAATGATTGATAAAAATTTGGATTTATTTTTAATTTTTTTAAAAATGTCAATCCGATTGAACAAAATCAGCTCTTCTACGGATTTTATTTGCCACACATTTTGTAAATGTTTTGCATAAAAAACGAAATCAAATCAACCCAACTATTTCTAGTTGTTTCGGATTATTTTTATCAAAACCAAAAATCTGATCAAGACAATGTTGAGCACAAATAATTAATGAATTTATTTTAAGACGAATCGTTCATTAGAACATGAGTTCAATTCCTGATGAAAATAATTCTTAATCAAATTTTTGCGGTTGAACTCTGCATTACCTCCACTTCTTTTGAGAACTAGAAGATTAATAAAAGAAAGAATCTTAGAATTAATTGGGTCTAACTCAATCCTACTTAATCATTTAAAAGATGAAAATTGCCTCTTACATATAAATTCATGATCATACCAACTGACATCTAAGGCGGGAATTGTAATTACCAAAGAAATATATATATATATGGTAAATTCTAATATGGACCACTTCATCAAGGGTACCAGTCACGAATAACACTATAACGAATAATTTTTTTACAAAATCCACCTTTTGGATTGAAAGTTTATATCATATAGATCATCCATAGAAAAATTTAGAAAAATTGAAAATCATTTGATATGTTATTGAGACACGTCAAAATTAACGGCTGTTAAATAACATAAATCTTGATGGGTCTCAATAACGTATCAAATGATTTTCAAAAAATTTTCAAAAAAAATTTATGGATGATCTATACGATATAAATTTTCAATCCAACAATGAATTTTGTAAAATTCATGTTCGGTAGATCACTTATCCACAGTGGACCACTTGTAAAGGTGGTCCACCGTAGCATTAGCCATGTATATATATATATATATATATATATATATATATATATATATATATTAATCAAAAAAGAAGCCAAGTTAGTAGATTACGTATAATTAAATTTTGCAGGGTTTATTCAAGGTTACAGAAGATGGCTTCAGTGTTATCGTCTCACATGCCAATGGTTCTCAATTAATGTGAGTTTCAGACTAAAATAATTCAAGTGTTCATTGGTTTCCTGTTTTGTTCATATTTCATTTATGCTTAGTTAGATTAAATAATTTGCAAATGTTTTGCCCAAAAAATAGAAAAAGGAGTCAAGATCTGGTCTATATATCTTAATCCAACTGTGGATTTGGCCTCCACTAACTTATTTATTTTGTTACAAGTATTGTCTCGTAAAGTTAGCTAAGTTGATAAGTATTATTTAATTAGAGATATTATTGAAAAGTCTTGGATTCGAATCTCATATTTTGTTTTCTCTACATTTTTTTTTTGTCAAATAGCTTTGCGGCTTGAAATTCCACCCTTAAAGTAGTGGGATGACCGGGATTCGAACTCTGTCCCTTGCATATTATATTGAAAAACAAATTAAAAAAAAAAAGTTAAGTGTTGTTCCTACAACAAACGATTGCATCATTTTAAATGAAAAATAGAATTATTACACAACAATGTTAGAGAAAATTGTTGAAAAATTGGTTGGTTACATAAATATAGAGAGCATGTTTTATAGTATTATAAATGAAAAATTTATACTAAATACATCGCTAACAATGACGATAACTTCGTCACAATACCATAGTAATCTAAAAAATAAATGAAAAGTTCATACCACAATTTCAAAATAGTTTATACAACAATTTCAAAATATACATTACACCATTAGTGGATTATAATTAGTAGACATCTTAGCTCATATTTTTTTATATGAAAATAGAACGTGTCATCTAAAATAATAGTTTAAGAGTAGATTCTTAACATTTTAATTTAAAAAAATAAGTTTTGTGATAAAAAAAAATTAGATATATAATGTTTTATTAAAATTTACTAAAAAATAATAAGATGCAGCTTTTGACAAGGTACATATTAAACACCCAGTAAAATAATATAGTTTTTATTTTTAATATTATATTATTACTTTTTTTTCTTCAAGTAGTCTAATGCTTAATTCACCTCTTAATTCACCTCTTGAATTAGTGGAAGATTTCAAGTTGAAATTCTGGCTCATAATAATATTATATTTTAAAAAATTGGGTATATGATACTCACTTATATGTTCCATCCAATATTCTCATATTCTTTATCTATTGACAGTCTATCACAATATATTCTATCAAGCTTTTTACTGTTACTTCAATTTCAACACTTTGGCATATATTCCCAACAAGCTTTTAGCTCAAATTGTTATCCGTATAAAACATTGATCATAGTTTTCAAAACCAGAATTATATAGAGATTGATATTGCCCTATTTTTTTTTGAACAAGCCAAAATCATATATATAAATAAAAACGAGATCTTCCTCAGTATAAGGTGTACTAAGGAAGAATCAGTAAGTTTACAATAGAGTCACAATATATAAACCAGAAAGTCTAAATAAGGCTCAAACAAAGCATAGGACTAGACCACCAACTATGACAGTTTAAAGCTAAAGTACTACACTTCGCCCTCAACCACCTATATGAAAATGTCTTGATCTTGTCCAACATATGAAGTAGAGTGTCTGCTGAGCCTCAGAACAATCTGTGGTTTCGTTCTGACCACACAACCCACACACAAACAAGCCAAATGAGCTGCATAAATGAGCGTCGAGCTCGAGAACCTCCTGCGGAACTAGTGAACCGAACGAAATGATCTGGAAGAGTCTGCGCTATCACCAAAGGAGATCCAATCCAAGAACTGACAAGAGACCAAAGAGAACCAAACGTGCTACAAGAGTGGAACAAGTGCTGAGCCGTCTCAACTTCTCCGCATCCAGAAACGCAAAGATGTGCCGCCGATGGTAAAATGCCTCGGATGATCAGGTTTGCTTTGGTGGGTAACCGATCCCGCAACAGTCGTCATGCGAGAATGGAAACCTTCAAAGGAACCTGAGGGTGCCGAATAAGACCTGCCGCCGCATCTAGTGGAACTGCCTCCTGCTCGGTCAAGAGATGATAAGCTCCTCGAACGGTGTAGCCATCATCCAAGTCAGGTTGCCACTACCAACTATCAGAAAGATGGTCCTGCAATGAGACTGTAAGTAGTAAGGTCTGACACTCCCCCAACATCTCCTCCTCCCATGCCCTCAACGGCCGATGCCACTCCCAGGCCTCCCCTTCAGCCCCCCACCCTAACAAGAACATCTCAGCCACTGAAGCCGATTTATTCTCTGCCAACTCAAACAACCTCCCAAACCGCTCACACAGAGGATTCCCTGCCACCCAGGGATCAGTCCAAAAAAAAGTATCAGAACCATCCCCCACCTTTATCGTGATATGCTCCCCAAACCACTCTCCCCCTACCTCTCCACCACCATCCCTAATACGCACTATCTCTCTCCACCAAGCCGACCCACGCATACCTCCCGCACACAAACGTCCTCTCTCCACCCCATACCTAACCGCCAATACCCGAAACCATAAACCCTTCCTGTCCACTAGCATCCTCCAACACCACTTGCCTATTTGAGTGCTTGAAAGTAATAATGATGAAATAATTTAGAAGACTTATTCGATTAATTAAATAAATAATATTTCATAAAGTTAATAAATATATTACTAGCATTAGGTTTTTTCCGAACTGACAATATAAATTCTCTTTTAAGAGTATCATATTAAAACACACTATTATGCTACTTGGTTTGTTTCTACAACATATTAATTAGGGATGTCAATCGGGCGGGAAATGTGCAGAGGAAGCTTGCCCGTTCCCTTCCCAAAAATATCTGCAGGGAAATTTTTGCGTCCATCCCCGTCTCCACAGAGAAATATTTGTCCCCATCCCCACGGATTTCCACGGTATCCGCGGAGATCAACGGACATCGAATATTTTTATTTTTTTCTTTTTTATCAAAAAATAAACAAATATTTTGGATCTTTCTTTTTTTAATGATCAAAACAACACATAATGCATTTCATAAAAAAAAACAATGCAGAACAACATATATATAATCATACAAAAATTAATAACCAAAATATTTCATAATTCATAGCAAAATAAAAACATAGAATTGTCAAATATAAAAAATAAAACTGTTGGTAAATATCAAACCAAATTAGACAAATAAAGTTATGACAAAAATATTAAGCAATTGTCCAATAATAATAATGATAATAATAATAATAATAATAATAATAATAATATTTGAATCATTGTCTAAATTAGTATTAGTGTTTTGAAAATATAAAATTTTTATTTGATTATAATATTATTTGTGGAAATAAAGCATTTTTAATAAACATTTAAATTTTTAAAAGAAACAAAAATTTAAAGAAACCTGGAAACTAATAAATATAAAAAAATTATATTCGTAAAAAAAAAATCATATGTTGCTTTTCCAGTGGTTTTACACCGCCGCTAATGCCAAGCTGTATAAAACAAAACTTGTTTTTCTGGCGGATTAGTTTTTAACCGCTGCAAATTGCCGACATGCATTTTTGGCAATTTTGAACCGTTGCTAATGCAAACAGAGCAAACAAAAATGCATTTCCGATAGTTTTAGACCGCTGCAAAAATTCTGACATGCATTTCTGGCAGTTTTAAACTGCGGCTACTGTTTCCAACAATGAATTATCGGACAGACTTAAAACCGTCGTTAATTCCACTTTCCGTTCGTTGTTTAATTTCACTTTCAAATCCCATTGATCATGTTAAATTTCTTGTAGTGATTGAACTCTGGCATTTCCCCTGATCTAAAATTTATGCTATAAAAAAAATGTCTACGACATATACCTAGAAAGATTTACATGGTAAAAAGTATGCACTAGCTATGAAACTCACAAGCAATAGTAACTAAGACATTTGTAATGATTTTAATGGAACCAGATTTGCTGATGATGTAATAGAAGCATCAGATGGGAACATATATTTCAGTATTCCAACTACCAAATTTGGTTTACACAATTGGTATCTAGATGTACTTGAAGCAAGACCTCATGGACAACTTTTAAACTACAATCCTATATCAAATGACACTGTTATTGTCCTTGATGATTTAGCCTTTGCTAATGGTGTTGCATTATCCAAAGATGAAGATTATGTTGTGGTCTGCGAAACTTGGAAGTAAGTACATTTTATTTTCTTTAATTGAAGGAACAATTCTTTAGTTTAAACATGAAGATTTAATTTAATTAGGTCATTTACAATTTTTTCCCACGTCTTAATTCAGCCTCTGAAAAAAATAATATTTGAATTAATTTTTACAGTTTTATACAAAGGCCAAGTTTGTCTTTCATTTATTTTAACAGAGAGATTAATTTGCCTTAGTATAAAAATACGGAGGATTGATTGAAATATTATATTTTCTGGGAAACTATATTGGAAATTGTAAGAGGCCATATCCCACGGCTCGTTCTCGGATTTACCCTTGTTCGGCCGGCCTCTCAGAGCTGAGATAATGGACTGCTTTCCTCTGAGAGTATGTGGTTTCAGAACGATTCGAGATCAATCAGAGGTGTGTCTGTGAGTGTGGGAGACTCGTTAAAAGAAACTTAAGTCCACTTGTTAACACATTATTTTTCAACTGTCAACATAAGGGATCAAATTGAAGCTTAAAATTCATAATAAAATATGAAAAAGGTGAAGACTAAAGACAAATAGTGTGTTTTTTTAATGCAACTTTTGTTAACAAATTGATTTTATTTTCTATCATTGAATTAGATTTAGGTGTCTTAAACATTGGCTTAAAGGAATTAACAAAGGCAAAACAGAGATCTTCATTGAAAACCTCCCTGCTGGACCTGATAACATTAATCTTGCTCCGGATGGCTCATTTTGGATCTCTTTGATTCAGGTAATATATTTATCAATTACAATGAAAATTAATTATATATATATACTAGTATAAGGTTAAATAAATTTGTGAAATTTAAAAATAATATAATTTATGCTCTGTTTTTCCTCTGTCCTTTTATTATGCTTGTTGGTTTTGTTATACATAGATTGTTTGTTGTGGTGGGTTTTAAATTGCGGTTGTGTTCGTTGAAATTGATGTCATTGTGATTGTTGTGACGTGCATCGTAGTTGTTGCAGCGTGAAAGATATTTTATTTTCACAAATTATACTTAATGGTAGCAACATCCAACATGTCACTACACTATTTACCATTGGAGGAGCCACATTGAGCTCGGTGGTTCAGATGGGAAATGGATTTGCTAAAGTTGAATTTGGGTGCATTTACATGCGGTTGATAAAAAAATGTTCATTTGTGCAAGAGAGAGAAAATAATTTTTTTTAAAAATAAACAAAAAAACTGACATTTTATATTTTGCATATGACTTTGGGGAACTGCACCAAATTATTACAGCAGGGGATCCTAATCCGTTCAGATGTAGTCCATCAAATTCTATAATTTCACTTACTATATTATATTCTGAACCCCCTGAAAATTGAAAATTAAGGTTTGCACCCTCTCTTTTCGTTTGTGAACTGATGTCCCCGATGTGCAATGCTTAACATATAGTGCTTGCAGCCCAATTTATTTTGACAAGATTATGGGTTATCTTTTTTTTCACCACCAATATCTAATTCACTGGATCGTCTAATTTGATTCGGAGTGAGTTCTGATTTTTAGTGATTTTATTAATTAATATTTAATGTCACAGGTGACTTCTGAAAAGTTGGGGTTTGTGCACACCTCTAAAGTATGCAAGCACTTGGTAGCATTATTTCCATGGCTAGTTAACATGGTTAATACTGCAACTAAGTCTGCAATGGTAGTGAAAGTGGATACTGAAGGAAATATTATTAAAAAGTTTGGTGATAATGATGGAAAGATTATTAGTTTTGTAACTTCAGCTGTTGAGTTTGAAGACCATCTTTACCTAGGTAGTCTTAATACTGATTTTGTTGGCAAATTTCCACTGCAAAATGCATAGAACTAGTGAAATAGTTCAGCTCTTAATGTTGAATAAGGTGTGTATCTGTTTCCATATCTAGGAATGTACTTTTATGTTAATTTATGAATATGATTTAGCATGTGTGACAATATCTCGTACGAATGAATAATTAAGATTATATAAACTGGTTTATGTACAAAGCTTATGCAAGAATATAAACTGTATTTCTTTGCTTGAATTAATATTCATAAGAAGTATATTCTTGATAATCATATTATTAACCCTCCAATTTGACCCTTTACAATTATATCTTTGATGAAATGAAGCCTAATAACATCTGTGTTTTGTCCCCTCACGATACATGGTATTCTTGCTAAAATGTATGGCATTTCACTATGGTTTTAAATTGCGGTCGAGATTGCTAACATGTTGTGATGTGTGCTATTAGCCTCTAGTGCTTAATTAGTATGTGTAGTAGTTGAATGTTGTTCTTGGTAACATGCTTGTGTGTTGTGCATGATTGTGGAGGAGTAAGTGTTTATATATGCATGTGCTATATTTGAGGGAGAGTAAAAATTCATTTGTGCTCTGATTCAGATGTTGAGGGGGAGCAAAATTTTCTTGAAAAAGATTTTATTCATGTTTTTGCTCTAATTCAGATGTTAAGGGGAAGCAAGTCTGCTATGTCCCATGCATGTGCTAATGTTCTGTTAAATGTTGAAACATCCAGTTACTGGGAATTTATTTTTCCTAAGTGACTGAGTTTTCTTGTTGTGAGAGTTTATTTCTCTCTTGTGGCTTATCCTGTGAGGCTAGTTGTGTTCACTATTCCGCTGTTGTATGCCTCTGATATTCCTAAGTGATACTATTTATTCTTGTCTGCAATTTGTTCATTTGAGGAGCTCGCTTGAAAAATTTGCATTGAAGAAATGATGTTTTTGTTTCGCATGCTGTGTGTTTATGTTGATCTGTGAAAACTACATCAGTTTGTATCTCTCTGGAATGGTTGAAGTAATCTCATATTGTTTTAGCCAAAAATTTGCCAAAGGGGGAGATTGTTGGATATTTGAATTGGCCTCATTTTGCTAAAACAAATATTCAAGCAAGATGTTGGACCAAATGTTTCAACATGTGGGTACGTCCTGTGTACCAATGTTTTGCGCGTGTTTAAATAAGGAAAGCACGTTTTAAAAGGAAACCACGTTTTAAAAGGAAACCACGTTTTTATATACTTGTGCACCAAGGAGTATATTTATATGGAGAATCAGCAATGAGATATTTTCTAAAGATATTCTGACATTTTAGGAAACTTTGTGTATGGTTCTGATTCTTGAGATTTATGTGATTTAAGCCCATATGGAGTTTCAGCCCGTTATGCTTGGAGTATTTATATGAAGGACGAAAAACCTAGATTTTTTATCAAAGCCGTCACTGAAGAATATTATTCTAGGGTTTTGAGTCTTGTAATTTTGTGAGCCTTTCTTGTATCTCATTGATGCAAGTTTAGGACTTTGTGTTATTGAGTTGTAATTGTGTTAGTTACTCCTAAGCTTCTAACTACGGAGGTAACTTGTGTGTCTTGAAGTGTGTCTTCACAAACCTTGTTGTTTCATTGTAATCGATGTTGAGTTATAGTTGAAGGTGAGATGGGATCTCATATCTAGGAGTTCCTAGGTAGAAGTTGCACAAGTAGGTGTCTAGGATATAACTCGTAAACGGGGCGTTTACTGAGGGCTTAGATCTCGAACTACATTAGTTGATTTCCTTCCTAGATTGGTATCCCCCAGAGTAGGTTCGTTTATGCCGAACTGGGTTAACAAATCACTTGTCTTGTTTACTGTTTCTGCATTTGTTATTGTTTGTTCGTTGCTGTTATTGTTTAGTACAACGTTGAAACATTGGTTGCAACATTCACATAACGTATAAGTGTTGGAACATTGTATTCAACATTAGTAACTGGACGTGCCAGATTTCAATTGGCATCAGAGCAGGCACCCTGTTCTGGATTGGGTGAGATTCAGGGAATACATATCTGGTAAGCATGGAGAAGGAATGAGGGTTTGTGAACAGACCACCTCTGCTAGATGGAACAAATTACGATTATTGGAAGTCTCGCATGGAAGCCTTCCTAAAATCCATTGATAGCAAGACATGGAAAGCAGTTCTGATGGGATGGGAACCACCGGTAAGAGTGGACAAAGACGGCAACAAAACTGAAGAACTAAAGCCTGAAAGTGAGTGGTCCAAGGAAGAAGACAAGCTAGCTCTTGGAAACTCAAAGGCGTTAAATGCATTGTATAATGGAGTCGATAAAAATATGTTTAGACTAATTAAACGGTGCAAAGTTGCTAAAGTTGTCTGGGAGATCTTGATAACTACTCAAGAAGGGACATCTAAGGTAAAGAATTCCAGACTACAGATGCTCACCACAAAGTTTGAAGAACTTAGAATGAAAGAGGATGAAAGTGTACATGACTTTCACATGACCATATTAGATTATGCCAATACTTTTGATGCTCTAGGTGAGAAGCTAGCTGAGGAGAAAATGGTGAGGAAAATGCTGAGATCCTTACCAAAGAAGTTTGACATGAAAGTCACTTGCATTGAAGAGTTTAGAGAACTAGACACTATTAAGCTTGATGACTTGGTAGGTTCTCTTCAAACATATGAAATGTCAACAAACGAGCGTGCTGGAAATAGTGGAAACAAGAGTAAGAGCATAGCCCTTGTGTCAAATACTGATAATGAAGATCATCAAAGTAAGTTTGACACTGATGAAAGTATCTCAGAGGCGATGGTACTGTTGGGGAAGCAATTCAACAATGTAATGAAACACATGGACAGAAAGACAAAAGGCATTGTTCCAAACATCCGGTTCGACATCAACAAGTCTGTCAACAACAGCATGAAGACTAGAACTGACGATAAAGTGCGACAATCCAAGGGAGTCCAGTGTCATGAATGTGAAGGTTTTGGTCAGATTAGAACTGAATGTGGCACATTTCTCAAAAGACAGAAGAGGAGCATGACTGCTACATGGTCTGAAGAAGAAGAATCTGAAGAGGAAGCTGAGAACGAGTCTACTAAACATGTGACTGCTCTAACTGGAGTGGTCGAGTCTGATTCTGACTCAAATGATGATGATGTGTCATATGATGAGCTGGTTGGATCCTTCAAAGCACTGTGCATCAGAAGTGAAGAGGTATGTGAACAACTTGAAGCTGAAAGAAGAGTCATCATTCAATTGAAGACCGAAAGAAACTGTCATCTTGCTAAAATAGGAGCTTTAAATGATGAGGTATCTCAATTAAACTCCCAACTTAGCATTTAAAGAAACAAGTTGTAATGATGCACCATAGTACACATACTTTAGATGAGATTCTAGAAAAACAGGTTATTGGCAAACCACAACCCATTGGGTTTGACTATGAAACTCTCAACAAGAGGCAGATGTATGATCCAGATACGAAATTTATGACTCCTGAAGGGAATCATTATTCTACAGTGCCGAGACAGATGTTTCAACATCCTAAGAGGCGTCAGAATACTCAGACTAATAGATCACACTCTTGGATATGTCATCATTGTGGTAAGAAGGGACATATCAGACCTTTCTGTTACAAACTTTATGGGTATCCAAACACTTCAGGGAGTTCACTCCTGAACCTCCCATTCTGAAGACCAGAAGTGAATGGAAACCTAAAGGAGAAAGTGTTGCACTCATTGTTCATACTTCGTTTAGAGCTTCATCAAGAGAAGATTGGTACTTTGATAGTGAATGTTCTCGACACATGACAGGAATCAGTAGGTTTTTGGAAAATGTGGAACCCTATGCCACAAGCTTTGTCACTTTTGGAGATGGAGCCAAAGGTGAAATTATGGGTACCGGGAAGCTAGTCAATCATGGATTACCTAAACTAGACAATGTTCTATTGGTAAAAGGTCTTACAGCCAACTTGATCAGTATTAGTCAACTGTGTGTTCAAGGCATGAAAGTGAACTTTACTCAATCTGAGTGTTTGGTTACAGATGAGGAAGGTGATGTACTGATGAGGGGAGCTAAATCAAAAAACAACTGTTACTTGTGGGTTCCTATAGAAACATCTCATTCTTCTACTTGCTTGAGAACCAAAGCTATGATAAAGTCAATAAATGTGGTGAGAGATGATTCATCAACTAACAGAATGACAAGTGGGGAAGATGATGTTGAAACATCTGCTCAACAACTAGAAATTACTGAAGTTGACAAAGACTTTGAGATCAACCTTGAAAGATCTAATTCTGAATCAGATAATGTTCTAACAAACAAAGGGCCATCAACCACAATTCAGAAGAATCATCTTGAGAAGGATTTTGTAGGGTATTGTGATTTGGATGGAAGTGTTAATGGAAGAAAAAACATATATGGAGGATATTGCCTACTTGACAACATTTTATTTTCATGGTTCAACAAAAGGAGTTTATAGCAATTACAGTTGTGGAAGCATGCAAACAAATACTTTCTATTTACTATGACTAGAGTTGCACGAGAAATAAGGGAAATAATTTTCATTCCGCAAACCGTTGAAAATGCAAGTTCCCTTAATGCTTCACCTTACCAGGTTAATGTTCTCATAACCCCTCTTTATTATGTGAATGCTTTGAAACCATTTGAAACTGCTCTTAGTCTGCATGTTGAACTAACTGTTGAAACATTTGTCAAACCTGTGTATAAGTCTATTAATCAGGTTAATCCTATCTTTGAAAAGAGCCTAGAAAAGTCTAGTTTTGTTACTATTGTCGTTGATGATGTTGTTAGTGAACCACTCACTAGAGAAACCAGTTCTAAATCATCAACTGATCAAATGACCTCTATCATTAATCATACCAAAGAGTCTGTTGTTGAACTGCACCATGTGCATGTTGACTCTATTTTATATCCACCTGTTGAAACCTCTGAGAATGAAAATGTGAAACCTAATGTCAAACTTGTGGTTGATATCCCTGCAGAACCCTGTGTTTTTTCTCCGAGTCAGGTAGATTATGTCTCTGATAAGGTTGTTGAACTGTTTAGTACAAATGATAGTTCTGTTGTTTTTGTTGGTGCTTTAGCTATTGAACCCCCCACCAAGCTCAATTTTCATAACCCGTCTGATATGTATGCTGAACCAGATGTTGGAACATTCTGTGTTCAAAAAGAAAATGGTGTTGAGCCCTCTGTTGAGAAAGTTGTTTTATATGAGCTATCTAGAAGCCCTATTAATCATGTCATTGAAACTGTTGTTGAATCTACAATAATGACTCCTCATATTCTATCCAAGTCTGATGTCATACCGGATGCTACAACATCCAAAGACCAACCAGTTGGTGTTGTTAAAATCGGTTCTAAGATTCCCCAAACTGATGTCAATGTGGTTGTGAGAGTCCTCAACTTGATGTGGTTGAAGATCAACCTTATGGTGGTTTGGAGCATTGACGTTTTGAATATAGTGAAAGAAACTAATCCTAATGATCTTCCACATGACCAAGCAATTGCTCAAAGTGTGGTTGAAAGAGAACTAGCCCTGTTATGACTAATTGGGTGTGGATGTGCATTTTGATGACAAGTACTATATGTTCTCAGATGTGTTATGGTCAAATGTTGGCATGATAGTATCTCTTCTACCCCCCTTATACAATGTCTCTTTCATTTTGAAGACAATGTCCAGAAGTGGAAATTTGTGTTTTAACGAAGATAGTTGTTATGAGAAGCTGAATTTTGGAACAATGTTTTCTTATGCTCCTATCACATTGTGCAAACAAGGGGGAGATGTCTGTTTTATGAGTATTACCTATGATGTTTGATGTGGTGGATATAATATGTTTTCTCCACTGCTGATTTATATTTGATGTGGTATGTCTTCCATGGTGTTATCCTCGATTGTAATAGCTTCCTAACTTTTGATGATTTGGGTGTTGGTTTGATCTCTTGGTTGGTTAATCCGATGGGGATTAATGTCGTTGTTAAAAGTGTTCATGTGTCACATACTAAAGTTGTTAGTTATGATCTTTTGTCTTTTCCCACTAAAGTTGTTGTTGGCTCTGCTGTTGTTTCCCTCAAAGTAATATTACACGAGTCTGATGTTGTGCCTGATGTCTCAACATCCTTGGCCCAACCTGGTCATTATGTTCAAACCATCTAATATAAATCTCACATAGAGTATGAGGAGGAGAAGGTTTTTGGCGATGAGAATGTGAATTAAGTGTCTGCTGATGGCTCTGATGGTGAGGAAATGTTTGTCAGAGGACAATGTATGGGGTTCTTCCATGTTGTGATTAACAATTTCTTGGGAAGAAGGTGAGGAAGAAGGAACTGATGTTAGTGATGACCAAAGATGAGGATATAGAAGGAAGTATTGATGTCTAATGAACCTTGCTGCCTTATGTTTGTGCTTTTGTAGTTCTTGTGTCCTTGAGGGCTATGCCTTGGATTTTTTAGTCATCATGTGTGATCCTGGTCTGTAATCTCGCGCACTCTGTGATGATGAGATTCTTCTATGGTTCTACTACATCTCTGGTTTTTCTACTCCATGAAGGTGATGATTTTTTTATTTGACTTTATTTGTCAAAACTTATGGCTGTAAGGGGGAGTAAAAATCTGATGTGTTATCTGATGTTGTGCTTGATGTTTAAACATCTGATGATAAGCAGTGTATAAGTAGTGTAAAACTTGTTTGTTGTGCGACTAGTTTTATGATCTAATCTGGTATCCACAACTCTATATGATCTGCAACTTAGGGGGAGTATATGTGATGTTTGTTCTGGAGTGTATGTTCTTTGATATGCATTAATGCATGATATTGTGACATATGTTGATATGCATAAATGCATGATATGATTGTGCTTATGCTTGTGACTGTGATATGTGTGATGCATTTAAGATAGGAAGGTGTGCTTTGATGTAGTGGTGCTAATGATATCATAGTAAGTGCATTTGATATATGCGTACTAAACTTAATGAGTTCTGCATGGAACATAGATTCCTTATTATTGGTTCATGCAATGGCCTGCTTTGTTTGTTATGGATCAAGGTTATGTTAAATTGTGGAACCCTTCTATCAGATTCGAATCCGAAAAATCCCCAACCATTGATTCTTATAATACATGGAGTATTACATATAATGGCTTCGGCTATGATCATATTAATGACAAGTACAAACTGCTTGTAGTTGTGGATTGTGTAGGTTCTAATTATTTTGAAAAAGTGACACAAATTTATACTTTTGGTGGAATTTCTTGGACAACTATTCAGAATTTTCCTTTTGTGCCCACTAATTTCGAAGGAAAATTTGTGAGTGGCACTCTAAATTGGGTAATTGTTAAAAGTGGTATTAGTCCTAAACAAGCTGTGATTCTTTCTTTTGATCTCGAGAAGGAGATTTATACCGAAGTATTGCTGCCTGAACATAATGGTGTCATAATTCGCAATACTAGAATTGCTTTTTGAGTGACTGTATTTGTGTGTGTTTTGACTCCAAAAAAACTAATTGGGATTTTTGGTTTATGAAAAAATACGGATTTTTGAGTCCTAAACTAGATTGATGATCCCTCATGAGAACTTATGGCATTGTGGAAAATTATTCGCGCCGCCTTCTTTTATTGAACTCTTGTTTATTTTTGAAAATAGTATTGTTCTGCTTAGAACATTTAACAAATTTGTGTTGTATAAATTAAATAATGGTAGCTTGGATTATATTCCAGATATCGAAATTCTGAATGATCATCATATTTATTACGAGAGTCTTGTATCACCACAATTGTAAATACACATTTGTGGAGTGGAGGCTTTCAGGTTTTGTTTACATTAATTTTCTAGTTACTCCTGAAATTCTGGCGTGGCAGATGGGTACTTGATGTGCCTACCTATGCAACTACAACGTGCACAACAGAATGAATATTAAGTAAAGAGTAAATAACTAGAAATTAAAGATACGCAGGAGTTTGTTAACCCAGTTCGGCGTATAACACGACCTACTCTGCGGGATACCAATCCAGGAGAGAATCCACTATGATAAAACTAGTTAGAAGCTTCCAGCAAACGACTCGTTTACACTTCGTCACCTAGTTTCTACCCGTGCTTCCTTCAACCTAGGACCACCTAGATCAGAGACCCTTGTCCCTTCTCCTCTTAACCACACAACCAGCGTGATTGATCTAAACTTGAGAACAGTGAAGACACACTTCAAACAATTACCTAACTCCGTGCTTAAAAGCTTAGGAGTAGACTAAAACCCTTACAACACAAGGACTCGGTCCTAAGCAAGTATCAAAGTGATACTAGTTAGGCTCACAATAAAAACAAGGACACGCTAAAACCCTAGACACAAGAATATATTTCTTCACAAGAGTTTCAGTAACCACAAAACGTTTATGATCTTCAATATTTATAGCACGATGATAGCCTAGGTTGTTCCTTGAATTCGGCTTCAAGAATCAGAACAGATATCAACCATATCCGATAAGAAAATATTCTTTTGAAACAAATCCAACTTAAATCCTAAAATATAGGAATATATTTTAGGCGAGATATTATTTGAGATTAGTTGGAAAATAAATCAATCTCCATGTCTTGTGCAACAAGCAGATCGCTAAAGAGATAAGCATGGAGAATAGCGCGCGAGATAATCTTGTAACAAACTCTTCATTATTTTCAGCTTCAGAATGTTGTTCCAAATATGGACACATCTGACCCTACATCTGACTTAATGTTGTGTTTGTAAAATACAGCCAATTTCAAAAACCTAACGACTCCTTTTCTTGTGAATTTTGTGCAACTCTCTTTACACAAAGTGGTTTTGTTATAACTGATTTGACATTTTGGAGATTGTTGTTTTGTTTATGTTTTTCCTTTTCAATTATTAGTGCTTTGACCTATGCATCCATTGTTTTAGAAATGAGCTGTGGAAATAAGCACTTGTTTGTAAGAGTAGTAGACAATTAATTGGTGTATATAGTTTGGGCTGAACTTTGGAAAGAGTTATGAAGTATAACGCAAACATTGGACAAGATACTGACACGATGACACTGATAAAAATTTTAAAAAAAGTGACTTAATTTAATGTAATCTTTAAGTGTAGATGTTGGACATGCTTAATCTGAGGAGTGTGTGTTTCCTATGTTAGATTATGTTATTGTATGTCTCAGATGGAGTTAGAATATGGATATGTATGTGTTTTGTAAGGATAGTGTCTTTGATAGAGTGTATGTCAATATGTGAGACTATATAACATAATTTTAGCCGAATAATGATATTTATAACATAATTTTTCTTGTTTTCAGTACTAATATCCGGTCCACTGGATCCGTCTAATCCGGTTCGGAGATCAGTTCTGGCATTAAGTGGTTTCAGTCTCCTTCTGATCGCAGTTGCAGGGGATCGAACTGTAGTCCTCATTACTAAGTTCAGCATCAATCATCACTGAACCGATTAACAATCGGTATATCATAATTTTAGTTGGCCACAATCATGACGGATAGGACTTAGGCTTTAACTTCAATAAGCAAACAATTTCTTTTACTTACCATTTAACTTATATCTTATCTGCACATTTTTACTTACAATTTCTTTTAATTAAATTCCATTATAGACTATATCTATATATAAATAGCAAAACACAAGGCACCAAGAGCATGGCTTCCACTATAGGTTGTGTGACACTAACTTCAAGCTTGGTTCTAGCTGTTTTATTTGCTCTCACAGTTCAAGTCTTCTACTTCTCACCTATAGATCCACTTTTGCTAGAAATTCCACCTGCTGTATTTTCAATTTCTTCAACCAAAAACAACAAATTACAGGTAAATATATTTATTAAATGAACTAATTATATATGGTTTGAAAATTAAATATTTGTATTTAACTATTTATTATTGTATTTGTTTCGTCAACTTAATAGAATGTGATTAAACTTGGAGAAGGGTTTATGAAGCAACCAGAAGATGTTTGTGTTGATAAAGATGGTGTTTTATATACAGCTACAAGAGATGGTTGGATTAAAAGATTAGTTAAGAATGGCAATTGGGAGAATTGGAAGCATATAGATAGTTCTACTTTGCTTGGAATCACAACATCAAAAGATGGTGGTCTCATTGTGTGTGATACTAGTTTGGTAAATACATAATTTATGTGTATGGTGGATTTATTGAATTGCATGAAGCATATATACTCCATCTGTAACACTTTATAAGCAAAATTGACTTTTTAGGTTCATTATATTTTTAATGTATTTGGTCTATTATAGACCAAGACCAGATACATTAAAGATACAATGAACTAGATACATTATAGATGCAATGAACCTAAAAAGTCAATTTTGTTATAATAGACAAGATGCATTAAGATATAATGAATCTAAAAAGTCAATTTTGTTTATAAAGTGTTACGGAGGAAGTAGATCCTAGATAACACATAATTAATTATATTTTGCAGGGTTTGCTCAAGGTTACAGAAGAAGATGGTTTCAGTGTTATCCTTTCACAAGTAAATGGTACTCAATTAATGTGAGTCTCCCTAAAAATAATTTAATAGTAGATTGCATTTATGTGTTGCTCTGTTCTTTGGTTTGTAGCACAAAATAGGTTAAAGATTTCTTATGATTTTTAGACTATGGATGGACCCTCCAAATTTTAGACTATGACCCTCCTTTGTTGTGGAAGCTTTAAGAGCATCTATAATAGGGACACCTTTATTGTAGGGTAAAAATTTAGGGTGACTATTAAGGGTTTATTTAAGGATGCTCTATCTAATAAGAATCCTACATTGATGAGATAATGTTTGGACATGTACTTATAAGTTGGGGTGATCAATTTGCATATAAGCCAGTTTTTATTTTCTTGAACATAACTGGTTTTTTAGGGTTGAATTTAGGGGTGGTTAAATGGGTTGTGCCCATCATTTTATACGGGGCGCGTTGAAACTTTTCAATCCACCACAACTAGTTGGTCCATACGGCCTAATCTGCTAAAAAAACGGAGCTTGGACAAGGCAGAACAGATTAGTCCGTCAGGTCAATTAGTATTAAAAATTTACTTTTGAATTCATTAACTTTGTATTATTTTTTTTTATTGGCTTTGAATCATGAACTTTTGAATGCCAGTGTCTTATTGGTTTTCTTAATTTTACATTTTTTGTGAATTTTCTAATTAATAAACTTTTATTTAATGAATTGGCGGATAGGGAGAGACGAGATGAGCTTTATCGTTTTCTCATTCTTAGTTGATTTTAACCCAACCAAATATCTTCACTTTTTGTGAGCCTAACCTATAAGATACTCGCTTCGTCCCACAAAAATTGTCATAATTGATTATTTTATGCGATTGAAGTATCTTCGGTGACAATTCCACCGGAGGGGAGCAACCTCATTTTTTACCTTGAATTGGTCAAAATACACAAACTTTCTTAACTTTCGTGGAGGATTAGATTCACTAACTGGTGGTCTATGGCTGACTAATATTGCACATCATCATTTACTTATTGCAATTTTTTTTCTCATAGATGGTCATATGTATAGAACTAAATAAAACATTTAATTAACATATAAAACCATTGATAAAAATAAAATCCTAATATAAAACCAAATGAATTGTTCACTTCTCCACAATTATCTCATCTACTTGATATATTATTGTATTTAAATCTATAAATTTGAAATAAAGTAATTGCATCTCATCCTCTTATTTAGTCCTCTTATCATTTGTTGTCTTATGTAAGAGGCCGTATTTAACTATTTGAATATAATAAGAATTTCTACGCAATGAAATTTTTGATGTAGCAACAAGGTTTTGATTTATCCCATAACAACCAATTGTTTTACTTGCCACCCGTATAACTTGACGCTCAAACAATTTGAAGATGTTGACCGTCAAATTGGGTACAGATTAAGTGGTTGCAATTTTTGGCCTGTAATCGAACAAAACCAATTGTTGCACCTCAACCCTAAAACAAATTATGTCTATAGTTTGATCATCGAACAATAACGCCACGAGCACATTCTCTATCATACCTTTAGTTCCTTTTATAATTCTAACTTGTTTGATTCCTCAAAAGTAGAATTGATTCTGCCTCCAGAATTATATTGATTCTTCTTGAAACTAAAAATCGTAGCTTCTGATTCAAGAATTGATTTTTATATTTAATTTTTTTGTTCAACTCACTTTTAATGAATACTCCCTCCGGTCTCATATATAAGAAAGAAAAAAAAAAGGCACACCCCTTAAGAAAGTGGAGTAAATGATTAGGAAAAACATGTCATTTCCACTTTTACCCTTACTTTTTGTTTAAATTAAATTATTATTTATTTTGGGGAAAAGTAAAACAAAGGGTAAAATTGAAATATTCAAAATAAATGTAATGATTGTAGTAACTTTTTCTTATATTTAAGACTTTGTAATTTTTTTTTGTTTTTTATATATGAGACCGGAGGGAGTATATCCAAACATAAACCATTTTAGTTTCAAATCAATTTTGACCGGAATTAATTTCACATAATCAATTATGTTAAAATCAATTTTTCTCTCACTAAAATTGCTTTTATTTATTTTTTATGAAATCTCACCGGGTGAATGAAGTACAAGAGAGATGACAGAATATATGAAATTCATATAGATTTTCACGAAATTAATTATGCATTATAATGTGTATGTGTTCCTAGCACTCCCTCTTTAATCAATGCTCACAATTTTGGGGACCAATATATCCCAATGCACAAAATTTGAACCACACATTATAACCTATTCAAATTCTTGATTGTCATATGTCAAAGTCTAAATTAATCCTAACCTATCCAAATTCTTCCCACTCTAAAATGACATTCACATAAAAAGAAGAATGACCCGGGCAAGTTACAACTACGTGTGAGACATGCATAGTCACATGACTCCTAATTACTCCATTCACATGATGATGATAACACACTCAGATAATATTAACCACGTACTACTATAAGCTGTGAAAGAATCTTTCCCTTTAGGACAATTGTGTCGATTATATGAATATGAATGATCGAATATTGCTGCCATTTTAGCCCCTAGGATAACCTTGTCCACACTTAAGATAAAACTTCTTTTATGTTTTTTTTTATCGGAAAATATAATATTATTAATAATCAAGTCTCTGCACAAGAAGGACAGAGACCCGTAAAATAGGGCGACAAAACAATGGTGCCGTATATAAGCAGAACACCAATGAAAATACCAAAACAAACACCACCTAATAGAGGTCTACTTCTAATCTCATTTTTAGAAAGATACTCAGCAGCTTCCAGACCAACAGAGAAGACAACAACTCGACCCATAGAGTTGTCACTAGACTACTAACTCTCGATCTCAAATCAAAAGTGATCGGCCCATCAGAATCCAAAGAACAGCTCCTTAATCAAAAATAGATGGGGCACTGGTAAAATGAGAACCTATGCAGATGAGGCTCAGTTTGTATTATGTATTAGATGCAAAATATCCATGTCCATGCTGCAGGTTAATATTTGCAATATTAATAGATTCCACTTACATGCAAACAAATTTTTATAGTGTATTGTCAAAATAAATAAAACAAATTTTTATATTGTAATGTCAAAAAAAAAAAAAAATTTATATTGTAATCCCTAATTAATATTTGGTAAAATTGCACCCCGGTTCCTGAAACTGGATGTATTTCACTTTGTATTTATGGTAATTGTGGAACCACAAATACTTGATATGAATCAATTTTGTAAGAATATTATTTTTACTTATATGTATACATTTTTCTTAATGAATGTGATGTTGTCAAATAGACACTCATTATTATACAAAGGGAGTATTAATCTTTTTGAATCCATTGGATTTGAACCTCAGCCCTTTGTTTTTATCCACTCATGTTAATGTAATGGTATAATATTTTTCTTTTTGAATCAATTAAGAAGGCTTTTAGAGCCAAAAAAAAAAATCAAATAATGATATGGATTTGATTTATCTTCATAGATTTTTTCTTATTATTTCCTTTCTTCAATAATTTTTTTCTACCTATTTATAAATTCATGATCTTCATCTATGAAATTTCTAATGATTGGACCAGATTTGCAGACGATGTAATAGAAGCATCAGATGGAAATATATATTTCAGTGTTGGTAGTACTAAATTTAGTTTACACAATTGGCATCTGGATTTGCTAGAGGCAAGACCTCATGGACAACTTTTAAAGTACAATCCCATGTCAAATGAGACTGCTATTGTTCTTGATGATTTGTCTTTTGCAAATGGTGTTGCACTGTCCAAGGATGAAGATTATCTTGTAGTCTGTGAAACTTGGAAGTAAGTAAATTTCTTGATCAAAATGTGTTCGGATTTGGATTTCATGCAGTCGGACTGCACACAGTCAGTGCATTTGGACCATTCGATCGAAATCAAATGATCCAGATTTTATGACTATCAGGCCGACTGCACTGCAGTCACTATTTCCCGACTGCATATAACCCAAATCCGTTTTTTTGGACATAATGAGACAACAATTTGAAGGTTAATCGGTTTAAATACATGATTCATAAGTGAATTCATAAATATAATTAACAAGATGTCACAATTCAGTAATCAATATCTGAACATAATTAATTATGATTTTGAATGTCATTAACGATGATTTTCAAGTGTATATTTGAATGTAGGTGTTGGAACAATTTCTATCTTATTTTATTTTATTTTGTATTTTTAACCAGATTTAGGTGTGTGAAGCATTGGCTAAAAGGAATTAACAAAGGCAAAACTGATATCTTCATTGAAAACCTCCCCGGTGGACCTGACAATATCAATCTTGCTCCTGATGGCTCATTTTGGATCGCTTTGGTTCAAGTAATAATAAGAGATTTACTTTTGTCACCCTATTAAATCTCTCGCGCGCCCTAAGAATTTATCAAAATATCCATGTCCGCTACTTAAGTAGTGGACACCCCCCCCCCCAAAACATCCTACCTTTATAACGTCCGCTAGTTAAATAGCGGACAACATTTTTCAAACAATCTAATTTTATGACTCCGCTACTTAAGCAGCGGAAGGGTAAAACGGGAAAGACGTAGGTCAACAAAAGTATAGATCTAATAATAATACTAATATGAACTAGATAATAATACTAATATAGATCTAATAATAATACTAATATGAACTAGATAATAACTTCCGAAAGGATGGGTTTTGTGCACACCTCTTGGATCGCTTTACTAATCCGTTTTTTTTTAAATATAACTAGGTCAACAAAAAATGATATTATGGACTATATTATGAACTATATACACCAATTTTTGTTGACTTAGTTGTCTCTAATAAAAAGGACGAGAGGTAGTACAAACTAACAAAATTAAAACTATAATAAGGTGTTGATTTGTTTTTCTTCAATATTGATGTTGCAGATAGCTTCTGAAAAGTTGGGTTTTTTGCACACCTCTAAGGTATGCAAGCACTTGTTAGCTTCATTTCCAAGGCTATTTAATCTGATCAATAGTGCAACAAAGTCAGCATTGGTGGTAAATGTTGGAACTGATGGGAAGATTATCAGAAAGTTTGATGATATTGAAGGGAAGGTCATTAGTTTTGTAACTTCAGCTGTGGAATTTGAGGACCATCTTTACCTAGGTAGTCTTCATTCCGACTTTGTCGGAAAATTACCACTGCAAAGTGTAAACTAGTGAAGTTCAGCTCTTAATGAATAAGGGATGTGAATCTTCTGCAGTTATGTGTATTGGTATATGCCCAAGCACATCTAGTAGAATACTATCTCCATATTATGTAAATTTGTGTCTGTTATTGATCTGAAGAATAATAAAGGAAAAATTAGTAGTCATATGACCAAAATTGCTTGGGAAGTTTTGATTGAAATAGAAGTGACCTACCAACATTTAAAAGATGCTGATGTTTTCTTTCCACCCTCCCATTCTGCTGGGGGGTTTCAATACAGCTGGTTTGGTGCAAAATACTTTTAGAAGCATAGAATTGAGGTATGAGAACTCAGGGCCATTGTCTGACCTCACAACTTTGACAGTAATACTAAACTGTTTTTCAAGCATGATTATGAATTGTTGAACAAGTAAACTAACTTCAAACTTGTTTTTAAACAAAAGAATCCAAGTAAAACGACTGTGATCATCAACACATTTGGTAGCTTTATTTACACTAGAATTGAAAGGCAATTTTTTATGGTTACAATGGGATATTGAGCAATCTTTTATTTGAGTAGATAATTAATTCGGGCCGAGTGTGGGTAGATAATTAATTATGCGTGTTTTTGCTGCGGGTTTGGGTGGAAAAACCCGAACCCAATGGGTGTGGTGGGTGTGGGTTTTGATTTGTCACCAATACAACCTTTGGGTTTGAGTTTGGGTAATTGTTTTGAGTGTAAGTTTGGATACTGTAAAACCATCACCCATGGGCACCCATTGTTATCCCTATGAATAAGCAAACAATTTCTTTTACTTACCATTTAACTTATATTTTATCTGCACATTTTTGCAAACAATTTCTTTTAATTAAATTCTATTGAGGTAAGTGTAAGTGAAAAAGTCTTACATTGATTAGAAAAGTGGAGGTTAAACACTTTATAAATGAGATGACCTATAAACGTAACGCCTTAAGGTTTTGGGTAAATTTGTGGTGTCCAATAGTTTTATAATTCAAACTCTGCAATGCTGAGTCAGATGCTTCAACATCTGTCCTATCAGATGCTCTACCATATGTTCTATACAATGTTGTAACATTGTTCTGTATAGGCAGTTAGTAGTTAGTTAGTTGGTAGTTAATAGTTGTTATGTACAATTGTCATTCAGTTAGTATTTGTTTGTTTTAGGTAGTTATGCAGTTGCTTGCATTTGAAGCAACCACCTATTGTATATAAAAAATGAGGCCCTTCGTGGAAGAATAAGATTTTACTTTCCCTTAATCAATTTCTATACTTTTTCATAGTTTTCCATCTCTATCAAATTTTCATCTCCTTCATTCTTTGTTCAAAGGGTTAAAGTGAATAACCCAACAAAGTGGTATCTAAGAGCAAGCACGATCCAAAGGTATTTGATTCAATCTTGAGGATAGAATCAGTGATTGTGAATCAATCATGGCTGGGAAGAGTAACTTCCATGCAAACCTGCCAATTCTTGATGGAAAGAACTGGGATACATGGGTCAAACAGATGAAGGTGATATTCATTGTTCAAGAAGCTGATGAACAAGTGAATACGGTTCTTGATCCATTGCCAGCCAATGCAACAGAGCAACAAAGAACAACATTCAGAGAGACACAAAAGAAGGATAGCAAGGCTCTTTTTCTCATTCATCGGTGTGTGGATTCAAAGGTGTTTGAGAAGAGTGATGAAGAAATTGCAGATTACTTCACAAGGGTGGTGACTCTTGGCAATCGGATGAAGAATTGTGGAAGCACGCTTAGTGAAGAAGAAATGGTGGAAAAGATACTAAGAACTTTAACTCATAAATATGATCACATAATGGTGACAATTGAGCAAACAAAAGACTTGAGTGAAATAAAGATGGAAGATCTGCAAAGCACTCTTGAAGCTCATGAATTGAAGCATGGTGAGAGAAATCATGGCAAAGAAGATGAGCAAGCTCTGTTTGTAAAGTTCAAGAAGTATGAAGATGAAAACAAGAAGTGGCAGAACAAGAAAGGTTCCAAGAAAGGGAAAGAAAGTGTTGAAGACAAGTCTGACTCTTCAAAGAAAGAAGGAGGAGGGAAAAAGACAAAGATGTTGGAACAAAATTAGTTTTATTGAAAAATACCCTGAGAGTTTTGATGATAACAAAAGTATTAAATGGACAATTGGAATACTAATGATTTATTTTAAGTGTGCAGAATCATTATGAGATATTGTTACTTAGATTTGAATGATGCTGCAAAAAAGCATTCTGAAGGAGAAACAATCAACTAAAGATCACTCAGTTCTGAAGAAGCTCTGAAGACTTTATATGGTTAAACTCTGAAGAACATCAGAAGCTGGAATTTAAAAGATCCTCAGAAGCTAAACTCTGAAGAACATCAGAAGCTGACGATTCAAGTTTCTCAGAAGACTAAGTTCTTGACTCTGAAGAAGACTCTGTTTTATAACAGATTACGCTTGTTTGATGAATCTAATGCTTCTAGATCATTCTATGAAAGATGACAGCCCAAGCTTAAAGGATAAACACTCCACAACGTTCATATTCTAATCCTTATCTACAAAGAGGAGCGTATAGTACTATCTGTACTATCTATTACTCCAAATGGTGGAGCAAAGAAACATGGACAGAGTAGTGGAATTGAATTGCCTCTTCTGGTTAAGAAATTCAATTTCATACTCTAAACAATCAATTTGTTACAGCTGTCAAATCTTCAACGGAACTTTTTCATCAACGTCTCTAATCTCTATATATAGAGGTCTTTGACTGAAAATTCATGTGCGTGAATTGAGAGAGAAGAAGTACAACTTGAAAACAGAATTGCTACACATTCAAATCTTCTTAAAGACTGATTAAGCCTCTGAAGAATTCTTTTGTAATTCACTTATTGTGTTAAGTATTTTAAGTTCTTAGATAAGCTTAATAGTTTAGGAATACTCCTGTGTGAATTATTCAACTTGGAAAAGTCTCTTGTCATGTGTGACTTGAGCGTTGGTAAGAAGTCTCTTGTCTTGTTTGACTTGAGCAATAGAAGACTCTTGCTTGTGTGCTTGAGCACTAGGATTGTAATCTTTAGTGATTATAGTGAAATCCCTTGGAAGTGCAAGGGGACTGGAGTACTCTCGGTTTGTGAGGGGAACCAGTATAAATCTTGTGTGTTCATCTCTCTCTCTTTCTTTGTTTATTTTGTCTAATTGTGTTTAGTTTTTCCGCTACTTAAAAACTCTGATAGATAGTAATTGTAACATCCCGTTTTATGAATTTATTTAATTAAACTCATTTATTTAATTTTCATGTTTGTGTGATTTAATTAAATATGTGGCATTTGGTGTGGAGATGCATTTATTATAGTAGTATTTTTAGGAGGTGTAGTTAGAAAATAGAATTGGGCTTTTATGAGGAAGGGCAATTTAGTAAATTAAGAGGGAGAATTTGACCTAGGTATAAGTTTGAAGTTTAGAGAGAGAATTTCATTTGTCATGAAATTTTGTGAAGAATAGAGAGAGAAGCTTAGAGAGGAGAAAAGAGAAGAACATAGAAGAGAGAGCAAGAAGGGAAGATTGAATGGGCTAATTCTTGAAGAATTAGAGGTAAAAGAGTAGTTATATATGATTAATGGGTGATTAAGAGGGGGGAGAAATCTCATTTCTCTTTGCCCAAACCCTCTCACCCATTTATGCTTTAAAAGTTGGTATTTTTATGTATGTGCATGAATCAAAATGCTTCCTTTTATGATAATTTCATGTTGTCTATGTTATATGATGCTAAAAGTACATGTTGATGGTTTCAATTTTGAGAATCAAAGGATGTTCATATGAAATTATGTGTTTTTGAGTTTTTAGTGAAAAATATGAATAATCTTTGATTGATGATGTTTTTTATGTTTGTAAGTGATGAAACTTGTACTTCTATTTATGATAACATGATTATAACCTAAAGGAAACATCTTTTTTAGAATTGGAACACGTTTTGGATGATTTGTGTGTAGAATCCGAACAGTCGCGAAAACAGAGCAGGGATTCTGGGTGTTTCTCGCTAGGCGAGGACAAGCGAGAACTAGCGAGGGGCTCGCTGGGGCTCACCAGTGCTCGTCAGCCAAATCATGTTCTCTTTGTTTTGCCTTGCTATTGCGATAGCTAGCGAGAGATGGCGAAGGCTCGCCAGATGGCGAGCAAGCTTCTGACTTGTCTCGCTAGGGCTCGCTATGGCGAGAGATGGCGAGAACAGTCAGACTTGGTTGGTTTATTTGATGATTATGATGTTGATGATGATAGATTGATGCATAGGTTGTTAGCCTTGTAGAGATACATAATTATTAATAGTATTTCTATAGGATGGTTGATTGATTGTTGATGATGAATTGAATTGATTTCAATATATATATATATATATATTGTCATACCCGATTTTTTGACCCTTCTAAATTTTAATTTCTTTTTTTTTTTCATTTTTATACATTATTTTGTGTTTTATTATTTTTATTCATTAAAATTAGAAAAATATAAAAATTAGTATTTTATTCCATTTACGCTGCTTAACGCATTTAATTTTAGATTAATGATTATTTGGTTTTTTGCATTTATTTTTCCACCATTTATTTTAAATTTCCATTTTTGACCAACATTTATTCTTAAACATTTTTTTTATTTCCAATTTTACCCTTTTACTAAATAATACAAAAAAGTTTTTCATTTGAAAGAAACCTCAAAATTTATATTTTCTATTTTTTCTCTTTTACATAAAATTGTTTTGTTCATACTCATTTGATATAAAGCCAAAAAATGATCATTTTACCCCTTGTCCCCTATAATTTCATTTTTCACTTTTTTACAATAATTCATTTTTAATCAATTTTCACCCATTTTCATTACAAACCAAAATCACAAAAAATCATTGACCAATCCCAATCATAATTGAGAATAGAAGGTTCTTTTTCACCACCTCATCACACAAAAATCACTACACATGTGCAAAAAAAAATCACAAAATATCTCATTGAGCAAAATTTCAAAGTACCATTTCCTTGCTCTCCAATTCTATCCTCATTTAACCTAATTTCTCATTATAAATAGGACCATTACTTGATGAGAGAGAAGGGGACGAAAATCACAAAAAGAATCACACCAAAAACAACCCAAAATTTCTCTTCATTTTCACATTTTCTTCAATTTTTGTTTTCATCACAAACACAAATAAAACACCAAATTCTCTTCACCAATCGTCCATACATGTTTATAGTAACCATTTCCCAACCATAAACATCAATCTCAACGTCATAAATTTGATGAATAAACTACCCAAAAGCTCAAAAAAAGTGTAGATCCAATAGAACAATTTGAAGCTTCCCAAAGGTTTTTCTCGCTCTATTTACGTTAATAAACACGTTCTTAAGCTTATACATTGATCAATTTGGGTTATTTCGAACTGTACAGTGATTTTGTATTTTCAAGTTTAAACTTTTTCTCTTCGTTTTTCATTTTCTAAGAATGCTTTGAAAAAACTAATGTCATTTTTGAAATCTACGCGAAAAAACTAAGAGAAAGGTATATAACTTGGGTGATTTCGTGTCCGTTTTGGAACTCCGTTGACCGGAATAGTCACCGGAAGTTGTTGTTGTTCTCCGGAGAAGAAGATCCATGCGTGTTCTCCCTTTTTCTACCAGTTTAAAACGCGACCGTTAGATGCATCTAACGGTCCGTAACGGCTAAGGATTGTGGCCGTCAGATCGCATTAAATGAAGATTTGACGGTGGTAAAACGCGAAGCCAATCCAGTGCGTCACACTGGATTATTTTTGTTTGACTTGTTTTTTTGTTGCTGTTGACCGGACTGGGCCTTGGGCCTGGACCTCATCAGTGCTTTTCGCACCCC
This sequence comes from Trifolium subterraneum, assembly GCA_951799995.1. Classification (NCBI taxonomy): domain Eukaryota; kingdom Viridiplantae; phylum Streptophyta; class Magnoliopsida; order Fabales; family Fabaceae; genus Trifolium; species Trifolium subterraneum. The sequence continues at coordinate 34,930,706 of OX637462.1, read as the reverse complement.
CCTCTGCTTGCTTTTTTTATTTTTTTTAGCTCATGCAAATAAGTGCTTATTTGAACAAGAGCTTATTTAGGCTTTTGAGTCAAATTCTTGCACTAACATGAGAGATCTCTTTAGATCACAAATTCTTAATTTATTAGCTTATTTAAATAAGTCATTTTTATTCCTTTGTTTTGTAGCTTATGCAAATAAGTGCTTATTTGAACAAATGCTTATTTAGGCTTTTGAGTCAAATTATTGCACTAACAATAAAGATCTTTTTAGATTTTAAAGTTTATTTTTATGATACTTACTCACTAACCTAACATTTTGTTTATGCTCATTATTTTTAATTAGTGTTATTAACTCACTAACCTAACATTTTATTCATGCATATTAATTTTATTTATTGTCATTAATTTATCAACCTTCTCTAATCTAACATTTATTTATGTTTACTTACTTAGTCCTATTATACTCATTTATTATATTTATTTTTTGCATCGTTATTATTATTGTTGTATTGTGTGTATTGAGCTTTATTAATCACCATTTATTTTGCTCTTGAACTTAGAATGTAATTAGGCCAAGTGTAAGCTAAATAAAATTGCATAGCATCCCCACTTTGCATCATTTCATATTTATTTTCATCGCAACCAAACTTAGAATGTATTTAGGGTTCATTGTACTCAATAAATGAGAATTTGCATATCATGCATCTTTATTTTTTATCGCTTTTCACAAAACGCGTAACGCTAAAATCCGAGGGAAAGGATATCGCTTTGATCCAATGTCATTGTGAAATCCTTCTACGCTTAGCTTTATTCAATATAGTCGTCATTTATGCGCGCTACTTTTTTTTTTATATATAATTTGGAATCCAACATTCCAATAGAAACGATTATTTATTTTCTTCTCAAAAAAAATGAGGTCAACACCTCTTCAAAAGTACATAAGCAATTCCTTTTCAACGTCGTCAAGCACAAAAATATTTTGTCATCAAAAATTTTCAAAACAAACTTGGATTTTAAACCAAGTGTTTTTTTTATCGCTAAAACCTTGGATTTTAACCCAAGTGTTCTTTTATCGCAAAACTTGGATTTTAAACCAAATGCCTTGGATTTTAAACCAAGTGCTTCTTTTATCGTGAAAACCTTGGATTTTAACCCAAATGCTCTTTTTTTATCGCAAAACTTGGATTTTAAACCAAGTGCTTCTTTTATCGTGAAAACCATGGATTTTAACCCAAGTGTTCTTTTATCGCAAAACTTGGATTTTAAACCAAGTGCCTTGGATTTTAAACCAAGTGCTTCTTTTATCGTAAAAACCTTGGATTTTAACCCAGGTGTTCTTTTTATCTCAAAAACCTTGGATTTTAAACCAAGTGTTCTTTTTTCGCACGAAAAACCTAGGAATTTAAGCCAAGTGCATTTTCTTCAATCAAACATCTTTAAATCATGCAAAAACCTTGGATTTTAAACACAGTTTCTTTTATCATTCAAATCTTTTTCTCAATAAACCTTGGATTTGAAACCAAGTTTTCGCGTCTCGTTCCATAATTAAACTTTAATCAATTTAACCATATAGACTTTCTTCACAAATTAATATCAATCAAACTCACATTTTGCCACTTTTGGCTTTTGGTCTTTAAGACCATTTTCAAAACCTTAAAATTAAACAAACAAATTTACTCGTAATTTTTATCCCGAACTACGAGATTTTGATCCTTCGGGTACGTAGCCATGAGACTTGTCTCGGCGAATCAAATAAAATCAATAAAAACACTTTTTTCTCTTTCATCACTTTAAACTTTTTTTTATCATCACGTTAATTCCTACATTATACATTTTTTACAAGCAATTAAAATTAAGCGCAAAGTTAGAATAAAAACAAAAGGTTCCTATAGGATACTATAGATACTTAGGGTGCTAATACCTTCCCTTCGTATAACTAACCCCCGAACCTTGATCTCCAAAAAATAGGGTTTTTTCGAACTTTTTCCCTTTCCCTCGGATAAATTAAAGATCGGTGGTGGAATATCAAATTGCGATTCGAAGTTAATTAATAACTCGACATCCAAAAATCACCGCGACATATATATATATATATATATATATATATATATATATATATATATGAATGTGTTTATATGTATATGAGATGATAGATGGTGAGTTGGTGATATCATGTGTTGATACATGAAATGTTGGTGAATATATAAATGAATTTATATCGACGAAATGTTGTGACAAATCATTCATGCATAAGTTGTGTCTAATAGATGGTGACAATGGATGGTGAAAGGATTCTTGTATCCGATATGGATGGTGATTTGGTACCACATGTATATATGTCTAGGAGCATACATTGAAGGTGACATTAATTTCATTAGGAAGGTGAATCTTGATTTGTGCTATGTGTTGATGATGTGATAATTGGATAAATGTGGGTCATGGATGTATATCTATTCTTGTTGATCATTGATGGTGCGAATAAGATTATGTATATTGAATTGTTGAATGTACGCATCTTGTTGTTAATGTTGACTTACTGTGTATATGATAGAGAGATGAATAGTAGATGAATAATATACGATGAATTGGATTAAATCTTAGTATCTAACTTTCATTTGTTGATATGTTGATTATATATAACTAACTCTCTGTTTTTGTGTTGTGTAGATTGTTGGGCGATTCAGATTCTCAGGCTTGAGGATTTGCTTTGCTTTAGGAGGAGTACCCGACAGTTGTTGCTAGTATTCAGGGTGAGGAGATTAGCTACTACTCCTAGTGTCGTACCTTGTCCATTTGATCTGATGGTTGTAACACCACGTTGGGTTTTAGTGTATTTTTGGGTTATGCCTATATTCGTTTAGACTTGCTTGTTTATGTTGATGTAAGGCTTATGCCAAGTACTTGTTTATCTTAATACCTTGATGATAAGATATTTGTTGGTGATTATGTGGATGGTGACTCGTTATGATTATTAAACTTTAATTATGAGTTTATGGATGATGATGTTTTGCTATTCCGCTGCAATATATGTGATAAGCATGATTTATAAATAAATTTTATGCTACTGTTGGATGTTTCAAATTGACATGTAACGCTCTACTTGTTTCTACTTGCATTTACTTGTTTATTTTTGCCGAAATTTTGGGTAGATTTAAGTAGGGTGTACAATATGGATGAACTTAAAAAAAAAATTCTAAGAAGTTTACCTCAGAATTTGAATCAGATTGTTACAACTATTGAGGAGTCTGGAGATGTCAACAACATAAGCCTTGAAGCACTTATAAGAAAACTCAGAGGTCGTGAGATAATTTTGAAAGCCAAAGGCAAAAACAAAGCAAATAATGTGGACATTGAAGATTACATCTTAGAAGTATCAGAACAGGATTATTTTGACGAGTTTATCAAGAAATTCCAAAGGTGGACTGGACTCAAGGAATTGAAATCTGGTAATCAAGGACAAATGACTGCTTGGGAAGATTTGGACAAATTTGCTGAAAGTGAAGATGAAATCAAATCTACATCAGCTATCAACAAAGAGAGAAGTTCAAACTCTGAAGCAAGATTAATGTCAGGAGCAGATTCAAGTTATGAAGAAGGATCAGAGTCAGAGGATGATAAACCAGACTCTGATATGGAGGAATTGGTAAAGGTATATTCTCAACTTTCTAAAGCCAAATTAATCAAAATTCTTGAGAAAACCTTTTGTAGATTGAATCTTAGCTCACATAAATATAATATGTTAAAAATTGATTATGAGCATTTATCTGAGAAAGCAAACAGTTTTGAAGATCTCTATAACAAATCTTTAAGGACAAAATAGTCTATCTTTCAGGTGAACAAAGAAGATTATTGAATATTCCAATAACCTGGTTGCATGTAAGACGCAATGGAAGAAGAGCTATTGTGCACAGAAAGTATATATTTGATGATTCATATGATGAATCAGAATTTAATCTTGGAGAATATGACTATGAAGAAGAAGAGTATGAAGAAATATTTTGTGGAGAAATGGATGATGGTGATACATCATGGTGGGAAGATATTCCAGATTGTAACCTCTATTGTGATTGATCAAGAATCAAGAAGCCTTAATGTACATATTTAATAACCTCTATTGTGTCTGGAACAAAAAAAATACTGTAAGTTTTTATGATTTTCTTCATCAAAAGATCCTCATTCTGTTAAAGATTTATTTTTCTCAAAAAGACATTTATTCTTAAAATACATGTTCAGAATAAAAACTATTTTAAAATCTGAACATATTTCTATGTCTTAAAAAGAGAAATTTAATTTTTGGAATCTGAAGCAATGTTGAGGTTTTTAGCCTCTGAAGTGCTTCAGACTCTGAGAATTCTTTAGCTTTTGAATGAAAATGCCTCTGATGATATCAGAAGTGTAAACGTTTAGGTTAGTGCATCTGTACTTTTTGGCGCTAATCTTTAAACACGTCTCTCAGACACGGATTCATGTTTCTATTTGCTGATAACTGTTTGTGATGGTTTGAATTCTTAATTTAATTTTATTTCAACTGTTTCTCTTCTTTATTAGAAAATCACTACATCACTTCAAACACTTTTCACTATTCACTACCTACACTTTGCTTTCTTCTAAACCTCAGAAATCTTTCTTCCTCTCTAATTAATCTAGCAACACCTAACCCTAAGCCTCAGAAATGGAAGGTTCGTCATCAACTAAAGGAGTTCTATCTTTTCCAAAAGACATCCCTATCAACACCATTGATTGCCAAGAAATTTTCAGTTGCGAGAGAACTATGACAGTTGAAGACAAGTTCTTCAATCTTATAATAGAGCAACCAGTAGACTTTGAAATTCTAAGTCAGAACAGTTTTGATATTGAGAACTACTTCGTTAGCCAATATGGCGGTTTCGGATTCTTCAGATTATTAAATGGGCCAGTTTACCCTACCTTGGTCAAAGATTTCTTGCAAAGATGCAAGTTTGTAACTGTTGAAGAATTTGATAAAGAATTGGCAAGACTGAGGGCTTTAAAACCAGAGAACAAGAATAAGACAGAAAAGGAATTAGGTTTGGAGGAGATAAAGACTGATGAGATCAGATCTGTAGTTTGTGGATTTGAAGTAAAGCTTACTTTGGAGAATCTTTCAAGTTTACTACACATTCCTAACGAAGGAATTTTCTACGCCTTTACTCAAGCTACAACAAAGAAATCAGAATTTTTGAACAACATGACGAAGAAATGTTATCTGCCTGGTAAATCTTGTGAGAGCAACAAGGTTGGACATCTACAACCTACTCAGAGGTGCTATCAAAGATTATGTTAGAATCAATATTTCCTAGAAGTGGAAGCCCTGATTAACTATCTTGGGATCACAAACATTTTGTGTATTTCCTGTCTAGAAAAACACCAATAAACTGGGCTAAGTACATCTTTAATCATCTGGCAAAGGCTATCAAAACTTCTCAAGAGCCAAAGAAGAAAAATGTTCATATCATTTATCCCAGATTGCTGAGTGAGATTTTTTATCAGTGTGGTGTTATTGACGCTATAAAGGACGCTGGTGCTACACAACTTCTTATGGAGCAGAGAGGTTCTTTCATTTCTTTAGCTACACTCGCTCATATGAAGATGATGGAGGATAAGGAACTGGTGTATACTGACCCAATGAAGGAGGAAACAATATTTGAACCTAATCTGCTAAAAAGGTTGAATGTATCTATCTCAAGCTATGCATCTGAATTGTGAACCAGTATATCCTGCTCTTAGAGAATCTTTGTCATACCCCATTTTTTGACCGACGCTTTTATGTGCCTTTTTTAAGACGGATTTTCTTTGCTCGTTTCAGACGAAATTTCGGCAGAGAGGTATTTTAAAATACCTCATTTTTTTTGGTTCTTTTTGTTTCTATTTTATTATTATTTTAGTTTTTATTTTATCATATTTTTATTTTTGATTATTATTTAACTTGTTTTTTTATCTCTTTTCATCTTTTAAGTCTTTTTATCATTTTTATTATTATTTTCGTTTTTTATTATTTTTGGGTGTTTTTTTCAAATTTGCCAAAGTCCAGATCAGGTGTTTTTTGTCCAAGCCCAAAGGGGCATTTTTGTCCAAATGGGAAAATTTTATCTGCAAACCCTAAACATCTGACACAGTATTTATACTATACTGTGCACAGTTTCCAAGAGAGAAAAAAAATCCAGACTCAGCCGCAGCTTCTCCCAATTCACAGATCCAAATCACAAAAAAATCAAAAACAGCACCATTCATCACCATCAACCTTCTTTCATCACCATTCATCATCGTAAAAAAAAACCAAATCAGAAAAGAATCACAGAACCAAATTCATTATTCAAAACCCATAACTCATCACAAACCCAGATCAAACCCAATCCGTTCATCATCATCTTCCTCGAAAAACAGAACCCAGAACCGATCCAAAATCATAATCCAAAGCCATCAATTGCAAACCGAAACCCTCAGCATCAGATCGAAACCAAACAAAGCGAAATCAAAACGCGAAGAAGAAGAAGTTGAAACCGATACCAAATCGAAAACATCAAGGTTGAACTTCGTCTTTTCTCATTTCCATTCCGTTTAATCTGTGGGTTTTGGTGTTAGATATGGGTTTAGGATTTGTTTTTACTTTGTTTTGATTTCAAGTTTTTTTGAGGAAAAATGGAGTTTGTAAAAAAAAAAGCAGAGAGAGAGAAGAGAGAAAAGCTTGGAACGGCGGAGAAGAAGAGAGGAAGAAGAAGTCTGTTATTTGGTTTTTTTTTTTAGGGTTTTCGTATATATATCTCTTATTTGGATCCTGTGCGCGCAGGTGCACGGTCTTATGGTGCACCTGCGCGCTATTGTCTTTCTGATTCTAATCTGATGCTTCTGTTTCCACCCTTTTGAGATCAAATCAGAGCTGTCTGATTAATCAGACGGCTCTGATCTGATTTGTGCGTTATACTTCATACACCTCACTCTGGGCCACGCCCCCCAGCTGGGTTTGGGCCCAGATTTGCTCTTTGCACCCCCTTTTCAGTTTTAATTGTTATTTGCACCCCTTTTGTTTTTTTATTTTATTTTTGCATAATTAATTATTTATCTATTGCATTGTAAAGACATTAGATTGTATTTTTTAGGACTTGATGTAAATTTAAATTAAATTGCATAGCATCATGTTGCATTCATTTCATATTTATTTTTTAGTAAATACCTTAGAATGTAATTAGGGACAAAAATGTACACTATAAATGAAAAATCGCATCTCATGCATATTTATTTATCGCTTTCCGCAAAAACGTTAGAATGTTAATTCCGAGGGAAAAGACACCATTTTGATCAAAATATCATTACGGATCGTCTTCGCGCTTATTTGCTTATTACGACGTTATCATTCTTTTAGCGCTACTTTTTTAATAATTTAGAACACCACATTCCATTGGAAATAATTAGTGTTTTATTCTTAAAAATGAGGTCAACACCTCTTCAAAAAAATAATTTAGTCATTTTATTCTCAAAAATGAGGTCAAAGCCTCTTTCAAAAAATAGTCAACACAATTCATTTTTACATATCATCAAGCATAAAAAATATTTTGTCATTATACAATTCTCAAACTTTGGACTTTAAACCAAACGTTTCTTTTTACCGCGAAAACCTCGGATTTTAACCCGAGTGCTTTTTTACCGCGAACTTGGATTTTAAACCAAGTGCCTTGGAATTTAAACCAACGGCGTCTTTTATCGTGAAAACCTTGGACTTTAACCCAAGTGTCTTTTTTACCGCGAACTTGGATTTTAAACCAAGTGTCTTGGACTTTAAACCAATGGCTTCTTTATCGCTAAAACCTTGGACTTTAACCCAAGTGTCCTTTTTCTCGCCTAAAACCTTGGATTTTAAACCAAGTGCATTTGTCTCATTCATACATCATTAATCATGCGTAAACCTTGGATTTTAAACCAAGTGTCTTTTATCACTTCAAACATTTTCTCAACAAACCTTGGATTTTAAACCAAGTGTCCGCGTCATATTTTCATAATCAAATCTCAATCAATTTAACCATATAGATTTTTTTCACAAATTAACATCAATCAAACTCACATTTTGCCACTTTTGGCTTTTGGTATTTTAAAACCATTTTCAAAATCTTAAAATCAAACAAACAAATTTACTCGTCTTTTTATCCCGAACTACGGTGGTT